>JAVHZT010000044.1:0-400000 GCA_035079005.1 Fraxinus americana
AAACTATAAAACTCAAGATGGTAGTTTTTGTGATTTTATGATGAAATTGTGAATAACATACAAATTAATCTAAAATTTCGATATAATTGTAAAACAATGGTTGAATGCAAAGGTTTTAAGAAATCAATGTATGAAAAGCGTACTAGGATCCCGAATCGCCAAGCAAAGTTCACTCTTAACATCTATCTCACAATTTAACAACACGATAAATCGTTTGAAGAATCAATGTTCCTAACCTATCCAACAATCTCTTTCGAGTAGAATTGAACCTATCCTAGTATACCATTTGACTATATTTCTATGACAAATGCAATATATAAGGATGCATGTAGTTTTGTAAACACTTAGAGATTCACGTAATGCATATCGGTATATTTCTATCCTCTATGAACAAAACGACGATTTATACCTTGTTGAATTTATTTTCCTTCTTTCAAATGCATGAAATAAACCACCTAAACTCACACAATTATCGTGCACTATAATCACGGAGACAAGAAGCGTATATAAATCATTCAAAACCATCAAACGTGTTTAATTGTTAAATTGCAAAATAGAAATAAAGAGATCACAATGCGAGGTTCATCATTCACCTAGTACATAAAAATTTTAGCCTAGCATAATGAAATTAAAACAACAATAAAAATGATAAAAAGAAGACATCACCAAAAAGTAGAAGTTTAAAGCTTGAATCTTCGATCTTGAAGTGAAACCCTAGTTCAAGCTCTTCTCCTTGCTCTTCTAATTCGACTTTTTCTCCCTAGGAATGCATAGAAACATAATTCTGGACGAGTTTCGATTTAAATAGCGTGCTAAGATATCATTCTATAAGTGTTTGATCCGGAAAAGGAAACTAGAAAAATCTCGCGCAGAACCCTTCCTTGCGATCGCAAGGAAGGATCCCTTGCGATCGCAAAGGCCAAGTAGTTTCCTCTTCTGGGCTTCCTGTTGAGGCTTGGGCGATCGCAAGGTAGGACTCCTTGTGATCGCAAGGAAGAAAAACTTCCCTAGGTTTTCAATTTAGTCCCCAAAGTTTCCTTTCATCCATCCTTGGTCCTGCTTCCTTCTCTACCAACTTCTAGTCATCCATGTAGTCGCCAATTAGCTCCATGGTAGAGTTCCATGCTTGATTCATCATTTGGGTCAACTTTTAGATAATTTCAATTTAGTCCCTGAACTTTCGTTGACCTGCATTTTGGTCCGTTTCGCCTCTTTTCGCTTACATATCGTTCATTCCGTCAAAGTAGCCCTACAAAACAATACATAACGAATTACGTCCTTTTCGAGCTTTTTCTAACGACATTCAATCTAATTTGTGTCATAATTAAATGTGTAAAACACACTTATCAAATACCCCTGATAAGTGTGTTTTTACATACTTATTTTACTGTCAAAACATGAGCAATTGTTGATTAAAATGTTCAAATATAGCTTAATTCTATGCAATTTATGTTTTGTAGGAAAAAGTGATGAATGTAGCGAAATTGAGGTGAACCAAGCGAAAAAGGACCAAACTGGAAGAAAGTGAAAGTTCAGGGACTAAGGTGCAAATACTACAAACTTGTTTCCAACCTTGTGTGATGAAGATTCAAGAGTTTTAGAGATCAATTGGATGAATAAATGAGTCAAATGGGAGAAAGATAGCCAAAACATCATCAAATATCAACTTTCAAGCTGAAGAGTTTCACACCGGTTTTCAGCCTCGTATTGGGATGGATTTTTGACATAGAAAATGATCGAATTTGAAGATGGTCTCTGAATCAAAGTTGTAGGTCTTTGAGTTAGCTTTTCAACGCATCTTGAATCACCTCAATCGGAGATTGGAAGAGAGAGTTATGATAAAAATACTGAAGAAGGCGTAGAATTCAGAACAGCGACACAGCGCCCAAGCGCCACAACCTAGCGCTCAGGCGCCATTTTATCTAAAATTTGACAGAATTCAAGCGCTCAAGCGCCGTTCCCATGGCGCTTAGGCGCCGCGCCGCGCAAAGTAGGGTTTGTTTAATGTTTGGGCCGTGAGAAGCCTAAAAAAGGACCCCAAAAACATTCCATTCATCATCATTCTTCATTCTACACCATTCTTTCATTGATTTTTGGCTCAAGAAACCTATGAAGAACTAAACTAAAGGTGAAACAAGGGAGGAACTCAATTGGATTCGGGGATTTCAACATCATTAATCCATGCTCTTTGGTATTTATTTTGCTAAACATTTCTAGATCTAGGTTTTCATCTTATTGAATTAATTTTGAAATTGATTTAACATGTATTAAGTTTTTCATAGAATCAATCTTGTTTTTTCTATCGAACAATTGAACTATGTGTTGAATCGTTATTTCATTAAATCTATTGGTGTGATTATTTACTTTCTTATGCTACATGTATACGAACGATTTATAATCTGATTTCAATAGATGATTGTGATAATTGTTAAGGAGATCTAGAATTTAGGATGTGTTTTTCATTGTTTAAATAATTCTAGGGTTTATGTTTTCCCGTATTTTGAATTAGATTTGAGTTAGATTTAACATTTATTCAGATTTTCATGGATTTAATCATGTTTCTTCCATTGAATAATTAAAATACTTGTTCAAGTTTGATTTTCAAATCATTTATTGGTGTGATTTAATTACTGCTATATGTTAGAGATATATAGTCGCTATTTAAGTCTGATTTCAATAAATTGATGTATGATTATGTTTTGGGAAACATAAATTCTAGGATTACATGTGCAATTAAATTGGTTTGTATCGTTTAAATCATCCTATTAGAAAGTTAGGACAAAAACTTCTAATTGAGTAGAGAATGCATGAATTGTTGATGTTGATTGATCCAATCTAATTGAGGGAACCCCGAAACTTCACTATTTTACATATTATATTAAATTTCATCATTATTTCCGGTGACATTTACATTTGAATGCAATAAACAAATTCCATTCATCAAATTCACGAGAACCCAAAGTTATTGAACCTCTTGATTCACTTTTCCATCTCCCTGTGGATACGACACCCCAAAGCTATACTACAACACCGCGTAACACTTTGGGCGTAATCAAATTTTGGCGCCGTTGCCGGGGAGACGGTACAACAAATTGAGGGATTCGATTGCAAAAGGGTGACTTCGTTCCTTTTTCAATCTTTCATTTCAATTTATTATTTTCTTTAGTATTTTGCATTTTAATTTTGTTTTACTCGTGTTTTATGAGCAGGTATCGAGACGAGCGAGGAAGATTTGTGGAAACACCTCTCATAGAGTTTGAATATCTCTTTAACCCTATCTTTGATTCTGCATCTATTGACACGAACACCACATCACATAATACAATGTCTGACAGTGAGCATGATGCACCTTTTAGGACTTTACATGATTATTTGCATCCCACACGTACATCTACACCTTCATGCATTATGTTTCCACCTAACATGCCACGTGTAGATTTTAAACCGGGAATGATTCAACTTTTTCCAAACTTTCATGGGCTTGAAAATGAAAACCCGTATGTGCATGTTAGGGAATTCGAGGAGGTTGTAGCTACCTTCCACAATCAACATGGTATACTGGATGCAATTAGGCTCAAATTCTTTCCATTTTCCCTTAAGGAAAAGGCTAAGAGCTGGTTGTATTCATTGAGACCACGTTCGATTGGGACTTGGGCTGAAATGACTCAAGCATTCTTTGGCAAATACTTTCCCCACCACAAAACTACTGCTTTGAAAAAACAGATCTCTTCTTTTATCCAAAAGGAGAGTGAAACTTTATATCAAGCGTGGGAAAGGTACAAAGAATTGCAAGCTCTCTGTCCGCACCATGGTTATGAAAGTTGGCGCATTGTGAGTTATTTTTATGAGGGGTTGTTACCTAGAGAGCGTCAGTTTGTTGAGATGATGTGTAATGGTGATTTCCTACAAAAAGATCCAGATAAGGCTATAGGATATTTAGATGACTTAGCTGAGAAAGCCCATACCTGGACTGGCCCTAGTGCCACTGATAGCACCAATAGGTCACGAGCCGTAGGAGATCCTTCTAGTGCAGGCATCTATCATCTTAGGGAAGAAGACAACCTTAGAGCTAAGGTAGAAACCCTCACTAGAGAACTAGAAGCCCTATGTACTAAGGAATCAAAAACCACTCGGTCTGTTTCCCGTCTCTGAATCAAAGTTGTAGGTCTTTGAGTTAGCTTTTCAACGCATCTTGAATCACCTCAATCGGAGATTGGAAGAGAGAGTTATGATAAAAATACTGAAGAAGGCGCAGAATTCAGAACAGCGACACAGCGCCCAAGCGCCACAACCTAGCGCTCAGGCGCCATTTTATCTAAAATTTGACAGAATTCAAGCGCTCAAGCGCCGTTCCCATGGCGCTTAGGCGCCGCGCCGTGCAAAGTAGGGTTTGTTTAATGTTTGGGCCGTGAGAAGCCTAAAAAAGGACCCCAAAAACATTCCATTCATCATCATTCTTCATTCTACACCATTCTTTCATTGATTTTTGGCTCAAGAAACCTATGAAGAACTAAACTAAAGGTGAAGCAAGGGAGGAACTCAATTGGATTCGGGGATTTCAACATCATTAATCCATGCTCTTTGGTATTTATTTTGCTAAACATTTCTAGATCTAGGTTTTCATCTTATTGAATTAATTTTGAAATGATTTAACATGTATTAAGTTTTTCATAGAATCAATCTTGTTTTTTCTATCGAACAATTGAACTATGTGTTGAATCGTTATTTCATTAAATCTATTGGTGTGATTATTTACTTTCTTATGCTACATGTATACGAACGATTTATAATCTGATTTCAATAGATGATTGTGATAATTGTTAAGGAGATCTAGAATTTAGGATGTGTTTTTCATTGTTTAAATAATTCTAGGGTTTATGTTTCAAGTATTTTGAGTTAGATTTGAGTTAGATTTAACATTTATTCAGATTTTCATGGATTTAATCATGTTTCTTCCATTGAATAATTAAAATACTTGTTCAAGTTTGATTTTCAAATCATTTATTGGTGTGATTTAATTCTTGCTATATGTTAGAGATATATAGTCGCTCTTTAAGTCTGATTTCAATAAATTGATGTATGATTATGTTTTGGGAAACATAAATTCTAGGATTACATGTGCAATTAAATTGGTTTGTATCGTTTAAATCATCCGATTAGAAAGTTAGGACAAAAACTTCTAATTGAGTAGAGAATGCATGAATTGTTGATGTTGATTGATCCAATCTAATTGAGGGAACCCCGAAACTTCACTATTTTACATATTATATTAAATTTCATCATTATTTCCGGTGACATTTACATTTGAATGCAATAAACAAATTCCATTCATCAAATTCACGAGAACCCAAAGTTATTGAACCTCTTGATTCACTTTTCCATCTCCCTGTGGATACGACACCCCAAAGCTATACTACAACACCGCGTAACACTTTGGGCGTAATCAAATTTTGGCGCCGTTGCCGGGGAGACGGTACAACAAATTGAGGGATTCGATTGCAAAAGGGTGACTTCGTTCCTTTTTCAATCTTTCATTTCAATTTATTATTTTCTTTAGTATTTTGCATTTTAATTTTGTTTTACTCGTGTTTTATGAGCAGGTATCGAGACGAGCGAGGAAGATTTGTGGAAACACCTCTCATAGAGTTTGAATATCTCTTTAACCCTATCTTTGATTCTGCATCTATTGACACGAACACCACATCACATAATACAATGTCTGACAGTGAGCATGATGCACCTTTTAGGACTTTACATGATTATTTGCATCCCACACGTACATCTACACCTTCATGCATTATGTTTCCACCTAACATGCCACGTGTAGATTTTAAACCGGGAATGATTCAACTTCTTCCAAACTTTCATGGGCTTGAAAATGAAAACCCGTATGTGCATGTTAGGGAATTCGAGGAGGTTGTAGCTACCTTCCACAATCAACATGGTATACTGGATGCAATTAGGCTCAAATTCTTTCCATTTTCCCTTAAGGAAAAGGCTAAGAGCTGGTTGTATTCATTGAGACCACGTTCGATTGGGACTTGGGCTGAAATGACTCAAGCATTCTTTGGCAAATACTTTCCCCACCACAAAACTACTGCTTTGAAAAAACAGATCTCTTCTTTTATCCAAAAGGAGAGTGAAACTTTATATCAAGCGTGGGAAAGGTACAAAGAATTGCAAGCTCTCTGTCCGCACCATGGTTATGAAAGTTGGCGCATTGTGAGTTATTTTTATGAGGGGTTGTTACCTAGAGAGCGTCAGTTTGTTGAGATGATGTGTAATGGTGATTTCCTACAAAAAGATCCAGATAAGGCTATAGGATATTTAGATGACTTAGCTGAGAAAGCCCATACAGATCGGCCCTAGTGCCACTGATAGCACCAATAGGTCACGAGCCGTAGGAAATCCTTCTAGTGCAGGCATCTATCATCTTAGGGAAGAAGACAACCTTAGAGCTAAGGTAGAAACCCTCACTAGAGAACTAGAAGCCCTATGTACTAAGGAATCAAAAACCACTCGGTCTGTTTCCCGTCTCTGAATCAAAGTTGTAGGTCTTTGAGTTATCTTTTCAACGCATCTTCAATCACCTCAATCGGAGATTGGAAGAGAAAGTTATGATAAACATACTGAAGAAGGCGCAGAATTCAGAACAGCGACACGACGCCCAAGCGCCACAACCTAGCGCTCAGGCGCCATTTTATCTAAAATTTGACAGAATTCAAGCGCTCAAGCGCCGTTCCCATGGCGCTTAGGCGCCGCGCCGCGCAAAGTAGGGTTTGTTTAATGTTTGGGCCGTGAGAAGCCTAAAAAAGGACCCCAAAAACATTCCATTCATCATCATTCTTCATTCTACACCATTCTTTCATTGATTTTTGGCTCAAGAAACCTATGAAGAACTAAACTAAAGGTGAAGCAAGGGAGGAACTCAATTGGATTCGGGGATTTCAACATCATTAATCCATGCTCTTTGGTATTTATTTTGCTAAACATTTCTAGATCTAGGTTTTCTTCTTATTGAATTAATTTTGAAATTGATTTAACATGTATTAAGTTTTTCATAGAATCAATCTTGTTTTTTCTATCGAACAATTGAACTATGTGTTGAATCGTTATTTCATTAAATCTATTGGTGTGATTATTTACTTTCTTATGCTACATGTATACGAACGATTTATAATCTGATTTCAATAGATGATTGTGATAATTGTTAAGGAGATCTAGAATTTAGGATGTGTTTTTCATTGTTTAAATAATTCTAGGGTTTATGTTTTCCCGTATTTTGAATTAGATTTGAGTTAGATTTAACATTTATTCAGATTTTCATGGATTTAATCATGTTTCTTCCATTGAATAATTAAAATACTTGTTCAAGTTTGATTTTCAAATCATTTATTGGTGTGATTTAATTACTGCTATATGTTAGAGATATATAGTCGCTCTTTAAGTCTGATTTCAATAAATTGATGTATGATTATGTTTTGGGAAACATAAATTCTAGGATTACATGTGCAATTAAATTGGTTTGTATCGTTTAAATCATCCGATTAGAAAGTTAGGACAAAAACTTCTAATTGAGTAGAGAATGCATGAATTGTTGATGTTGATTGATCCAATCTAATTGAGGGAACCCCGAAACTTCACTATTTTACATATTATATTAAATTTCATCATTATTTCCGGTGACATTTACATTTGAATGCAATAAACAAATTCCATTCATCAAATTCACGAGAACCCAAAGTTATTGAACCTCTTGATTCACTTTTCCATCTCCCTGTGGATACGACACCCCAAAGCTATACTACAACACCGCGTAACACTTTGGGCGTAATCAATCCCCAAACTTGAATTGCTGTTTGTACTTAAACAAAATGATAACGTATCTTAACACAATGCATGGTTTAACAGTCTACCGTATCTTAGCATTGGAATTTAGTAATAGCAAAATGAACAGTTTCAATAGTGCAAAATTAAATCAATTTTCACCTGTCATGTGTAGAACTCGATGTGTATGTGGGTGCTTACTCATGAAAAACATACCAAACTGATGATGGGTGTAAATCCCGACCTACAGTAGTCAAATGTTTCCTTTCTTCACTCGAGAGATTCACACCCCCCCCAAACTTGTTTCTTTCGCTCAAAGATCAAGTGTGTTCTAGAATAGAGCTTTTGATTTGCTTAAGTCATCACTCTCTCTTAGTTTGAATAGATCTCACAGCCACAGGGTTGCATTTCGACAAGCAGGGATTCTCCTATTTATTTGATTGTCTCAACCACTGAGACTAGACTCAGTTACTTGCTTCGTATCAGAGATATGATTCTATCAACTGGATGTCTCAGGCTAATCAGTGAATTCCATACATAGGAGTATGTATGTTATTCGTCAATGGATAATAAAAAGAATTTTTTTTTAACATCGTCCATTTGCTTTCTATATAACCCCTGTAGCGAGCTTTGGGTCGATGACTCCCAAGTCAGTTGACCATAGGGCACCAGGTTTTAAACCCTTACAGACTTAATCACTCGAGTTATACAGGCTCGAACCGATGTCTTTATTATTATTGTTTATTTTCAATGATTAGTGCAATGCCCCTTTTCTTTCAGACATCCAGTTTCCAGAACTGCCCTCTAACTTGAAACTTTTACGTCGTTTTTGTCTCATTGGTCTAATCCAATCCACACAACACAATTTCACGCATGGAATTCCTACTCATTTCAATGTTTCCCTGTGATAGCTAAATCATCTCCAAACTTCTACAATAATGGTTTATTGATAAGTGCACTAGAGGTTTGCTGGGTTGACATATCATGCCTATATCTACTCTAATGTGTTCATCCATCACTAGCTTAGCATGCCCAGTATCAGTATTGTGCGCAGGAATGTCAAGTTTCCACATAGACAAGTGTAGATCAATTCAACATGCACAATGTCCACTATTCATAGTCATACTGTTTCCAATATTCTTATCATTGTCGGTAAAGCTATTAAACCCATACAAGCACACAAAATAAAGATTGCTGAAGTGAACAAAAATGAAAAAGAACTTGTTTTAATTTTTATTTTTTTTTAAATCAAGCACTCAAACATGCAACAAAACAAATGCATGCAAAATTTAAAAATGAATGATAAACTAAAATTACTGAAATCATATGCAGTTCCACCCCCCAAACT
The DNA here is from genome assembly GCA_035079005.1 of Fraxinus americana. Classification (NCBI taxonomy): domain Eukaryota; kingdom Viridiplantae; phylum Streptophyta; class Magnoliopsida; order Lamiales; family Oleaceae; genus Fraxinus; species Fraxinus americana. The sequence continues at coordinate 9,176 of JAVHZT010000044.1, forward strand.
AAATCTAATATTGCCCCAATGTGTAAAATGTAAGGATAGAGAGTGAGAGTGAGGGCAAGAGAATGGGAAAGGAAAGAACTCCCTGATCAAACTGGAGGTGGTGATGGTGGTGGAGAAGCAAAACTGGGTCCAGCATCCTGTTGTGGTGGCGGTCGTGCAAGAATCTGGAGTTTCAACTTGGACTGCTTCTGAAGAAGTATAGATTGGCCCCGAAGTAACTCTGTATGCTCTTGAAGAATACTGGATTGTCGATGTACCTCAGCCTCAAGGCTGCCTAACCGAGTGACTGTCACATCGGTGCGGAGCTGTATATCATCGACCCGTCCAGTATAAAGGCTCAATCTCCCTGTCAATATCTCGACCGCTCTACTCGAGGCGAGTACTTCACGACCAATATCGGATGACACAGTGTGGGTGGCTAGTGTGTCAGCCCGCACCTGCTGCAAATCTGTGCTCATGGTCCCGAAAGTCTGCTGTAAACCCTGTAGGTCTCTGCTGTAGCCAGTCATAGTGGCGAATATCTGCCTCAAAATCTGTGTGTCGGCCCCAAGAGGTGGTGGTGGCGGTGCTGCCGCCTAAGGCATATCCACATCTTCAGCCTCATCACCCTGTACAGGTGGCTGCTGGGCCTGATGAGCTCGCGCTTCCTGTCACTTCAGCCTTGCTCTATCCTGAGCTTCTAGTGTACTGCGTTTAATGAATAGGCTTGATCTGACTGGAAGTTCCCCTGCTGGGAAATTGACACTCGCGCGCTTGCAGATGCCGCTAATAAGGCTGGGGAAAATCAATGAATTCCAGCGGTCACCTGAAAGTCCCAGTGTATGGATCTGTTCATAGATGAGGGAGGCGAGATCGATCTTATGTCCTCGAACCAAATGATATAGCATGCCGGCTTTGGGATCCGGGAAGGTGGAGCGATGTCGCGTCGACTCAATGTTGTAGCAAATGAAGAGCCAAAGGATCGCGATGGAAGGTGTGAGCTCATTCTGATACCACTCGTTTGTGTCTAGCGGCCAGGCATTTTCGCGCCCCATCAGAACCTCCTCTACCTCGGGCCATGGAAAATCCCCAAGTATTGGGATGATATTATCCCATGTCAGCTGGTAGTAGTCCTGGATCACCTCTGGTGTGAACATCACCCATTTGCCCCGAACCCATGTCTGGTGCTGATGCTCTGATCCAGGTATGTCTATGTCCTCATTAAAGTTGGCGTAAAATTCCCGGACTAGACCTTAATAAATAGGGTGCGGGTTTGCTACCAATTTTTCCCATCCACAATGATGAACCAATGTAGCCAGTTCAAACCCTGGGAAATCCTCTAGTTGAACTGGGCGTTCGGACAGTAGTTGCCAATGAGATATGACATCTGTATAGCGAAGGCGACAACTGGGGCCAGAAAACGCCGCACACCCCCGTCAGGTGTTTGGGCGCGGGCCGTGCCAGAGGAAGATCCAACTTTCTTCTTGTCTTTGGAAGTGCGTTTCAGTGGCATCCTGTATGAAGAAAATAGCAAAAATTAGTCCACAGCATACAGTGCGTGAAATCGATGCATATCGGAAGATAAACATGATGAAGATATGGCAAAGATATGGCAAGATGTGAAACACCCGAAAAACAAGTCGAAAAACTGAAAATTTGGCATGCAAGACTATGATCGACTAAGCAACTTTGCCCCGTGACATCGGCATGAAATCTCGAAATTTTCTCGAGCAATAGTCGGGCATATGAAAGAGTGTAAGTCCAACTATGAGTGCATCAAATTTGGTGCCAATCGGAGGTCAAATGGTTGGCGAAATGGGGGGGCGAAGTAGGTGACGTGGAGTGCAGTCGTGTCTAGTCATGGGTGCAGTGGTGTCCCTAAAATGCAAAACGGAGAGTTGGTGCTGTCCTTGAGGGTTTGTGTCGTGAATGTGCATCACCTCATGTAGCTAGACATAAATAACAACCAAGCAAAGCATGTAATTCGAGAAATACAAAGAAATGAGCAATTAGGCATTTTGTTGAACACATTGCAGGCATGTCATTCGATTTCAAGTTTCACAACAATGGGAGGGTATAGAATTAACCAAATTTTCAGCAACACAAATCATTCAAACTCCACAACTACCTAAGCCCAACCGCCCATGTACAATAATCAACAAAAACCGAAAAGAAGAAAACCTAAAAATGAGGAAGAGGGTCGAAAATTGCTTACCTTGGGGAAATGGTGGAATTGTTAATTGAATGTAGAAATGGATTGTGTTGGATGCAAATCACGAAATGATGAGTGAAGAGGAGGAATTTCTTGTTGATTTGAAAATGTAACGGCCTTTCGTGTCTTGTGAGATTGAGAGGATGAATGTGAAGAGTGAAATTAGAGTGAAAAACGTGATGAGACAAAGGGTTAAAAAAACCCGTCGCTCTTCTTCCTTGCTATCGCAAGGAAGGATCCCTTGCGATCGCAAGGTTGACTCTGTGTGGGCGATCGCATGGCATCCAGCCATGCGATCGCAAGGAATTTTTTTTTTTTTTAAAAAACAAACAATGCATTTTCGTACCAATAAAGTAAAAATGAGTGGATTAAGGTAAATAAACTTAAAAATACCATAAGGTTCATTCAAACACGACAAACCGAAGTTTGCTTGATTGTCATTAGCTCAAGACCTAACCACCCTTTGACTGCGCAAATTTCATTCCAACTCACTACGTGTGCATTGTAAAACATAGACCCCCTTCCAAAATCAAATTGAACCTGAAAACATATGTGAATTTCGAAAAAATAAAAGTTGACTAATTTGCCCCGAAACACGTGAATTTTTCACAAAATTGCATACGTGACCAGAGAGCAACCCCAAATCGATTCTCAACACTTGATAAACTGCGTGAGATCATGTAAACACTGTGAGGGATTTCTAGGGTTGATGACCAGTTAAACATGCTGAAAAGGGGAGAAAACAAGGAAAAATTTAATGTTGCACCAAAAACCTCTTTTCATCTCACAATGCCACAATAATGTTCCAAAGTGTGTGCAACCTGTTTAAACCAGTTTCTAACATTGACATGTGCATTGATGCAAAACTCGATTTGAAACAGCATGTTGGAACACAAAAACAAATTTTGACCTCAATATTTCAGTTTTTTAGCAATGGGCCCCCCAATGCATCCAATACCACCCAAAATTCATCAAACCACGTTTCGCATTTCCCGAGGTGTTGATGAACAACGATAACACATCCAAAACCAGTATCAACCATGAAAACACATGTTGGACCGAAAAAACTCATAAAATGGTCATTTAGCCTAGATATATGTGAATTTGAAGACACAAGCACCCAAAAATGATTCCAACACCACGTAATATATGTATAATACATTTAAAACTAAAAGGCATTACTCATGAGTGATGTGTGAACGGTTAAGCAAACAGTTACCTAGAACTACGTGAGCAATGCATAAAAAATTAAAACTACTTAAATAAAAACATAAAGCAAAATAAGTAAAAGGGAAGAAATGATGGGTTGCCTCCCATCAAGCGCTAGTTTATAGTCGATAGCTCGACTGTACCATGTGAAGATCATTCTGGTGTCTGAAGGTGAACGGTGGATTTGTCTTTCGAGAAATCCCCGCTCCAATAATGCTTTAAGCGCTGCCCATTGACTTTGAATGTTCCTTTGCTCTCATGTGTGATTTCAACAGCTCCATGTGGGAACACCTGGGTGACAGTATACGGTCCAGACCATCGTGACCTCAACTTTCCCGGGAAAAGCTTCAAGCGAGAATTGAATAACAGAACATGCTGCCCCACTATGAACTCTCTTCTCTGAATATTCATGTCATGAAATTTCTTGGTATGCTCCTTGTATATATTTTTGCATTCTCATAAGCTTCCTGGCGAAATTCATCCATTTCATTCAACTGAAGTAACCGCTGTTCACCAGCTGCTTGCAAATCCATATTCAACCTGCGAAGCGCCCAATAAGCCCGATGTTCCAATTCAACTGGCAAGTGACATTCCTTCCCAAACACCAGACGGTATGGTGACATGCCAATAGGTGTCTTGAATGCTGTTCGGTAAGCCCAGAGTGCATCGTCCAATTTCTTAGACCAGTCTTTCCTTGATGAATTCACCGTGACTTCAAGTATTCTTTTCAACTCTCTTTTAGAGATTTCAACTTGCCCACTGGTTTGAGGATGATATGGGGTTGCTATACGATGTTTGACTCCATACTTACTCAACAATTGCTCAAACTGGCGATTACAAAAATGTTTCCCCCCGTCACTGATGATAGCCCTCGGTGTTCCATAACGAGTAAAAACATGCTTCTTTAGGAGTCCAATTACCACTTTTGCATCATTAGTTGGTAATGCTACTGCTTCGACCCACTTGGAGACATTGTCAACAGCAACAAGTATATATTGATTCGAGAATGACGGTGGGAATGGTCCCATGAAGTCAATTCCCCAAACGTCAAACAGCTCTACTTTAGGATACTTGTTAAAGGCATTTCATTCTTTCTCGAGATATTCCCTGTGCGTTGACATCGATCACATCTCTTCACAAATTCAAAGGCATCCCTGAACAATGTAGGCCAATAAAATCCTGACTGTAAGACTTTAGCTGCTGTCTTAGAGGCCCCAAAATGTCCTGCATATGCTGAGGAATGGCAATGCTCTAGAATCTGATGTACTTCTTCTTCAGGCACACATCGTCGAATAATCTGATCTGCACCATGCCTATAGAGAATGGGATCTTCCCAGAAGTAGTATTTCAAATCTGCAAAGAACTTCTTCCTCTGGTGATTAGAATATTCTGGTGGATGAATGGATTTGGCCAAGTAGTTAACAATATCTGCATACCAAGGCGCAGTCTCCACACCGAGGATTTGTTCATCTGGGAATATCTCATTTATTTCGACTGACTCATCCGGTTGACCAAGCTCTAATCGAGATAGATGATCTGCTAAAACGTTCTCACTACCCTTTTCATCCCTGATTTCAATATCAAACTCTTGCAACAGTAATACCCAGCGAATCAATCTTGGCTTTGCATCCTTCTTCGTCATCAGATACTTCAGTGCCGCATGATCAGTGTAAACCACTACTTTTGACCCAACCAAGTAAGGGCGAAATTTATCAAATGCATACACGACTGCCAATAATTCCTTCTCGGTGGTTGCATAATTCAGCTGTGCATCATTCAAAGTTTTACTGGCGTAGTAGATCACATGAAAAATTTTGTTCCTTCGCTGTCCCAAAACTACTCCCACGGCATAATCACTGGCATCACACATCAATTCAAACGGTAACTCCCAATCCGGTGCAACTACCACTGGAGCTGAAATGAGCTTTTCTTTGAGAGTGTGAAAAGCTGTTAAACACCCATCATCGAAGTCAAATGGATTGTCTTTCATCAATAAGTTGCATAGTGGCTTAGTTATCTTCGAGAAGTCCTTGATGAACCGTCTGTAAAAACCGGCATGACCTAGAAAACTGCGAACACCCTTTACAGAAGTAGGTGGTGGTAATTTCTCAATTACTTGAATTTTGGCCCTATCCACTTCTATTCCTTTTGCTGAAACTCGATGTCCCAAAACTATTCCTTCTTGCACCATGAAGTGACATTTTTCCCAGTTCAATACCAGATTCGTTTCCCTACATCTTTCCAAAACCAAGTTCAGATGTTCCAAACACTCATCAAATGAAGATCCAAACACAGAAAAGTCATCCATGAAGATCTCTATGAATCTCTCAACCATATCAGAAAATATAGCCATTATGCATCTCTGAAACGTAGCTGGAGCATTATATAAACCGAAAGGCATCCTACGGTAAGCAAAAGTATCATAAGGACATGTGAATGTGGTCTTCTCCTGGTCCTCTGGTACTACTGGAATCTGATTGTAACCAGAATATCCATCAAGAAAGTAGTAGTGTGAATGTCCTGCCAATCTCTCCAACATTTGATCAATGAAGGGGAGAAGAAAATGATCCTTCCTAGTAGCTGTATTGAGTTTGCGGTAGTCAATGCAAACCCTCCAACCTATAACTGTTCTGGTAGGAATAAGCTCATTCTTCTCATTAGGTACAACTGTGATTCCCCCCTTCTTCGGTACTACTTGAACTGGACTAATCCACGCACTATCAGATATGGGATATATGATTCCTGCATCCAAAAGCTTCAATACTTCAGCCCAAACCACTTCCTTCATATTTGGATTCAACCTCCGCTGACTCTCCATACTGGGACGGAAATTCTCCTCCATGAGGATCTTATGCATACACAATGAAGGGCTGATCCCTTTAATATCTGCAATGGTCCATCCTATGGCTATTTTGTGTTCTCTGAGTACCCGAAGTAGTTTTTCTTCCTCCACCTCACTGATTGAATTCGATATAATCACTGGAAGAGTGCAAGAATCTCCAAGATAAGCATATCTGAGGTGTGGTGGTAGCTGCTTTAATTCTAATTTAGGCGGCTGCTGAATCGAAGGTATATGCTTCTTGCTTTCTGTTCCAAGTTCTTCAAAATTTGGGAAGTGCTGTTTTCGAAAATATGGTGGGTTGGTCTCCATAAACCGTGCACAAGTTTCAATCTCAAGTGAATCAAAATTGATTGATTGAGAATGAGCAATGCACGCCTCATATGCATCCGAATGATGTTGAAGTAAAAAAGTATCATTCACCACCTTGTCAATGACATCGATTTTGAAACAACTATCTGCCTCTGAAGGAAACTGCATGGCCTTGAAAACATCAAAGGATACCTGCTCGTCACCCAATCTCAAAATCAGTTGCCCCCTGTGAACATCAATCAGTGCTCTTCCAGTGGCCAAAAATGGTCTGCCCAGAATTAGTGGAACGTCTTTGTCTTCCTCCATATCCAAAATGAGAAAATCAGCTGGAAATATGAATTTTTCCACCTTGATGAGCACGTCCTCGATGACTCCTCTTGGGTGTGTCAACGATCTGTCAGCCAGTTGTAATGTAACTGTGGTTGCTTTAGCCTCTCCTAATCCAAGTTTCCTGAAAACAGATAAAGGCATTAAATTAATACTGGCACCAAGATCACATAATGCTTTATCAAAGTAAATTCCACCAATGGTACAGGGCACAGTAAAACTCCCTGGATCTTTCAGCTTTGGTAGAAGCTTGTTCTGAATTCTGACACTGACTTCTTCAGTCAACATTACAGTCTCGTGATCTTCCAACTTGCGTTTGTTTGATAAAATATCCTTCAAGAACTTCGCGTAGCTCGGTATTTGGAAGAGTGCATCAGCTAATGGGATGTTTATATGGAGCTTCCTGAACACTTCAAGGAACTTTTTGTATTTCTGCTCCATTCGTGGCTTCCTCAACCGTTGTGGAAATGGAATGGGTGGTTCATAAGGGTTCACTGAGTTATCTGGAACTTGTTGTGGCACTGCTAGTCTTTCCTTCACTGTGTCTGCTCGGTGCTATTAGTCTCCTCTTCAGTCTCCTTCTCCGGTGGGTTTACTATCTCTTTGTCTAATCCTGCCCTTTTCACAAGTATCTCAGGTAGCTGAACTCCACTTCTTGTAGTAATGGCTTGAACATGCTCCCTAGGATTCACTTCTGTATTGCTTGGTAAAGTGCCAGGCACTCGTCCTGTCATAGATAGAGCTAGTTGTCCCATCTGAGTCTCCAGATTTTTAATAGCTACACCCTGATTCTGAAAGTTTGTTTCAGTCTTCCTCATGAACTGATTTGTGGTTTCCATGTATTTATTGGTCTTTTCCATAAGCTTTGCAAACATGTCTTCCAACTGAGGTTTTCTCTCCTACTGAAACTGTCCCTGAACCCGAGTATGATTCTGATTGTGATTCTGGTTACCACCCCAAGAGAAATTGGGGTGATTTCTCCATCCGAGATTGTATGTCTCAGAGTGAGGATTGTTCTGCTGACGTTGACCCCATTGAGCGAAATCCACATGTTCCATCCGTTGTGTAATAATGGGACATTCAGCTGTCCCATGCTCTGCTCCACATTCTTCACAACTGGACTTCTTCACTTGTGCTGAATTCACGGTCTGTGTTATACCCTCTATCTTGTGAAACAAGGAGTCAATCTTCACGGATAATGCCGAATAGGTATCTACCTCATACACTCCAACTGCTTTCTTTGCACCCCCTCTATCTGTAGACCACATGGCTGGGGTACTAGCCATTCTCTCAAACAACTCCCAAGCTCCCTCGACTGACCTGGTGGTTAAAGACCCATTTGATGACGAATCTACCATGCTTCTGAAAGTTGGTGTTAGTCCCCAATAGAAGTATCTGATTTGTTCTTTCTTGTCGTATCCATATTGAGGACACTTCCTTAGCATGCCCTTGAACCTACTCCACGCTTCATCAAGTGATTCAGTTTCATGTTGGCTAAAAATTGATATATCGTGCCTCAATCTCGCCACTTTAGCCGGTGAGAAGTATTTGGTGCAGAATTTCTGAGCCAAATCGTTCCAAGTAGTTATGCTCGCCACCGGGAGTGAATCGAGCCACTCAAGTGCTTTATCCCGAAGAGTTAATGGAAATAGTCTTAGCCTGATTGCATCTTCTGATATCCCAGGGTATTTGAAGTGTTGACACATATCCAAGAAACGGGATATATGTGTATGTGGATTCTCGTTGGCTGTTCCGTAAAATTGATGTCCATTCTGGAAGAGTTGGATGACATTTGTCTTCAATTGAAAGTTCGGCTGTCCAAATGCTGGGTAAACGATGCTGGACTGGCTTTGAACAACGTATGGTGCTAGAAAATCCCCAAGTATAGCATTCCCATCATCCTGAGCTTCAGCATTGGCTGGCGCTGCATGACCTATCCTCGGTTCCATTTGTTGTTCAGCCATTTCGATATGTCCTTGATTGACCTGATGTGCTACTCTTGCTTCTCTCTGTCTGCGATGAAAAGTTCGTTCAATTTCCAAATCAAATTGAACTAAACCACAGCTGATTGATCTTCGCATGCAATGCCTGAAAGGCAAAAACAGTAGCAGCACTTAGCTCAGCTTAAGTAATTGAACTAAAATTAAAATAAAATGAAAACTAAAGAAAAACAAGTTCGAATTAGTGTCAAAATAACAAAAATCAAATTAATACTCAATCCCCAGCAACGGCGCCAAAAACTTGTTCACGAAAATATGTTTCGAAATTATATCACCGCAAGTGTACGGTTCGTGGACAAGTAATAAAGTGGAAATTGTAAAATTTCGAGTATCGTTCCCACGATGATTGATCTAACTTGATTTCTACTATTGTAACCTTATCCGAAACTATAAAACTCAAGATGGTAGTTTTTGTGATTTTATGATGAAATTGTGAATAACATACAAATTAAACTAAAATTTCGATATAATTGTAAAACAATGGTTGAATGCAAAGGTTTTAAGAAATCAATGTATGAAAAGCGTACTAGGATCCCGAATCGCCAAGCAAAGTTCACTCTTAACATCTATCTCACAATTTAACAACACGATAAATCGTTTGAAGAATCAATGTTCCTAACCTATCCAACAATCTCTTCCGAGTAGAATTGAACCTATCCTAGTATATCATTTGACTATATTTCTATGACAAATGCAATATATAAGGATGCATGTAGTTTTGTAAACACTTAGAGATTCACGTAATGCATATCGGTATATTTCTATCCTCTATGAACAAAATGACGATTTATACCTTGTTGAATTTATTTTCCTTCTTTCAAATGCATGAAATAAACCACCTAAACTCACACAATTATCGTGCACTATAATCACGGAGACAAGAAGCGTATATAAATAATTCAAAACCATCAAACGTGTTTAATTGTTAAATTGCAAAATAGAAATAAAGAGATCACAATGCGAGGTTCATCGTTCACCTAGTACATAAAAAGTCTAGCCTAGCATAATGAAATTAAAACAATAATAAAAATGATAAAAAGAAGACATCACCAAAAAGTAGAAGTTTAAAGCTTGAATCTTCGATTTTGAAGTGAAACCCCAGTTCAAGCTCTTCTCCTTGCTCTTCTAATTCGACTTTTTCTCCCTAGGAATGCATAAAAACCTAATTCTGGACAAGTTTCGGTTTAAATAGCGTGCTAAGATATCATTCCATAAGTGTTTGATTCGGAAAAGGAAACTAGAAAAATCTCGCGCAGAACCCTTCCTTGCGATCGCAAGGAAGGATCCCTTGCGATCACAAAGGCCAAGTAGTTTCCTCTCCTAGGCTTCCTATTGAGGCTTGGGCGATCGCAAGGTAGGACTCCTTGCGATCGCAAGGAAGAGAAACTTCCCTAGGTTTTCAATTTAGTCCCCAAAGTTTCCTTTCATCCATCCTTGGTCCTGCTTCCTTCTCTACCAACTTCTAGTCATCCATGTAGTCGCCAATTAGCTCCTTGGTAGAGTTCCATGCTTGATTCATCATTTGGGTCAACTTTTGGATAATTGCAATTTAGTCCCTGAACTTTCGTTGACTTGCATTTTGGTCCTTTTCGCCTCTTTTCGCTTACATTTCGTTCATTTCGTCAAAGTAGCCCTACAAAACAATACATAACGAATTATGTCCTTTTCGAGCTTTTTCTAACGACATTCAATCTAATTTGTGTCATAATTAAATGTGTAAAACACACTTATCAGATACCAAATAGCGTGAGCTCGTTCTAACATTTCACGGTGTGATGTAAAACGATGTGACATAAGAATCATGCTTATATCTGGCTTTAACCCTTGCTCAAACCTTTGAGTCTTCTTAATTTTCGTGTCAACCAGGTGTGGAGCAAACCTTGAGAGTTAATCAAAGTTTCGCTCGTAATCAGTAAGGGACATATTACCCTGCTTAAGCTGAAGGAATTCGCTTTCCTTGAAATCTCTTAGAGACTGAGGAAAATACTTATCCATCACTTCCTCCTTGAACTGTTCCCAAGATAACGCCAATTGCTGCTTCGGGGTCCTAGTTCGAGACATCGAATCCCACCAGTGACTTGCATCACCGGTAAACATAAACTCTGCACAGTGGACTTTTTGAGCATCAGTACAGTTTATAAGTCAAAAAATTCGTTCCAACTTACGAATCCATTCCTCAACTACCAGTGGACCAGATGCTTCATCGAAAGTAGGGGGCTTATGCCTTCGAAATAACTCAACAATCGAAGCATGGGTCGGGTGAGTTACAGGAACTGGTGGTAAGGGTGGGGCTTGATTCTGATTCTGCCTGCCAAGATCTTGAACTGCTTGCAGGAGGTCCCTTATCAAGTTGTTCTGGTTTGCTCGAGACATTTCCTTTGAGATAAGATATAATATATCTCATTAATTTCATCTACCAGTACCAGAATACTAAGAAAAATAGAGAATTATTTCTCAACTTCATCAGAATTATATACATGTATTTTTTTCAATACTAGTACATACTTCGCATGTGATTGTCAAGGTCTATAGATTCATCTACCTCAAAATCTAGGTAAGCTCGAATATCTATCTCTTATTGACTAATATGATTCTTTTCCCTAGAATTTGTCTTTCCTTGCCATATGCAGTCCACAACCTTATGTTCTAACCCAATACATGTCTTTTGAATAACACTTTTTCTTTTCATAGTACATTTATCATTGCATATAAGATATACATAAAGAAAAATGTAAAACGTAGCGAAACATGGAAAACATAACTATAGAATCATAACATTTTCATAATAAGAATTTAAACTTTGCTTAGTTAAACATACCTGGACCGTAGGATGAGGTCGACTAATGGATGCAAGATGCCGTGAAGTGCCTTTAAATATTTCATTTTTTTTCCCACATTGTAGAAAAAAAAAATTTTGTTTTTAAACAAAATACATTAAGTCTACAGAATCGACTAAACCTGGCTCTGATACCACGCTGTAGCGCTCCGACCCGCATGGGTCGAAACGTTACAAGACTCGCTTTACTTTAGTCGAAAACTTAATAAGTTACGATACCTTAAGCGGAGAGTATAAAATTTTAATTTAAGAATTTAATTCAAGACTTATTTAATTCTGTACAACATCATTTCAATACTAGAACCAAATAAAAAAAAATGTCTTAGAATGATTCCCATGCATGTATCCATTTACTGACGTGAAGTTCTAAGTGGGAAAAAAATGAATGTTGAAGTTCTAAGTGAAAAAAAAAATGAATGTTGCTGTTTGGCTTTCTATCTCAACAGCAGTAGTCAAAAATAAATTCTTTTACATAACTAACATCTCCGAAATTTCATGAAATTTCATAGTAAAGTAGGAAACTCTTTATACTATGACATATCCAAAAATCAAATTCCGTCGGCAACATATGAGGTATAAAAATATTTTCAAAACCTCGCAACGACATAGTTTGGAACGTAACCTAGTACAGTTTACTTAAGGAGATATATAAAATTCTACACACCTCAAATCAACATGATTCTAGCTATATCCAGTAGCTAGCCCCCTGGGACTATCAGATCCAATTTCGTTTGTCCAAACACTTTAAGTAACATGTGAGATATAAATTTTTTTGAAGCCAAGGGCAGAAATTGAAAAACAGCAAACTCCCCAGTGCAGGTTACTTATCATTACGTATAAAATCCTACTAACATCAGATTGACATGCTTTCAAGTTCATACAGTAGCAAACATTTAAGTTTATCCAGCACCACTGAGTTGTCTAAAAGTTCCAAATAATGAGTGAGTTATGATTGTTTGAAATCAACTACAGAAACTAGAAACGACAACACTTTCTGGTGCAGTTTACTCTAAGTGGCCTATAAAATTCTAACGACATTGGATTGACTTGATTCCAAGTTTATTCAGTAGTTAACCTATGAGGCTATCAAATGCCACTGGTTTCGTTGAAAAAATTACAAGTAACGACCGAGTTACAAATTTTTGAATTCAAGGCAGAAATGAAATTTCTAGAAAAACAGCAATGTTACTTTGCTAACATCTCCTTTTTTCGATAAAAACTAGTGACTTCTAAGATAATTTTCATAATGCATAACTTATTCATAAATAAATGTGTTTAGAACAGTTCCATAAACGACATTTCATAGGATACAAATTATTTAAAGTAAACATTTTCATAATAAAATTGAAAACATTAAATCACCGGCCTCTCCATGGCATGTTGCATCATTCTTTACCATCATCCACGTCCCAAAAAAATCATATCAAATCAACCTGTAGAGAGGGAATTAACCCATGAGTTTGAAACTCAATAGATGTCATCGGTGCGTTTCGTTAACAAATTATAAAATTTCGAACTATAGATTCATACCGTCGCACGTAGATGGATTTCCGGCAAAATCCAATTTCTGTGGAGTTATGATTTAACATAACGCATAGAACCGGAGAATGATCGTTCAAACTATAGTAGTGTCGTAACACCGTACCCGAAGGCACCAATTCATTCAAACTTTTAACGAAAATCATAATTTGAAAACGAAGCAAATACTTGCACCTCTACCTACCTTTGTTTAATGCTTTTGAAATGGATGAAATTGGAGGTTGAGTGTTGCTTTCCCCACGGCACCCAAGCTTTAAGATTTGGCTCCTCTACTATGTTTTTCTTTCTTTACTTTTGAAAATATGTTTCTCGTCCTTTTTCTTGTTTCAAAAACGTGAACCCTCAGATGTGTAAACTATACATAAATATATAGTTGAAAGCAATGATTTATTTGGGAAAAGAAACGTTAGACATATAGTGAATAAATGTGGTAGGTTATTCACAATTGATTGGGATTAAAGAAAATGTTTAATGGGAAAGTGAAGGGTTAAGCATGTGTAGGAAAATGTTGGCATTATTCTCCAATTAAAATGAATTTAAAATGGGTATATGATGGTAATGGTTAGTTTTATTCCATGTTATACGTGTGTGTGTTTGTGGAATAAATATGCCATAAAACCTACCAATTTATGAGGTTAATTACCTTGACTTTTCAACTCACTTTCTGAAACGTGTTACCCCCCCCCCCCCCTGCCTTTTTTAAATTATGATAAGTGCGAAAAAATAATTTTATACGATAGTTTATAAAAAAAAACATTTGCATGATGATTCGAATCTGGGTTGCCAATATAAAATACCATGCAGATAACTATTGTGGCAAACTCAGTTATTCATTAAATCTTTGAAATCAAATTTACTTAAACTTAATGTCTTAAAGTATTGGGCTTATAAATAACTTATGGCTTGTACTTTCATAACCCTAAATGGGCCGAGATTCCATAATTTATTTCTTAAATCGACTATACCAACCAAATTAAGAATATAAAATCTGGGACATTACAAGGAGTACCGATCGTTAAGTGACCTACAACAAGGGGCACTTATCTTTAGGTGACTTACAACAAGGAGCACCTATCCTTAAGTAAATTTCAACAAGGAACACTTATCTTTAACAACAATCAAGTTTTCACAAAACTCTCGAAATCGTCAAAATGTAAGTGAAGATTTTACAGTTGAAGAAACTCTCTTAACCAATGATATAATCAAGTTAAGTATTAAATAGTTAGGTAAACACTTCAATAGATAGCAAATAGTAAAGCTCAAGTATTGATGTTGTAACTTTGATGAATGATAGATGATGAAATAGTTTGTATCAAAGTTTTCAAATTATGATATCTCTTAACAAATAATATAAGTTAAGTATGAAGAGAGATCTACACTTTAATATAAGTGTTGGCAAAGAGAACTTCTATCAATGATGAAAAATAGATGAGATTGTGAAAAGTTCTTTGCAAAAGAGAGTACTTGATAAATCTGGTGAAATAGGTTTTATCGATCAAGAAACTCTTTTGTAATTAATGATGTAGAATATAGAGTCAAGAAAATTCAATGATTTAATAAATAAGCTCTCTAAAAATCTCTTGTAGGTTGGTAGTATTGAATGCAAGAAGAGATGAATATTTATAGAGCAAATAAAACACAATCTGTTACTTTCGGTTGAGTAAGTTCGATCGACCGAAATCGACCGAAAGTGTGATATAGCCGTTGTAAAAATCAAACCGTTGGAGTTCCGGTTGATCAAACCGGTCGACCGAAAACATACTACAGTCGACCGAAGTGTTAAATCCGATGAGATGCAAAATTCGACAATTCATGCAAATACGGTGAGAGGTCTGTAAATATGGTAAGCAGCCTATTTCGGTCGACCGGTGTGCATATCGGTCGATCGAAGCATACAAGTTTTGGAATTTAGTTTTTATATCAAAATATTCATTTCCAAAATCATTTTTTATATAAGTGATGGATTATGAAAAATATTTTGAGCTTTATGCATTTTGCTAAAGATTGACGAGTTAATACTTTTACATATAAATGTATAATGTCTAATCGTCTTGACTTGTCGTTCTTTATACTTGTATCTTGATTTGCGTCTTTTGCGAGAATGTATAAGTTCCAATTCGATCGTCGCATGCAAATCACTATCGTCTTGAATGATTTGACTTTAACGATTTATAATCTTGATAACTTTGAAGCTTAATCACTCAAATTCAAATGTTAGTAAATAAAATGGTTTGTTTGTTATAATCAAAACATTAAAGTTATAATCAACCATAGGTCAACAAATTCAAAAATGCAGACATATGGGCTGTCAAATTTGAGTTCTTGTGATGATAGACAAAGATTTTAATTACTATGGCTAAATCATATTTGATAATTATTAGTTTTAAGAGCTAAAGCACAATATTTACTCAAAATTATTTGGCTCAACATGCTAACTGAACTATAGGGTGAAGTTAAGCTCTTATATATTAACGTATTTAAATGAAGTGGAATTTTACCCTTAACAATACTAATATTATTTTACTTACTTTTCTTTGGTAGCAAGTAGTAAATAAAGTCGGATAGTTGATTTCATTAAGGTTGTACTATTGTTATTAAGGTTTGTCTAGACTTTAGTGATAAAAATAATAATAGTAAATATTATTGGACAGGACCAAGTAATATTTAGTATGTGACTTGTCCTATCAAATCAAATCAATCACAGTTATTGACAACATACTAAATTAGCAAAACTAAAATAAAATCTTGAAAGACAACCAAAAGTCATTACGGTATAAATGAAATATATAAATTTTAGGTTCTCATACAATAAGGAAGCATAAATCAAGTCTCTCATTACCCAATTTTGATCGTGGTAATGCTATTAGGAGGGAATGTATCAACCACTACATACATCCATGAGTCCCTCGATGTATATTAAAATAACATGTTCCAAAACCTCGATATATGAGTATTTAAGTGGTTTTTTTGATCTCTCAAAGAATTGCAAAGCATTGTGGAACATGTTGATTACATCTTTCCTCACATGGCATTTCGCTTGCTTGAATGTTGTATAAGCTATACTCAATTGATTTTCAACCACTAATAGAAACATGTATTCTTCTATCAGTCTTTCATTCTCATTAACTACAACAGTAATTGGATTGGCCGAGCTATCATATCAATACCACAACAACAATAGAGTTTGCTAAGTTTTCTATCATTGCATTTTAATTATGTTTTCGGTGACCTTCTATATGTTCTCTTCGTCTAAACTAAAATGTTCATTTGATTTCTGAATCAGATGAAGCAAGATCACCATATCTCGAACTTTGCATACAATTTCCTTAAAAAAAAATTTAAAAAAATGTAATTTTATTAATAAAGATTAAACTAAAACATAGCAATAAAAATTCAGATTAAAGTTATAATTAACTTAAACTATACTCACCTGTAACGACACCAAAAAATGATCATTAAAATTCTCAAGAGCAGGGTATTGTAGTTGCGAAGCAATAAAGTAGTGAATAAAGTGTTATCCCCTCAATTTCTAAGTATTTAATCTAGTTTCAATTAATATTAACTCTAATCTAATAGAAAAATGTGTTGAAGTGATTTTTATAAGGGAAAAATTCACTTTCCCTACTTTATCTTTACCCTATTTCAAAAATAACAAAACAACTTTTACATTTCAAAAATCAGATTTTTTGACCTATATATACACATATATATAAATATTTATTTATTTATTTAAATATATAAAAAGATATAAATAAATAAATATATATATAAATATATAAAATTAACCCACCCCCACCACCACCACCACCCCCCCGCCGGCGACTGCTCCGACGACCACTCCGGCGACGTCTCCGATTCCGGCGACCACTCCGATTCCGGCAACTTCTCCGGCGACTGCTCCGATTCCGACGACTATTCCGATGACATCAATTTTTTGTACGGTCACATCCCAAGTCACAGGTCAGGTCACAAGTCACAGTCCAGGTCACAGCTTAGGTCACAGGTCACAATACGTGATTTTTTGTTTATAATAATTGATAGCACAATAAGGCTCACGTCTTACATTTTTATTAATAGTCACAGATTATTTTCAAATAGTCACAGTATCGGTCACAGTACATATATTGCACATCGCTCAGGTCACAGTTTTGTTCATAGTCCCATTTTATTTTCAAATGATTCAGATTCTTATTGATAGTTACAAGTTTATTTCAAATGGTCACAGCACAGGTCACAGAATATTTTTTTGGGCATGACTCAGGTTTTTATTGATAGTCACAGCTCAGGTCACAGCATTGGTCACAGTAACCGCACGCACAACCACCAACCACATTCCACAATCACCATCACTAATGTCGCCAACACAGCCACAGCACCATCACCACCTAACCACAGCTCAGGTCACAACATCGGTCACATTATATGGCTCAGGTCACAGCACATGCTCAGGTTACAGCATTGGTCACCATAACCGCACGCACAACCACCAACCACATTCCACAACCACCATCACTAATGTCGCCAACAAAGCCACGGCACCATCACGGACGCCACAGCACCATCACCACCTAAACACAATCTCCGCCATCTCCATCGCCTCTATCTCTATCTCCATCTACACCGCACCACAACCACAAAAATAATCCACAAAAAATGCATAGCTACAGGGATCAAAAGACGGTGGTGTAAATCCTTCGGCGCCGGCGTTTGGCAGCAGCCAATGCCGAAACCGTACCCGTCGATCACATCTTCGGCGTTGGAACAGAGAGAACCGCAACCACCTGCGCCTCTTCCTCGCGACATAGCCGCACGTCGACAGTGACTCCGAAGTTTCATCGGCTGCACCTAATCGACGGCCCATGAAATTGACTGTGGATTTAGGAACCGGAAGAGGGATGGGTGAAGCGCCATACCGGGGAGAGGAGAGGAGATGACTGCAAATCGAGGCCCCGTTCGATTGTTGGCTTGACGTGGCCACGGTTGGAGCCCTAACACGGTGTCGTAGCTTCGATGGATCACCGCACCACATCGTGCAAAAACCCACTATCACCGAACCCGCCACCGTCGATCTGAGTACAGCAAATCTGAGCGTCACTCCAACTACAACCGTCGATCTGAGAGCGAGGCCCTTCCCGTCGCCGGAGAGAGATACAGAGAGGGGGGAGGATTTTTGTTGGAATGTGAGAGATTAGGGATTTACCGTGTGGGGTGGGGGTATAAATTAATTTTTATAATATTATTATTAATATTTAATTAAGTATAAAAAATCTGTATCCATATAAAAAAAAAATCTGATTTTTGAAAAAATAAACTTTATATCTGATTTTAGAATTTGGATTTCCAAATGTAGGGAATTGGGTAATTTTCACTTTTTATAACTAATCTAAACTAATTTAACAAGCAACTAAGAAGTGTTTCTAAGTCTATTAAAAGTAAGGACAGAGACTACGAATCTCCATTTATTAATCCATCTTAACACAACTCAAGACCATAGCAACGCTTTTTTTAATTTTGCAGAACAATGTTCCTAGTTTGTCTGAAAATATCTCTAGAGTAGAGTTAAATATATTCTCACATGTAACATTCATATCCCTCTATAAAAGATGTGAATATAAAAGAATGCACTAAAATAGAAGAATATTCAATTTAAATCATATCAGGCATAGCTGTATATCTCTATCTACCTTACATAATTGTTATGTGTTATATTCATAAATTATTCTTTCCCAAAATAATTCAATCAATAGCTAATTAACTGAAAAAATATTAATATCTATAACAGTTATTCAAAATAAACAAGCATCAAATGCCAGAGGCTTGAAATTCATCTACATCCTAGTGACTAATAATTTAGCCATGCACCACAAAGTTACCAGAATTCCTGTTTGAAATATGAAATACCATTTGAATAATAGATTTAGAAAGCAAAAGAGGGTTAAGTCTTAATTCCTTGTATCTCTTCAATTTTTCAAGAGAAACTCATTTTGCATATTCTTCTTCTTTGTCCAAAATTCAAGAAATATTCTTCAAAATAGAGTTGTAATGGAGATTTGTTGGCACTGGACTATTCCTAAAGCTTGGTACGTTGAGAATATGCCCCCAAAGCAGATTAAAAATGTCATAAAATTTCTTTCCATAAAGAGTTTGAATTAAAGAAGTGACATTATTTTTTGGGTCTCATAATCCTTGTGATCGCTAGATACCTGCGACAACACTGGCATCTTTTGCTCATTGAAGTCCTTCAAACAGCCCTTATGCCCTGCGATCGTAAGGTACAACCTCCTCCTTGTATGCACTTTGGTCCTTTATTTCTTTTGGATTATTCTAGTGGTACATCACCACTTACACAAGGGTGTCCATAATGGACACTCGGCACCTCCTCATTGGAGGGAGTGCCGACCCCACCAACCCTCCCTCCAATGAGGAGGAGCCGGGTGTCCATTATGGACACCCCAATATAAGAGATAATGTACCTCTAGCATCTCCCATTTCTTTTTCTAGTCATGTTGAATGCTCTTTTGTATTTTGAGTCCTTCAACTTCCAACGTCATCCAATTTGATCCACTTAATCTCCAACCATCCATTCTTGATTCGAACTTTATAATTTTTATAATTTTTCGCTCATCTTTGATCAATTTTCACTTATTTTCTTCGATATCCATCCAATTTGAGTGTCATACAAAAATCGATATTTAACCTAACTAAGTAGTAATTCTATCAAACTGTCTCCTAGATATCCGCTTTTTACTGTCCAAAAAGATATATAAACCATACCTATCAACTGTTATTACACATGTGAGTTTGAGTGGGTGAAATGGTGCTAGAATAATCATTTTCTCCATTATTGATATAGAGAGGTTGAGGAATATTAGAATAAAATTAACTCCTTTTAGTTCAGTTGAAGGTATAGAATTCATAGCCGACTGGAGCTCAGAAGCACATGAATGGCTAGAAGGTGATTGATAATTAGAAATTGACGACCCTGAAAATCTTGAAAAAATTGTATTTGAATACTCTTTGGGTGTTCAATAATTTGCAATAGTTTAGGAGGATTTTTTTTTTTTTTTTTTTGGAGGAGCTACATGACTAAGATCCCATATGGTATCTTGTAACTTTTTTCCAATAAATTATTTTAAGGATTATTATTATTGTATTTGTATTTTCAGTGTTGACTTCAAAGAGCAAAGTGTCTCCTAACCCTAAAGAAGAGACTTTGAGGCTTTTGTCATTTTTGCATGAATTGAAGTACAAAATAATTTATTGTATAAATGTGTGATTAAAAATGAATATGCGAATGAAAAATTTTTTAGAATATTCTTCATTGTTTGTTCATCTTGAGCATTATTTTCAAAAGAACAATTAAAATTTAGTTTCTTGTACTTGATAGTCAGTCTCCCACGAGAATTTTGACCAATTTCATCACCTCTTCTCAATATATAATAATTCAGTAGTTAGCCTGGAAGATATATAAAAATTAAATGATCTGGAAAATTGACGCATTCTCGACCACGAGAGCACTACTACCATATTATATTTTAATTTTCTAAGTATCTCTAGAGTTTCTTCTATAGCAATATAAAGTTCAACTGGAGGAGGTTGTCCTATTCTCTCTATTTTTATCAACAGTCGTATTCATAAAGAGAGTATAGCTTGCTCGTATTCTTATTCCTTTAATATTCTTAATGTAGACTCTTGGATTTTCTCCAAAAGGAAAGATGGGTTTCTTTCTAATCGAGAATCGAACAAGAACCGGCGAGTTCTAGATTTTAATATCCAAAAACTTGACCAGAAGCCAATCAAAGCGTTCTACTGCATTAGGTTGGTTTCATTACTTTTGTCCATCCCTAATCAAAAGAGAACCTCAGCGCGTACACTCTTTGATAAAAAAAGTGAAATTTGTCTGGCAGCCACTACAAAAAATGAAATTTCATTTCTGGTAACCTATGTCAAATCTGTTGACTTTGCAAATTAAAGTAATCAACATCCATCTATCAATTTTAGAATCCATACAATCCTTAAAGAAAGTAAAAAATATGCTAGTACAATACTTACCACTTGCTTAGCTTACAAGTAATTAGAACTTAATCTCATCAAACAAACAAAAAGAAAAAGAAAAAATACAGAGCCTGAAATGGCAAAGTAGAGAACAACACGATAAACCACCCACCAACCAAAACAACAAGGTGTGTGATCTTGCCATAGAATACCTGTCGAAGCTCAGGAGGAATAGACAAAAATATAGAAGTTGGGAGATTTGAACTGGATAAAAATAAAAAAGAAAGATAACAAAATATTTGCAAAAAACTGTGAAGAAAAATGAAGAAAATTAAAGTCTTGCAAGGTCAAGAAAATAGAAACACTCAAAAAAAAAAAGCAAAACATAAATAAAAAATACAAGAAAGGGATATGAACAATGTATAAAAAAAACAAATGCAAAGCTCAGTAAAGATAGCGCCTTCAAATTTCTGACATTGTCTTCATTTTCGTCCTATGTTTGTAATCAAACAGCCAATCGTCTCTTCTGCAATAGTCCACAAGACATGCATTAAAATATTTCTCCAAAGGAAATGGTTTATCGACAGCCATCAGACGAAGGGACGAAGATATATTAGAAGAAGAGAAAGCAATGAGAAAAATGGATAGACAGCAAAATAAATAGTTTTGTGACGTGCTTGTGAAGTGATAGATATGTGGGCAAATCGTGTTGCCTTATATAGGCAAAAAATGGAACCCAAGAGAGGATGAATATGTAATTAGGATGGAAGAAAACTCTCGAACCGAATCAGATCGAACCGGACTCAAATTGAGCGGTTCTTTTTAAGTTAAATACCCGAACGGATATTTGAATCGATAACCAACGAGTTTGATTTGGTTTTTGATTTTTGATCAAGAATCGAAGCAGCGAATAAAAATTGAATCTCATTAATTTTTTTAAACTTTTTATCTTAAATAAGTTAAATTATTTTATTTTTTTCTAAATAAATTTGCTAACTAATTAATTTAGTCCAAATCCAAAATATGATTTTCCTATTTCTAATTTCCAGCAAAGTCCAACTTAATCAAATTTACCTAAATTTTACCCAAATCTCTGATTATATAGTAATATTGTTACTACCGTTATAGAAAAATCAAATTTGAAGCTCGGCTGCGTTTCTCTCATTATTGAGAGCTCGCTATTATCCTACTCACGTGATTTTAGTAGTTAAATCTATGATGAACTCAAAAAAGAGATATACAAAAGATATCACGGGATTTGACTACGTGACTTTATAAGAGTTAAAATTGAACATGTCATTATTCAATTAATATATCGTTGAGTAAATATTAAAAAATAATTATTGTAAGAATATCGAGAACTGAATGAAACTGAGCCATAACGGTTCTATAATTAAATTTGGACCCAACGATTCCACTTATTAAATACGCGAAAATTCGGGTTCGAACCGAACTCGATCTTGTCCAGCCATATATGTAATCTATGGACACGTTAGGCAGTCGAATTAGATTGGATAAATATTAAAATAATTTTATTTGGCACTTGTTTAGTAATTATTTAAATTCAGATTTTAATTTAAGTCAAAATCAACAATCAATTTTAATCACGTACTCAATGGGTTCTACAACTTTTCAACCACACAATTTTATTATTTATTAAAATCTACTAAAACTTTGATTTTAATCCACATCAAACATGTGGATAATTATTAAATTATTCATGGATTAATTTTCTTTTATTTAATTATATATAATTAATATGTCATGCAGTAGTTGGTTTAAATCGTAGTATTTACATAAATTTACATGCAAGTAAATAAGAGTTAAGAATTTATAACTAGAAATCATTTATTGACAAAAAAAATCGATTTAAAAATTCATTTATAAGAAAATATTTGTAGGAAAATGATTGTTATACACCACCATTTGCATATTTTTGTATAGATTGATGAGGTATCAAAAAGAAAGTGGGAAATATTTTTTTTATTTGGATGATGAGATTTTGATTCAATCAAATCTCGGTATATCATATGTTGATAAACAAATTTTTAAGTTGTGATATATATATGTAGTACAACTGAAATTTGTATGAGTAAAAATAATTTACTTATAAAGAAAAAATCAATTATATGTAAAAATTGTGCATAAATAAAAAATACTGACTATAACTAAAAGATATCAATTATTAATAAAAATCACTTTGTAACTAAAAACTTTTCTTATAAGAAAAAAATACCTTAAAATAGAAATTCACTTATACATAAAAAATTGCACATGGGTGAAAAAAAAATACTATTTACCATTAAAAAGTTTAATTAGAAGTTAAATCTTACTTCATAACTAAAGATTTACTTAAATAAGAAATCACTTATAAGACAAAAAATAATTTAATGTACGAAATGCTTCTAAGTGAAAAATATAACTAATACCTTAAAAATTCACTTACAAGTCAAAAATTTATTTTTAAGTATAAAAAGTCACTTATACTTTTAAAATTTCACTTTAATGAAAATTACTTATAAACACAAAATTCACTTATAATTTTAAAAAATCATTTATAAGTTAAGTGACTTAACCATTGTTTGAGCTCAATTATCACAAAAGACAAATTTTGCAATAGCGATTTTTTGGATAATATATGGTTAAAAGGTAAGAAAAAAATTCTGAATTTACGTACAAATTATTTTATTAGAAGAATGTGTGATTGAAAATAAATAAATAAAAAAACTAGTTTTTGAATAATGAAGCTGGCTTATTAGTTAAGAATTTTAAGTAAAAATTTCACTTTTAAGCTAAAAAAATTCACTCATCATAAATATTTACTTATATGTAAAAATTTCTTTTATAAGTAAAAAATAAAAAATAAAAAAATTATACCAGAAATTATTAAAACATTTCTTATAAAAGAAATAATTTCATAATTTTTTAGTCTTCTAATGTGGTGTAACGTTAATCATTGTATTAAAACGATTCTTTCTAATCAACTTTAATAGAATATTTAATAATATTTTGTAAAGAGCAGAAATGACAGTGGAAGTAATGTGACTGAACAACAAAGCCCTATAAGCGCATCTGTCTGTCACATCTTTTACTCTGTCAGTCACGTAAAATGCTGAAAGAATAAGAGTTGATAGTAGATACTCATGGTCATGGTCATGGGGTGTCGGAGTTTCAAGTTTTGAGATAAATAGAAGATTGCAACAGTGCATGGATAGCATTAATTAGTATCAGAATAATGGCAAAATATATTTTGACTTTCTCTCTCTGGATGAGGCTTTTTTGACCCCTTTTTCTACAGTATTGTCTTGTTTATAAAGAATCATGATGGCCTCTTGTCTTTTTTCAGATCGTTGATTACGCCAGATTTCAGCACAGGTCTAGATGTTTTATTAGCATTGGTCAGTTTTTCATTCTTGGACATCAGTCACCTTCTATTCCAGCCACTTAGTTATTTATTACTATTTAAAGGATTAATTGCAAAGAGTTTTCGTTTACGATATACTCCTACCTATTAAAAATCGTAGAAAACTCTCGTATTTGAAATATTTTATGCGAAATATCTCCTATCATTAAGATTCGTTAGATTTGCCGTTAAAAATAATAAAAAATGTCAAAAAATAATAATAATAATAATTGCTATTACAGTACCGAAACTTTTATTTTTTAACAAATTATAATTTATACCTAATTTTTTTAGAAATAATTGAAACAAAAACCTCAAACATTTCTATCGCATTAAATAATTACATTAAAAACTAATAAAATAAATAAAAATAATATTCTTCTTCACCAAACCCCGCCCCCGCCAACGCACCCCCAACCTCAAAATCAAAATTACAGACATCACAACACACCGTCCCGCACCAACACCACCCTCAAATCGCCACCACCGCTTCACCAAAAGACCAACAAAGTATGATTTTTTGATTAAGATTTCATTACACAATAAGCATATAAAATGATCAAAACATCAGGTTGCCCGTAATACAAGCAGCACTTGTAATTGCCGGCAGCAAACATAAAGCAAAAAATACTAGTAATTTTGCCATTTTTCTTGAATTAAAGACTGCCCTTTCCGTTGCTTCTTATATATTCTTGATTCTGACGAATTTGGGAGGTGAGCTCCAATAAACCCGTGCATACCTCTACTACGCGCCATGGCTCGCCCAATCGAAGAAGAATAATGTATTTGGTGCTCTTGCAGTGAAATGGCATCAACCTTTGTTCAATCTATTAAAAGACTGATGACATTATGCCTACGACGTTATCCTGCTGTGCCCCATCCAAAGCCGTCGAGTTCAACAGCCTGGCAAATGGCAGTGATTTGTTGTCACTATTAGTGGTAGAGAGACGGTTTGTGGTGGTGTTGATTTTGACATTGAGATTGAGGGTCTACCGGGGGGGTGGCAAGGTTTGGTGAAGAAGGATATGACTCTTATTAAAAAAAAAAAAATTTTAGTTTTAATGTAATTATTTAATGTGATTGAAAGGTTTGATGCTTCTACTGTAATTATCCCTGGATATAATTTGTAAAAAGATAAGTTTTGGTACTGAAACTATAATTTTTTTTTTGACATTTTTTGAGTGTTTTTAACGGCAAATCTAGCAGATTTTAACGGTATTGGGGGTATTTCGCACAAAAAGTTTAAAATAGGGGGATTTTTCTGTGATTTTCAATAGGTATGAGGTATATCGCAAATGGAAACATTTTCATGGAGTTTTCTGCTATTAATCCCTATTTAAATTACCATTTTGAAATATGGTAATGACAATTTGCAGGATGAGATTTGCATGCATAGGACTAATATAGATTGTTAAATTAATAGAATATTTAAAAATTAAATGTGTATACTGCAAGAGCATTGTCCCCCTAAAAGTCTGCATCATCCATAACTAATCTTGACCAAAACAGGTTAATTAATGTTATTTTTATCATAATAATTGAGATTATACATCTAACCATGGGCGGACTTGGGGTGGCCTGGGGGGCAGGTGCCCCCCCCCCCCCAAATTTTGAATTTTTTTTTTTTTTTAATGAAAGGAAAATGAATCTTCATTCATTTCAAAACAATATTCTCTCCATTTCAAACCGAGTCGGGCCTCTTTAATGCTTGACGGAAGCTTCTAATTTCCTTTAAGTTTTCTTTACAATTTCATTCCAGTTGAATTCCATTAATATACGTATAATACTGCGGCTGGCATTTGATAATAGGGAATGGGTTGGGGAGCGAGTCGACCCTCTCAAATGCTCAACCAAATTTTGTAATTTCCTTTACAATTTCACTCCAGTTTACATTTAAGAAATGTACATATAAATATGTGGCTGTGATTTTATTAAAGTTTGTGTAGCTCTTGATGACCAAGATAGTATACTCAATTTCTTTGTTGATTTGAATTATAAAACTACATTAAATTTTTCTCTATTTCTCACTTTAATTATAGAACGTTATCAAAATATGAGAACACGTAGAGAACAATTGTAATAAAATATCTCTTACTTTAATTTTTTCGTTACTTTTTAAAAGCCCCCTCCAACATAAAAAATCTACGTCCGCCCCTGCATCTAACCTCATAAAAGCATTGCGGGAGTGCCCAACTAGAGTAATTCTTTAAAACACTAGTGGTACTTAGCATTGGTTTATGTGTCATGACTGACTCTTTGAGTCCCTTAATCGAACTATTTTTCGCTCTCGTGTAGTTCAATTACTTTTGCCTTCTCAATCAAAAACCTAGACATGACCCGTTGTATATTTCTCCTACAAAGCTTAATAGCGTGCAAACATCCAAAAGCATATGTGCACTGCACTTGGTGCCAAAGGTGCATACGTTTTTCCAATGCACATCTTCTAACTTGCATGCATACTCGTGCACAATACATCCTCTAAAACATATTCACTGGAAATGAGTTCTCCTAACTCCATTCGAGCATTGAAGGTCATTCACATGCCCTGCAAATCTGCAATACGTATCACTTTTTACAAACCTTTCAGCTTAACATTTGTCACTATGCCCTTAGTGGCTAGCCCAAGTAGGGCCATCCTTTAATCCATGAATAATTAGAAGTGCTTTTTATAGTATACTCGTTTTCACAATATCGGCATCTTTTCCCACTTGCCCAACTATGAGATATCGCCCCATGATCGCATTTATAACCAAGGGACCCTCTCCGTGAGGCAACAATTCATAGCCAATGCACCCAAGTTAGGAGGTACGCGACTTTTTGAGTACTTTCCTTGATCATTCCATCTAGAGGTGTTAGTGTATCCTTGTTGCAGCCATTGAAGCATAGCAATCCTCTATTTGTAACCTCAAGCCCCCTCCGTGTGCCTATGAAAGCCACAAAGGTCTAACGACGCTCGATGGATTCTTGACCCCATAAGAGTGCTTTAGCTCTCCTTATAGATACTTAAAGTAGGCCCTTAGGTGTCCCTAATGGCCCCTAAAGATTGCTAGTTGTCCGTAGGTTGGCCTTTTGTTATAATGAAAGCACGGAGAAAGTTGGCTTACTGCTCACCAACATGCCTCCCTTATTATAGATTTAGTAAGAAAAATTTAACTAACAAAGCTCTATAGTAAAGCTAACATCGTCAATATCAAGTTCACAAAGTTTGAGTCCTAACTAATTACAAAAATGGGAAGAGTGTGTTGCATTTGTGACAATCAGAGTGTTGTTCACTTAACAAAGAATCATATTTATCATGCAAGGGCGAAATGTATATAGGTTTGTTATCACTTTATTAGATCAAATTTGAAAGATAAAATCTTAATATTCGAAAAGATTCAATAGAGTTAGAACTTGACTACACATGTTGACAGACTGTTTTGACCAAGAAATTGAAGTTGTGTTCAATTTCAATTGGACTTCTAAACTATTAGCAGGAGTACAAATTGCAGCCGTTAAGAAATTACAGCCTTCCAAATAGGAACTCTTATAAGGACTCAGGAGTTGTTGTCGCTGAAGAAGAATCATTGATAGTGAATTAGTCTTCAAATGGGAGATTATTAAATTGTGTGCCTAATTATTACCATTGTATAGAACTAGTACGTAGATCGACCTTGGCATTAAAGTCATAGTGAAGATTAGAAGTGGGCCAGGAAGCCCTCGTGTAGGGATTGAAGCCTCCAACTAAAATTTCATCGAGGACGGTTTAGAAGTTTCACACTTGTAATTTCGATTTTGTCCTAATTTGTCTTATAAATTGGGGCCATCATTAGGGTTCTATCATTATCGTCATCATTATCATATGATGTGCGATTCTTTTGTAAGCTTATTTTCATCATAGTAAAATAATGTAGTGATGGAAAATTGTGTAGTCTGATATTGTTTAATTTCTTTCTAAAAATTAATTGCTCTCGATTAAATATATTTAATGTTTCTAACTCTCAACATTAATATTGCTCATCAGCACAACTTACTCATAAGCATTAATTAATTTGTCAACTTAAATCTTGTATTTAAAATCATAAATCAACTAAGGCCATCCACATACTATTAAGTTAATGCTTATGAACAAATACTAATAATGAATAGCATTATTTTAATGAGGGTGTAATAGTATCTTGTGGACAAGAGTGCTATAAATAAAACTGAAAGATGTATGAATAATTCTAGAAACGAAATGTTTACACATCTATTTGCTCTATTTTATATGAAAAATGCTATGAGGTGTAAAGCCGTGTGTACACCATTGTGTCCCTCCATGTGAGGAATGTGTAAAGCCATGTGTACACCATTGTGTACACGTAGCATCTCCCATTTTATATTGATTGAAGACTCCAACACCAAATTTAAAATTGAGCATTTTCAAATCAAATTCTGAATCTCTCTCCTTTGTACAAGGCTTCTCTGACGATTTTGTTACAGTATTATCTTTATATAACAGTCATGATGACCTTATCCCTGCTTTTCCCCTCTTGGTGTAAAAGTAAAGTTTGTCACTCCCCACTGCTTGCTTCCAAAAACCCTTATTCGAGTCATTATATAATCAAGAAAATCTGTATGAAATTGAAAAAATAAAAGGAACCCTAGGGCTTCTCATTTGAAGAGAGAGAGAGATGCTAGAGCGAAGGCTTCAATTAGCACATTATTCGATGCTGTATTCACACACAAATAGTTAAATACACACTGCCAAAGAAGATCTTATGATGATTTTGGTGTAAGAAAACAGGTTTGAAAGTAAAGCTGGAGCTAGGAAGCATAATCAGAGTACAAGTGAATTTGATCAAGGCGAATGCATGCCTTATAATGTGTATATAATTCAGAGTAGGATCAAAAAGTAGGGTTTCCTTTCCCATAAAAAGTAGGGTTTAGCGTGTTGTTGTTTCAGTTACAGTTTCTTCAGTAAAGATGGTAGAGGAATAGCTCCAAGAAAATTACGTACTATCACTATATACATTGGAAAAAGAAAAACAAAAAATTAATATTTTTTTTATAAAATGCTGGCTAGTAAATTGCTTATTTTTGTGGAATGGCAGGAGTTACTTTTTATTTAACTGTTTATTTTAAACTATGACAGGCAAACATATTAGTAAAAACTTGCTCTTTTATTTAATAAATAAGTAAACTTATAAAGAAATATGTTAAGCATAGCCCAAGATTGTGATAGGAAAGTCATTGGATTCTCTCCACTCGATTGACCAGTAAATTCCAAAATAATTTGTTGGAGAAAATTGTATAAAAGTAAATAAATCCAATCTATTAATTTTTAGAATAATGTTGAATGTACACCCTTGGAGTACATTTAGTTTGATAGCCCCCTCACATGCGGGTGGGGCCAGCGATTCAGTTGATTAATGTTATGTCGAAGTAAGGTTTTAGGCTAGTTCTCCTAATCCCTCGTTTGAATTTAATTCTCTGAAAATGATTTATATCCCACTATTAGAAAGGATATTGGGAATAACTCAACCTAACAAAATCGATTTGTCAGGGGAAGATTGCCATCACCTTATTAAGTGGATCGTGTAAAGATCACCAGTCAATATGAGAATCTAATACATCCCTTCACGCACAGCGTGAATCATACTAAACAACTGTGAATAAATCGATATTTGATGCACCCAACATTCATTTTCAATCACACATTCTCCAAAAAATAATTTTTCACATTTTCTCCATAATTTTCCCTATTTTTTAATCATACGTTCAACAAAAAATCACTTTTTTTTTTTTACAAAAATTCTTTATCAAGCACTTAAGTACTAATTACATTAACAGTAATTAGCATCTGCAGTAAATAATCTAACACGCGAATAAAATTGTGAAATGTGACAACACGCAGTAAATTGAATTATCAGTTTCTCACTGTGATGTGCTGCCTTTTCGTATATGCGTAGTACTGCAGAGAAAGTGTAAAGTAGTGAATTTCCTACGCATGTATTACTGTTATAAACGAACGGATTTATGGCAAAATTGCCTCATTTCGCTGTACAGGGATGGGAGTCATTAAATGCAAAACCATACATTTTTGTGTCTGTGGCATGGACTCTTTTTGGGAAACGTCAATTTAACTTTCACGGGTTCATTTTTTATGATGTCTTTCATACGTCGATAACTCTATATGTGGTCCTTACTATGAAACTTCCAAATGGCCTGAGTGAAATTTATGAGTGCATTGTGGAAGGGAGATTTGAATTTATAAAGCTTATAAGGTCTCACAATTAATGCAGTCCTATGGAATTTGCAAAGAGTGATATCTAAAGGGGATGCTGATTTATTAAGCAAAATGCATTATATACAAAAAAAGGGCTCAAACAGACCCATAACATTGACGTTTAATTAATGATTATTGGTGCAATACTCCCAAGCGAAAAATATTATTTTCATTCATTTTCTCAATAAATCTTTATGAAATGATGAGTATATCCTCTTATTTAAAATAAAACAAAGATAAAGGAAGAAAAAAATAAAAAATTAATATCAGTTACAGTCCCAATTTTTTCAAAACAGTTCAAACGAGTCCCAAATAAATAATTAAATTTAAAAATGAAAATCTTTTTCTCTCCCACCTATCATCTTCCAACAATCGTCGTGGCCGCTAGACCATTGGGTCAAAAAATTGTGTTCGGTGACTTCAAATTTCAAAATCAGGAGGGATTGAACCATTCAGTTCACAACTTGAAAAATTCATATGAATATTGGTTTAAAGGAATATGATACGTCACTTTTCTTATGAAAAATTTATATAATATTTTTCAGTAGTGATATACCTTAAATCTCTCATTCTTTTAAAAGAGGCAATCCACCATTCACTTTTGATTTTTTTCACATGAGTTTTCACACTTGCCTGTTTCCAATCCGATTTGCTACAGTACATAGTCATCGTTGTTGACTATTACAGTTGAAATTATATAAATATCTTCTACATATCTCTTCTAAGAAATATCTCTCAATTCATTCTTCCACTCAATTTTTTTCAATTCTCATTCTTTGTCTCTCACTTTTCTCTCTTAGTGGCGCCGTGAAGTTCCTCGAGTAAGGTTAAATTCTCACTAAATTCTCATATTTTTGTGTACAAAACGTTTACAATCGTTGATATATTATGTATGTTTACCATGTTTTGAGTTTTAAATAATATACTGCGTTGAAATTTCGGGGATATCGATTTTTGGCTGATTTGATGAGTGTTCTACTATATTGAGGTTTTAGGTCTATTGACTTTTGGGTAATTAGTTGTTGGAAATGCAATCTCCTATGTAAGTGGTGAAGATTTAATGGATGTAAGATAAATCTTTGGAGGAGATATTTATATAATTTCAAATGCAATAGTCAATTGAAATTTCCAATCCTTTAATTGTATTTTGATGAATTTTAGGATTTATTTTTTTACACTAATGAGGCCTTATACGTTTGCTTATTTTACTTGATGAGGAGGAAAAAATAGCTTATACACTCAAACCATTCCAAACTAATGATTTTATTTTTTTTTAAAGTTTGTTCAAGAAGATGGTATTCTGATTACCAGTAAAACTTTAGCAATAAATTTCATTTTTTAGCTTAAAGATTGTGTCAATATATCATTCTAATGGAAAGACTTGTATATAACAATTGGAATACAAGATAAAAATCATTTTCTCGTAAATTATTATTAGCACGTAAAATAAAAAGAAAGAAAAAATCTGAAGAATGTATAAAAAAAAAAAAAATCTGAAGACTCCACTGTGTGCGGAGACCAGTCTGCACAATCCAGTCTGCACATTATATATATATATATAATGTAAAATCAATTTTCATTAAATAAAGAATTGTATTAATTTTCAATTGGGTCTAAAGATAGCACCCCGTTTACACTATTTTTTTAGTCTTCATTTTTTTTCTTTTACATAAATAAAATCAGAATTGTATTAATTTGATACATAAAATCAAAATTCTATTTATTTACATTTTACACAAACCATAAATACAATTTCACTTATTAATAATAATTCAAAAATATTAGAAAATATTCAATTCCATACATACATGAAAATCAAAATATTCAGGTCGATCACCATCCCCACGAGGGGCACTGCCCCCTCGACCCCCGTGATATTTGGTTCACTTGAGAAGTTTAGGCCGAGGAAGCAAAGAAATTGGAGAGACCTGCTTTAGAATCTATGGAGTCTGTCACGAAACAATTTGAAGGAAGCAATGATTCATTGCATGATGCAGAATCTGAGATCACATCCTTCAAAGAAAAATGGGATTGCTGGAAAATCATAACTAGAAAAAATCTGGATGTGTCACGGCTCATCTGGCATGTCAATATCCCATCCATTGCTACAATAAAATCTTATCGATCCATACTTTCTACAAGAAAAAAATGTATTTCATTTTAAATGTTAAATATCCCAAGTGTGCAGCCTTTAAATGCAATAGGTTATCCTCTTCATCCCATACTTGCTCTTCAAATTAGATGAGAAAAGCGATTTAATTTATCTGAGTATTATTCATTGTATTCTTGAATAACTTATGTGTCTTATTTGTATGTCCAGTCGCAAGTATGTTGAGTATTGTTCAATAATAACATCCTTTCATTCAATTCCTCCTCCTAAGTACCCCCATTTAAAATAAAGGGTTGGCAGTTAAGGGTTAGATAAGCGAATGAATATTTTTTAACTTTTATCCTTTTCCAATTGAGAACAGATAAAAAAGGAAAATATATTTTTAACCAATGTTATGTTTCTCTCAGATGCATGAGCAGTGACTTTGGTAACAACCTCTTATCACACCTTATGGGTTCGATATTTGGCATGCATCATAGAAGACATGTTGAAGCCGACATAAGGTAAAGCTTAAGATAGAGAGCTTGTTGGAATCAAGAGGCATATATTATACTTCTCTGAATTATGGAGGAGCTGGAAGACGAGTGGGTCTTGCAAAGCCTCCCGCTCTTCATATTAGCAATCGAAAGCCTACCAGTAGGAAAGCAAGCAAAGCATTGAACTATACAAATGTGAGTGAAAATTTTGTAATATAATATCGCATTGATGAGTGCTCTACACTCATGATATTTATGTCACTTAATTCATTATTTTGTTACCATTGAGAAAGTTTTAGAGTAATTTTTATGTATGTTTTGATGTTGTGATATAGGTTGGTGAGATTGAAGAAAATAAGCAAAAGTTGACAAATTTGGAGAAATGGCTAAATTGTGGGAGATCCAAAATTCAAGGACTAAAGTGCAAATACTTAAAAGTTGTGCCGATCCTCATGATGAAGATTTGAGAGTTTTAAGGGCCAATTGATGAGAAAAGATGTCAAAGGGATCAAACTTAGTCAAAATATGATCACGCATCAAATTCCAACCGAAAAAGTTTTGCTCCGAATTTTTAGTCTCATATTGAGACTCACTTTTGACATATGAAATGATCAAACTGGAGAATTATGTCTGAATTAAAGTTGTAGCCCGATGAGTTAGCTTTCCAAAGCATCTTGAATCACCTCAATCGGACATTAGACGAAAAAGTTATGATAAAAATACTGAAAGACATGCAGAAACAAAAAAGGGACAAAAAGCTGGGCGCCGCGGCGCCTAGCATGGCAGAGAAGTGGCGCTATGGTACCGATTCTGGGTGCTGCGGTGCCACGTCTCGCGAAATATCAAAAATACCTATTTTCATATTCTTTTCGGCCCGACCCTCTTCCAATCTGTGTTATTATTTTAAGAGACTATAAATACAAGTTTGTAGACCTAATTTTGAAGAGAGAAGGACGGCTTAGAAAACAACACAAATGAGAATTGATCTAGAGCTAAAACAACAAGGAATTGGAGGAGGATTCAAGCTGCAAAATAGTTTTTCTTATTCTTTTCTTCTCCATGTTCTTTAATTCAGATTTTATTATGTTGTCTTTAGAAGTTATGAACTAATTTTTATATCTAGGGTTTGATGTAGCCAAACTTGATATTATGATTTGATTTTGTCATAATTATTCTATTTGATTATTCAAATATGTTTGATTGTGTCATGAAATTAATGCTTTCAATTAATTGGCCACTAATTGAATGAATATATGCTAGTCAATTCCAGCACTCGAGAGGGAGAAATTTAGGCATGATCATAGGATTGGCACAACATAGATTTTATGGTTTTCGAGAGAAAGTATAGGATTTATGAAGCTTACTCCATAAAAGAATCATGAACTTGATAAATTTTTTATTTTAATTCGGAATAGAGATATTGTAATTGAATTCTAAGATTAATTTATAGCCGGCACTTGAGAGAGGGGAGAGAAATACATTAGGATTCTTGCTTTCAAATATGGAAAAATTGATTAGAATAACTAGGCATAATTGAGTAATAATTGATAGTAAGGTGAAATCAATCCCTAGTCTTTCTCGCATTAACTTTCTCTCATAAATTGTTTTCATTTTAGTTTACGATAAAAAAAAAAAAAAAAACCTTGAATTGATATTTTGTTCGTCTAGATAAAGTAAAAGTTGAAACAATTATAGTATTTGATAGAAATTGAATTACAATCCCTGTGGATTCAACACTATTAACTCAATCATTATATTAAAAAACTTGACACCGTACACTTGCGGCATAAATTCACATCGTAGAAAACACGTGACAAGTTTTTGGCACCGTTGTCGGGGATTTTGTTATTTGATTTTTACTAATATTATTACCAATTAGCTTTTATATTAATTTAGATTTTTAATTTTTTTTATTTATTCTATTTTTATCTCTGATAGTTTCTTTTTTTTTTTTTAAATTTTAGCTGTTTATGTAAAGGGTGAGAAACATCGACCTATTACCTGTTGATCCTGAACCAGAATGCACATGTCGCCATCTAAGAGGTATACAGAGAGAAGAACGTAAAGCTATGGCTGAACAGGATGTAAGAGCGGCTAATGAAATAATCAACAAAGAGCTATTCGGGACTAATGATAACTATTCCGGCATCGCACGCCCCGCTATAGCTACAAACAACTTCGAACTGAAGTCATGACTAATACATATGGTTCAACAGAATCAGTTTGGGAGAGCTACAACGGAAGATTCAAATGCTCATTTGGGATCCTTTCTCGAAATCTGTGACACCGTCAAGATGAATTGTGTTACTGAAGATACTATTAGACTTCGCTTATTTTCCTTCTCCTTAAGAGATAAAGCCAAAGTATGGCTCCAATCTTTGCCATATGGATCCATCACGACTTGGGAGAGGTTAGCTCAGAAACTTCTAACAAAATTTTTTCCACCCTCCAAGGTAGGTCAATTGCGGAGTGAAATTGGTCAATTCAGACAATCTGACATCGAGCCATTTTTTGAGGCATGGGAGAGATTCAAAGATCTACTTAGAAGATGTCCTCAGCATGGTTATCAGAGTTGGGTGCAAATCGAAATCTTCTACAACGGGCTGAATGGTCAAACAAGGACAGTAGTGGATTCTGCAGTAGGAGGAACTCTGATGTCCAAGACTCCGGATGTGGCTTATTCATTGCTGGATGAGATAGCTACTAATAGCTATCAATGGCCAAGTGAGAGTTCAAGTGCTAAGAAAGTTGATGGCCTTTATGAGGTTGGTCCTATCACACCCCTTGCAGCTCATATGTCATATCTAACTACTCAAATAGTTGTATTAACATCACATGGAACTCAGAAGAAAGCAAACTCTATCATGGCCGTGTCCACTCATACCAGGATTCCAAGTCAGAAAAGGAGCAAGTCCAGTATGTGAATGGTAAAAACTTCAATCAGAGAGAAAACTACTCAGCAAACCAATACCATCCGGGACTGTGAAACTATGAGAATCTCTCTTATGGTAACAATGCTAACGTGCTACAACTACTGTCTGGGTTTAATAACCAGGCTTCTTCTGAAAGATATTTTGGGAACCTTCATTTCAAAGACAAGATCGAGGTTCAACAAAGATGAGTCAAGACTTGATAATATCGAGACTCATATGACCAACTTGGAAGCTACAGTGAAGAATTCAGAGGTGCAAATTGGTCAGATAGTAACTATATTACAACCTCAACAGAAAGAAAAGTTTCCCAGTGACACAGAGGTTAACCCAAGGGAGAACAGCAATACCATCACATTAAGCAGTGGCAAAAAAGTTGAAGAAAGCAAGCCTAAAGAGGTTGTGGGACCTAGGATCATATAGTGACTGAGGAAGAGAAGATTGAAAAGCAGAAGATCGAAGCAGAAGCAACAAAAAAGATTCATAAACCTTACTCAATCTCATTTGCAAACAACCCACCTATCTTGAAGCCCCAGCTACTATTCCCATAGAGATTCATGAAGAAGAAATTTGATGAACAGTTCGCAAGGTTCCTGGAAGTCTTCAAGAAAATCCACATCAATATTCCCTTCGCAGATGCCTTGGCCCAAATGCCTAACTATGCCAAATTCTTGAAGGAAGTGATGTCAAAGAAGAGAAAGTTGGAGGAGTTTGAGATTGTAAAGTTAATAGAAGAGTGTAGTGTCATTCTCCAAAAGAAGCTCCCTCAAAAATTGAAAGATCCAGGCAGCTTTAACATTCTTTGCAATATTGCTGGTATCACATTTGATAAAGCATTAGGTGATCTTGGAGCTAGCATTAACTTGATGCCCCTCTCAGTGTTCAAAAAGTTAGGTCTTGGAGATGTAAAGCCCATAACCCTCACTTAGCAATTGACAGACAGATCATTTACATACTCCAAGGGCATTATTGAAGATGTATTGGTGAAGCTCGATAAGTTCATCTTTCCGGTGGACTTTGTGGTGTTTGATATGGAAGAGGATGAGAACGTACCATTAATTCTTGGTAGACCTTTCTTGGCCACTAGTAGAGTATTGATTAATGTACAAGAAGGAAAGTTGACACTACGGGTTAATGAAGAGCAAGTAACTTTCAACATTCATCAAGCAGAGAAACCTCCAAAAAAAGTTAACACTTGCAATGTGATCTAGTTAGCTAAAGCAGTTGTAGGTCATAGAGGGAAGGGGGAATCATTCTATGATCCCTTAATGCAGAACATGGAAACTAGCTACATAGTAGATGATACATATACTACTAAATATCTAGGAACCAAGAAAGCGGTGGATTTCATTTTGGCTCAAGAAGTTGATTCACTGACAAA
The DNA here is from genome assembly GCA_035079005.1 of Fraxinus americana. NCBI lineage: Eukaryota > Viridiplantae > Streptophyta > Magnoliopsida > Lamiales > Oleaceae > Fraxinus > Fraxinus americana. Next base: position 46,971 of record JAVHZT010000044.1, read on the forward strand.
ATAAAGAGTTAGGTGGAAAAGCCTTTGAAACCTCCAAATATTGCCACACCAAAAGAGGTTTTGAAGGCTATACTAGAGTTAACACCGCTTCAATCTATTGACCGTGCTATAGTGAAGAAGAATACAAAGTCAAGGGTGAAGTTTAGAAATAAGAGAGATGTACCACCTGAAGATCCAACATAGGCACTGCGATTGAGTCAAGCCAATGACGTTAAAGAAGCACTTCTTGGGAGGTAACCCAAACTTTCTTCATTTTTACTTATTCATTTATTTTTGCTTTTGAATTATAGGATAGTTTAGTTTATTTTATAGTTTATTTAAGAATTCTTCATCCATATCCCATTTTCCTTTAGGTCATTGAGCAATTAAGTTGGTTGTTAGATGTTTGAACTAAATAGCACTTGTTCCATGTAATTAATATCTGAAATTTGATTTTTCAGGAACATGACATCGCGAAACATCCAAACAAACAGTAACAAGGAGAAAACGGGATACATCTCAAGTATGGGGGAAAAAGATAAAAGAAACATCCATCAATTTCAGCATCATCAACACCAAAATGTCATGGACAATACAGAAAATTCAGGGAAGTCTCCTCCTTATTCTTTAATTTTACATTGAGGATAATGTTTAATTTAAATTTGGAGGTATATTATAAATTGTGTCTAATTGCCTTTGTTTTATTTTTTTTTATGTTTTGTGTGATTTATGTGCATGAACAAAAAAAATATTATTTTTTTATTACACATTTTTGCATGTTTGTGTGAGTTAGATAGTCTTACAAGCATTGGTGTATGTAATTGAGAACATATGTTGGTTTATGAATTGTGGATAAGTTATGTGTTTGAATTAACATTTTTGCTTACTCATGTGAAACGGAAAATATTTATGCACGTGAGTTGATTATAACATTGTACATGAGTAGGTTGATTCATGGTTATAGTTTAAAATAGAGAACTTAGATGCTCAATCCCAGAACCCAATATTCACTATATCCTTAGCGTTGTTTATATAATTTGGGATGTTCAATCCGGTAAATGATACGATTTAAGATTGTGGTAATTCCATGCATGCTGAAAAAAATATTGTGTGGAGTGTCTTCAACTTTCAAGTATGAACTAGGTGATGACCATATGCTAGGAATTTAGCCCTCTGATTATTTTTGCTTTCTTTTTAAAGAAAGAGCAATGCACTTGATAACTCCTTGTCTCATTCCTGCACCTTTTTTACTCGAGTTAGTAAGTCCTTAGGGATTTCTTGAAACCCAGTACCCTTTGGTATTTCAAAATCGGGGAGTTACCGACTAAAAGCTCGTTACAAGGGTCAAGAAGAGAAAAAAATGGTGAGATTAATCTTGAGCTGAAAAAAAAAAAATTGTGCAATTGTGAAAAATGTTGAGGCCTTAGATATCTAGTGGGTTTGAATTACTTAGTATAAGCTTGATTATCGAAACACTCATAAATTGGGAGAATTATCACATGCTTGAATTGTTGACAATGCTGGTTAAAATGAACCAAATTTGAATGGTGTAAGAAAGTAGTATTGAAATTCAATTTAGAATACACCATTGAGAAGAGAAAAGGAAATAAGTTTGGGGGTGTGTAAATCTCACGGGCGAAATAAGGAAATATTTGACTTTTAAGGTCGGGAATTGGATCAACTGATTATTGTACAGTGTTGCACTTGATTCTCCACACACACACACACACACACCCGTTTTGCATTAAATATGTGAGAATTTAACTTGTGTATTATAACTGTGAAGTGATTCATGAAATTGATGCTATGTCTTCAATCCTGAGCTATGAAGGCAGATATCTAACACAATTTATTTTAAATGATTTTGTTCGTATTTATTTGTTTGTGTGTTTGTTAGTAATTTTCCTTAGTTTGGTGTTTGCTCGAGGACAAACAAAATATTAAGGTTTGGGGTATTTGATGAGTGCTCCACACTCATGATATTTATGCCACTTAATTTATTATTTTGTTACCATTGAAAAATTTTTATAGAGTATTTTTGTGTGTGTTTTGATATTGTGATGTAGGTTGGTGAGATTGAAGAAAATAAGCAAAAGTTGACAAATTTGGAGAAATGACTAAATTGTAAGAGATCCAAAGTTCAGGGACTAAAGTGCAAATACTTAAAAGTTATACCGATCCTCATGATGAAGATTTGAGAGTTTTAAGGGCTAATTGGATGAGAAAAGATGTCAAAGGGATCGAATTTAGTCAAAATATGATCACACATCAAATTCCAACCGAAAAAGTTTTGCTCCGGATTTTTAATCTCATATTGAGACTCACTTTTAACACAGGAAATAATCTAATTGGAGAATGATTTCTGAATCAAAGCTGTAGCCTGATGAGCAAAATTTATGATAAAAATACTGAAAGACATGCAGAACAGAAAACGGGATACAGACGACGCCATGTCCCGAGAAACATCAAAAATACCTATTTTCTTATTCTTTTCGGCCCGGCCCTCCTCTAATCCGTGTTATTATTTTAAGAGGCTATAAATACAAGTTTGTAGACCTAATTTTAGGGGGGCTCTTGTGGAAGAAAATGGAAAAACGGCTGAAGACAAAGGAGATCAAACATAAAGAATGAAAGAAATCAATTGAAAAAAGCGTGAAAATATCAAGGGGGACTTCGAGCAACACTCCAAAAGAGTTTTTCTTACATTCTCCTTTATATTTTCTATTGTAGATTGTTTAGATTTTATAAATTTTTTCATGAGTTAGACAATTTAGCTAGGGTTTGATGTATCCAACTTCAAATTATGGTTTGATGAATACATGAATGATTTCTTTTAGAATTTCCTGCATATATTTAATTGTGTCATGAATTTAATGCTTTCAATTACCTGATCAATAATTGAATACATAAATGCTAGTCAATTCCGGTACTCGAGAGAGGGGAATTTAGGCGTGATCATAAGATTGACACAACCTAGGTTTTATAGGTTTCGAGAGAAAGTATAAAACTTATGAAGCTTACTCCACAAAAGAATCTGGATTTTGATAAATTCTAGGCTTTAATTCAGAATAGAGATATTGTGATTGAATTTTAGGATTAATTTCAAGCCGACACTCAAGGGGGGAGAGACACAATAGGATTCTTACTTAAATATGGGAAAATCAATTGAAATAATTTGAATTCATTGAATCATAATTGAAAGTTAGGTGAAATCATTCTTTAGGCTTTCTCATTTTGATAATTTTATATCCTACAACTTTATCGTCCCATATTACTTTTTATTGGTTTAAAACAATCATTCAACCATTAATCATTTATCTAGATAAAATAGAAGTTATACAATTATAGTACTTGGTAGAAATTGAATTACAATCCTTGTGGGTTCGACTCTCTCAACTCAATCATTATATTACAAAACTTGACACCGTACACTTGCGGCATAAATTTACATTGTATAAAACGCGTGACATGCATCAATCGTTAACATTCAAGATACTAACATTACCTTCAAAATAACACAACTCGTGCATTGCACGAGCCAAAAACTAGTCTTTAAAAAAGTGACATGAACAAAAAATGACATACACTTTGAATTTTCATAAAATTATTTGATATTAATGATAACAATGGCAATGTAGTCTCTTTTCTAATAATTTTTCAACGTGTAATGTGAACGAATCCCTATACTGAATTCATCAAATTATTTCATATGAAACTTAAAATCATTCTTGGTATGCTTTTACAAATTTGTTAGAAATGGTCTGCAATGTTTTCCCCATTTTTCTTTCCACCAAAAGATGATTTCAAAATTTTTAACAAGTGATGGGAACATAAACCATACATTTCATTCTCAAACTCCACGTGAATTACACTTTTTGATGCTTGCCCATCTAAGATTATACACAATCATTCTCACTCACTATAAGCTTCTTTTAACATGATTAAGAATTACTCTCATGAATCATTAGTTTCTAAATCATCATCTCCGAATGTTAATATGAAAATATTGTTGTTGACATCTTGTATACACGAGTGAAAAGTGTTCCACCATAGTTGTCTTTTAAGAATGTAGCATTTATTACTATAACTTGTTTGCAATACTTCCACCCTTGAATAGATAAGCCTAATGTCATGAAGAGGTATTTGAATTTGTCGTCTTAATATGTATCAATTTTGTAATTGGTTCGTGATTTGTTTGTTCTATCACGTAAAAATATTCTGGAAACTTTTCATATGACTCTGTAAAATCTTCTCTTACTAATTCCAATACTTTCTACTTAGATCTCCAAATTTTCTTATAACTCATTGACACTCCATATTTATTCATTATGTCACTTATGGTGTTTGCGGAAGTGTATGTTGTTTTTGTTGAGATATATTTGTACTTGATGCATTCTCCTACTATTGAGCTTATTGATTGACGATGATCTCCCAAAATGATGTTATTTGAGTATGTGTGTGTGTGATCATTTTTTATATAATTTACCTTGAACATATGTGTTCCTCCAAGTCTTGAAACCCTAAAAGTTCATTTGCACTTGTCGTCTATACAAATTAGCACATACTCTTTCTTTTCTGATTTACTTACCTTGAATTGAAAGCTATTGTATATAGCTTATATAAAAAATACTTCACTTAATCAATGTCTTCTTCTTGACAATTTTATCTTTTATTATTATATCTACAAATTACGTGGCATGCGCACAACGAAGAGTGTCCCTTATATGCTGACCTAGCATTGATTATTTAATTAGATTGGATCTATTTAATTAAGCAACATTGTCTTTGGTTTGGAACTTGGCCTATTAGCTCACTGCCCAATCTCATTTCTCATTATATATGTGATCCATTTCATAATCAAAGATATGAAATCTCTAACCTTACCTAAATCCCGTCTCTTGCACTCATTTCTCTCTCGTCCGACAGACTTTGCACCCTAACGAGGTGTTCCAGTGTGCAGATGATATTGCATGGAGGTGAGTTGATTGGGATTATGTTGACCATGTGGTTGTACAAAAATCAAGGTCAACATTTACAATTTCATCTACAGTGACACAGAAATGATATTTCTTCCTCATTCAATCCGTCGTTTCTTTAACTTTCGATATGCAATATATTATATACATCAATAGTAATTTCTTCAATACTAGGTAGTTTCCAAGCTAATGTTGTCATAGAATTATCAATTATAGTTTCACAAAAATGTAATTGTATCATATTATTATGTTTTTTGAAAACAATAACCTCCAAACATCGTATGTCATCAACAAATTTAGTTATCTAACTTTTTGATACCGTTATCACGTTTACACATCTTGTCTCTTGAGCCCCAAATAAAATGTTAGAGAAATATTATTTTAAATATCCATCAAATGCAGGTTTTTTCTTCTGTGTTGCTGGACTTAATTTTATCACAGACAATATCATGCACTCAAAGTAGTTGTATGTGTAATCTGTCGGGATAATAATTCCAATCATTTTGACACTTTTATATTCATTATCTTATCCTTGTTTGCTTCCATAACAAATGAAAACATCAATTTTATTCATATCTGAAAAAAAAAATACAAATAAATTTGTGTGAGACTTCTTTTAAAGAAAAAAATGTAATAAAGTATGTCACTTTTAATTTCCAATAAAATAACTCATGTAAAAATACAAAAAAATTGTTACATAATGTTACTTTTCAATGTAAAACAATGTTTGAATCTGCATATTTAAATTTTCAAAAACACACATGTATGCATCTATTTAATTACTCCAAAAAAATTTTAATGGGATATATTGCGACATTTTTAGATAAAAGTGATAGAAAAAATAATTTTTTCACTCTCATTTTCACAAACATTTTGCATACATAAAGAAAAAATAATTTTTTCACTCTCATTTTCACAAACATTTTGCATACATAACTTGAATTGATTCAAATTTAAATTTCCATATATATAAACTCGATCCATTTCCTCTTAAGATCAATAATGTTATTTTTCAACTATTTTTCGAGTCACGGTATCAAAACCATTAAAAAAGAAATTTCATAAATGTCAATTATTTACGTTATAAGGTTCAAAACTAAACCTATCACGAAATTGACATGAAATTTACAAGAACAATGCACTAAGATGATTAGGTTTTTCAAGCAGAAGTTTATTTGGCTTGAAATTGCTCATTACTGTTGTTGCTATCACAATCTATGCAAAAAAAAAAGAGAGCATTAAACGATCTTAAAATAGCAGATTTGGGAAACTATTGAACAAAAAACCCGAAATATAAAAAATTGTAATTTTTGGTTGTTTATTTGCAGAAATGGGAAAGAAAACTTTGAAAAAAATGTAGTTGAAGTAGTCTTTGATCTTGAAAGTTTTAAATTATCGAATATTTAGACCCAACGTACGAAATTATATAATTAAAATCAACAAGTGACTTTTTAATTGTTTCTAGTTTGTTAATCAATCACATCAATTTATCATATGTTGAATTACCACATTTTGTAATATGAAAATAATAAAGAACACTAAATTGATCAATGGAGAAATCCCAATTGGATAAAAATTTCGGGCATTTTACCGGTCAATAATTCACTATAAATCGAAGTAAACTTACAGTATGGTATAGACTCGTCTACCCCGTAGAGTTTCTGACCTCAATTCTTGCATTCTCCCTTAATCCTACTGGAGGTGTGCTCCTTCAAAACAAATCCAAACTCTTGGTTTATACCTTAGCATTCTTGGATTGTTTGTTCCCAACTTCAAATCCCGACTCCTGGTACATTACTTTAATCCTCGTGAATTTGTGCTTCTACAACAACTCTTGGTCCTTGGTATCGATTTATCTACGGTGGATTAACTTGATTTGGTGTTTAATTAAATTGTTGACCTATGGTTGATTTCGAGTTTTGATTATAACAAACAAATTATTTTTATCTCTAACATTTACATTCAAATCTTTATTGATACATGTTGCGAACCTAGTGGAAATCAAACACTCACTTCAAAACAATCAGAAACAAATCAAGCATTCGCATCAAATTCAAAATCGAGCAACAAAACGTGTACTCGCGCCAAATCAATCGAAGACATTAGACGTAGATGATTAGAATTCATATGTAAAGGTAAAGCGCTTTAATTCTTAGCAATGAATAGGGCTGGACATGGGTCGGTTCGGTTGGGTTCTCTTCAGAACCGAACCGACCCAAAATTTTCGAGTATTTAATAAATGGAACCATCAGGTCCATATATAATTATAGAACCGTTCGGGTTCGGTTTGATTCGGTTCTGTACCATAATTAATTTTTTTAACATTTACAACAACACTACATAAATACAACTAATGACATGTTCCTTCGTAAGTTTTACAAACTAACGCCCAATTTAAAAATATATAAATAACAAGTTGTCCAATAAGATTAATTCAATGTATACAAAAACCAAAAAATAGATACTAATATTAAAATATCGGTAATCCATATCAATAATTCATTTACTTCAAGCAGCCCGCATAAAGAAAATGAAATATAAATTAAAAGTTATAAAAATAAAATATTTTTAAGTATTGGTAATACTTACCAACTATTTGATTTAATTATCAAATACTAGACTTGTCATAGTAAGAAACTCTACAAGCATAACTGAAAAAGAACAATTAACAAACACAAATAATAAGATTTAAAAATAAGATTTACTAATTTGTTTTAAAAAAATTTATTAGTTCAATATAAAAAATTTTAAAAATTATTTAGATTTGATTCTTATTCGGTTCCTCGATTTTTGGTCCAGAACCGAGAATCGACCCAAACCCATCAGTTTTCGATTCAGATACCCATTTGGGTATTTAATTTATGAAGAACCGTTCGATTCGGTTGGGGTTCGGTTCGATTCGGTTCTGCAGTTTTGTCCAGCCCTAGCAATGAATCACTTCAAGCTCGTAAACTAAATTTTTATGCATGAAATAAACGTTTCTCAAAAGTACTTGCATAAAAGTTATTTTCAGTATGACAAAAATTTTCACTTAACTTTTTTTTTACTAATAACACTTATTTTGAAAAAAAATTGAAAATATCCCTAAAGAATCACATTTACAAAAATAATTAAGAAAATGGTAAAATGGAGATTTTCAATATGGCGAACGTTCGATAGGTCTGGCGGACGTTTAGTAGTCCAATAGTCAAATTTTTAACCGTTCTGATTTCTGACACTCAACGGCTACTTTAGTCGTCCGGTACAGTTACGGACGTCCGGTTGGACAAAAAATTTTGCGTTTTTAACTACTATAAATACAAACTCACTTACCATTTATTATAACCACTTAGAGCATTCAATTGAGTTTCTTTTGAGCCAAAATTTGCATTGATCTCTCATATCATTTATTATCAAATTGTTTTGGTGTTGAAAAATCTTTGATTAAATTAACTCTTGAAAATCACTCTATACATCAAAGTTTTTCATATATACTACTTGAGCTTCATTCATTGCTATCTATTAAAGTGTTAACCTACTTCTCTTCTTTTACTCAACTTTGAATCTACCATTCATTAAGAAGAGAAGATTATTCTGGTAAATTTATTTAAATTGTGGGTCGTGTTGAGGTCCCGTAAAACTCAACATTATAAAATGGTCGGTGCTCCTTACTTGTAAGTCACCGAAAGCTTTGCAAATGGTTGGATTGCACACAAGTCAATCAACATAGTGAAATTGTTCTTGCTAGTCCCGAAGAGCTTGGTAACGGAGGACATAGATCATTGCGTTGGATCGAACCTCTATAATTATATCGTTTGCACTCTCTATCCCTATTTACTTATTGATTTCATATTTGTGTCTACTATTTGAATTAATTTACTTAATTTTTACTTGGTTGAATTTAGACTAATTCTTCAAAAAAGTTTGAAAAACCAATTCACCCCCTCTTTGTTAGTTATTCTTGGGACCTTCTATGTTTTGATCTTGTGGTTTAATATGAAACATATGATTTGATTAGCAAAATATGTTTTGGAAGAATTTATTAATCAAATTATATGAGATGGTTGAATATTGGAATTAAAAAATGTTTTGGATCTACAAAATATTGATATCTATGGAAAAATATAAGTCAACGCACTTCTGGACGTCTCATAGGTTGTATATTTATAATGGCTAGTGTTTGAGATGAAAATGAACTCAAAATCAACTTAAAAATTGAATATTACTATTTCTCAGATAACCAAGTCGATTGGACGCCAGGCCAGTGACAGTTGAGCAATCGTCAGTATATTTATCATAACTTTATCCCCTGATATCCGATTGAGCTCATTCAAAATGTGTCGGAAAGCTACGACGAAAAATTTGAAGCATAACTTGTGTAGCTCTATGACACTCTTTAAACTTTTAATTGCACTACAATGATCATATGTGATCTTTTTGGACATCTTAGACTCCTTCAAAACCTATACTGCTTCATAACTTTATCTCCCGATATCCGATTGACCTGATTCAAAATGAGTCAGAGAGATACGACGGAAAATTTGAAGCATAACTTGTGCGGCTCTATGACACTCTTTAAACTTTTAATTGCACTACAATGATTATATGTGATCTTTTTGGACATCTTAGACTCCTTCAAAACCTATACTACCAATTTAAACTCTTTTGATATAATTATGACTCAATAACTCCTATTTTGATTACAACTTGATAAACTCATAATAGAATTCAATTAGGACTTGATTTTGACTAAAAAAAATTGTCAATTATATATTAAGAAATTATCAAATATAATTTGGACTTAACGATCTCTCCATTTGCCATTCCGTGACAAAATCTTTTATTTCAAAGTAAAAAAGTCCAAAACTACACAAAAATAAAATTTCCAACTTGGCCAACCTATTTCCTGGAACAAATTGAAACCACAATACCACTGAAAAGTAAAAGTAAACCAACAAAATCAAGACCATATAACTAAGTTAAATAAAAAAACGATTAACACTAAAGCATACAATATCATATAAATTATAAATTTAAAAATAAATCATAGAATTTTATATCACTATAGATAAAACACAACACTATATTAATAATAAAATTTCAGCAAATATATCAAATGACTCCCCCTAAATCAACTCCCTGAAATAAATACAAATTTCTCCCATTTTTATTACGAATAACAAAGGAAATACAAGTAATAATCATGTCAAACACATACATGAATGTGTAAAAGAAATATGCACATATATAATGATGCAAAAATTATGCAAAAACATATGATATGAGGATAAAAAATTTCCAATTTTGAAACCAACTATTTTTTGAATTTTCATAGATTTTCAACTTTATCATCATGAACAGTTATTTGCTTACTTATATACATATTTCATAAATAAGTAATTTTTTTCCAAATAACATATTTTAAACTTAGATAGAGTAAATTGTATAAGTCATTCATGTGTAAAAAGTGTCATTAAACCCGTGTAAGCAAATCTCAAAATCTTTAATCAATGAGAAAAGACATGCAAAGAATGACCTGTGAATGAATGTATTTTTTAAATAATGAAGTCAAACTTAGTGCTAGTAAAACCTTAAATAAAAAGCTCATATTAATTTTTTCATTCTATAAATTATTCTCTCCCTATCAATAAGCACAGATATAATTATTTTCTCTCATGTTTTTTATATCTTATGAGCAAACTTATCTCTATTATGCAACTTAATAACCCATGTAACGAGTTTTAAATCGTTAACTCCAAGTCACATAGGGCACCAGGTTTTAAGATACCTCGTAGGCTTAATTGTTCAAGTCAAGAAAGCTACGAAGACAAAATAATGAAAAATTAATTTACCAATTATGAACCTAACAAGTACTTGATAGCAAAATAATATGTCCAAAAAAATATAAAGAAAATCTTTTTGCCCCTTTTTTATTTTTATTTTTCAAGATAATAATTAAAATGCAAAACAAATAATGAAAAAGTTTAGAGTGAATACATGGATATATAGATATCATGAATAATATAGAAGCATGCACTTAATTACCTACCCAATAAGGCACAGAAACATTCTTACCATGAAAAGCAGCGCGAACAATACCGCAATGTAAATCATCGATTTGAATTATAAGTTTACTCTTTTTGACCCAAAAGAAGATTAATCTTAGTCAATTGAGTCAGCAACTCAATCAAATGACTCACTTGATTAGTCAAGAATCTAACATGACTAGTTAGATGTTGTTTATTTTTCCTATTCAAGGGCTTACAACATTTAGATCTAATGTAATCTAAAATACCACAATTATAACATTTGGGAAATGTATTTAGGAACAATCCTAGGTTTTAAATTTTGAACCTTAGGTGGATGAAATTATGTTGTACCGATGATTTTGATCCTCGAACACCTATTCTTGGTTGTGTTCCTATTCAAGAGCTCGCGACACTTTGTTTTTATGTGTCCTACCTTACCACAATGATGACACGTGGGGATGAACCTATGAACAACACTAGGTTTCAAGTTTTGAACCTTAGACTTTGAGACAAGTACAAACTTATTGTTAGATGATGAAATAGTATGGGAATTTGTTGTATTATCATCTAAATCTCCTCTATTCCTATCTATTTTGTTCAGACTTATCATGTTATCAATCTTCTTAGATCCTCTAGAGAAGGATTGAAGTTGGGCATTTGATTTTTCAAGATCATTTATAAGAATTTTAATCTTACTTTCTAAGAACTCTTTCTCAATCTTTAATTCATTCAATCAATTGGTAGACTCCTCAAGTTTAATTACAAGGCTCTTTTTTTTCTAATTCAAGCTTATTCAATTGTTTAAAAACTGATTTATTAACCTTATATAACTTCAGACTCTCCTTATATAGCTAGTCATAAACCTCATAAATATCCATATCATCCTCAGATCCTACATCAGAACGTGATTGACTCATCTAGATAATTTTTGGGTCAAGGATCACTCTTAACCTCTGATACTACTTGAAAGTACGCGTGTTAATCGATTTTAGTTAACTAGTTTAGACACTATGTGATAAGTAGCGGGGTTATTAAATTAACAATTAATACTTGAAAATTTTAAATTATCAAATATTTAGACTCAACGAGCAAAATTATACAATTAAAAGTAACAAGTCACTATTTAATTTATTCTAGAATATTAATCAATCACGTCAACTTATCATATGTTAAATGACCACAATTGGTAATATGAAACCAATAATGAACATCAAATTGATCACGGAGAAACCCCAACCGGGTAAAAACTTTGGGCACTTTGCCAATCAATAATCCACTATAAATCGAAGTACACTTACAATACACTATAGACTTCTCTACCCCATAGATCTTCTAACCTCAATTCTTACAGTCTCCCTTGATCTTATTGGAAGTTTATTCCTTCAAAACAAATCCAAACTCCTGGTTTATACCTTAACCCTCCTGAACTGCATGTTCCTGACTTCAAATCTCAACTCCTGGTACCTCACCTTAGTCCTCCTAAATTTGTGCTTCTGCAATAGCTCCCGATCCTTAGTATTGATTTATCTCTAGGGGATTAAGTGGTTTGATATTTGATCAAATGACCCTCTATGTTTTGATCTTGTGGTTTAATATGAATCAATATGGCTTGATCAACAAAATATATTTTGGAAGAATTTATAAATCAAATAATATGTGGTGGTTGAATCTTGAAATCAAATACTGTTTTGGATCATCAAAGCATTGATCTCTATGGAAAAATATGAGTCAACACACTTTTGGAGGGTGTATATTTAAAATAGATAGTGTTTGGAAATGAAAAAGAACTCAAAATCAGCTTGAAAGCCAAATACTACTATTCCTCGGATAGCCAAGTCGCTTGAATGCCATGCTAGGTAACCGGTAGTTGAGTAGTTATCAGTATTTTTATCATAACTTTCCCTTCCAATATTCGATTAATGTGATTCAAAATGCGTTGGAAATATAACTAAATGGGTCTACAATTCTTATTAGTAACCTTGTCCAAATTCCAATGTTTTCAATGTGAAAAATGCGTTGCACGTTACAAATGAGAATTTGAAGAATAACTTGTGCGACTCTTTAACATTCTTTAGACTTTTAATTGCATTCAAATGATATTATGTGATCTTCTTGAACATCTTGAACTCTTTCAAGACCTATACTACCAATTTCAACTATTTTGCTACAATTAGGACTCAATAACTACTATTTTGACTTTGATTTCAACTTGACAAACTTCTAATACAATTCAATTTGTATTTGATTTTTATTAAGGAAATTGCCAATTACAAATTTAGAAATTACCACTTATAATTTGGACTTAACTGATCTTATTTGTGCATGATTGCCTCTTTTTTCCTTCGATTTTCCTTGATTTCTCGAACTTGAAAGGGTTGAAAATCTTTTGCTGTTTTTCATTTAGGTTTGAATGTAAAAAATACGTTTAAGTATTAACTATTTTCCTTTTAACCCAAGTTTGTCATGATTTTTCAAAATGATTTCAGAAGTACGGATACTTGTGTGAGTAACCTATTATCCTTATCAAGTGACAACCTCTCATCTTTATCAAAACCCAAGTTGTAACGACCTGACCTCTCACCGGAGTCGTTATCTTATGTACTGTTCGCTCTGGGTGGGCTTCTGCCAACTTATTCCCTCACGACTTTCTGACGAGTCCCCCAGGATTCGAACCCAAGACCGATTGGTACCAGGATTCAACTTAAGTCTCCCATATGATGGAGGTCTGGGGTTCGAATCCTAGGGACGCGTCAGAAAGCCGTAAGGGGTAAGATGGCCCTAGGCTCTCTTGAAGCAGACAGTAAGTAAGATAATGATTCCAGCGCGAGGTCAGGTCGTTACAAAAAAAAATGCGCATTTTTTTGTAACGACCCGACCTCGCGGCGAAGTTGTTATCTTACGTACTGTCTGCCGTGGGAGAGCCTAGGCCCATCTTATCCCTCACAGCTTTCTGACGCATCCCCCAGGATTCGAATCCAAGACCTCCATCATATGGGAGGCTTAAGTTGAATCCTGGTACCAATTGAGCAACTTGTCGAATTGGTACCAAAATTCAACTTAAGTCTTCCATATGATGGAGGTCTTGGGTTCAAATCTTGGGGAATGCGTTAGAAAGCGGTGAGGGGTAAGATGGGCCTAGGCTTTCCCACAGTAGACAGTACGTAAGATAACGGTTTTCGGCGCGAAGTCGGGTCGTTACACAAGTAATTTCCACAAGGCAAATGAAAACCGCCCCGTTTGTGTCAGCCCAGCCCAGCTTAACTGGATTAAGAATTGCAATCCAATTTTAGTAGATTTTCAGCCCAAATCCGATTTCAAAAATTTAGCCGGAGTGATCCGCAACCTATCCTGCCGACAGGTCTCAATTCCAATGCCTACAAAGCAAAAGGTAAGAATTATTCGGTAACTTATTTCCTTCTTTAATATTATTGGGAATTTTTGTTTTCATTTGCCTAATTTGGAGGTTCTATTTGTCCAGAAATTGATAGTTTAGATTTTCTTAATTCTTTTTGCATGATTTTAAGTTAGGTAGAAGGAATAATCTGAAATCTGAATGATTGAATTTTATGTTTTTCCATAAGATTATTTCTCTTTGAATCATGGTATTTTTTTTATTATTTTGTAAGTTTATAGTTTCCTTTTTTTTTAAGGTGGATGTTTATTCGTTTTGTTATAAGAAATATCATATTAATGTTGCTAATACGATGAAGAAGATAAAGGGAAGAAAAAATATAACTCGGATTGGATGAATGAAGCTGTATTAATTTTGAACTTCTTCATACATTTTAAGAGTACAACTACATATATATACACAATACAATGTAACAAATTTGTACAAGTGTAAAAATTCTACTGCACACTAATCATTACACTAAATAACAAATTTGGAATCTATTCTAACTTCTCAGCATGTGCACTAGCAGCTTCCACTCCAATGCATTTCTTGTGGCCACAGCCTTCTAGTCCCTTCTTAATTCTGTTGGCTTGTTTACAAGTTTCAATAGCCCCCCTCAAGATGGAGAGTAGATGTTTTCTACTCCCATTTTGGATAAATGTGAGTAGAAAATGTTAGAACTAAGAGCCTTTGTAAAAAATCAGCTACTTGCAAACCTATTCGAACATGCCTAGTAACAACACTCCCCTCTTGTATTTTCTCACGCACAAGATGGCAATCTAATTCAATGTCTTTCGTCCTTTCATTAAACACTGGATTGGCCGCTATGTGTGAAGCCGCTTGGTTGTCACAAAGTAATTCAGCTATCTGCGAATGGAATATCTGCAAATCATCAAGAACATACTTAAGCCATGTTATCTCGCAACAAACTGCAGCCATCGCTCTATACTCTGCTTCTGCTGAAGACCTCGATAGTGTTTTGTTTCCTTAATCTCCACGACACCAATGATGAACCCATGAATACACAATTATCACACCCCATTCCTATAGTATACTAACTTAGTGTGGAAATACCTTCAGTGACTTGACCTAGACATCCAAATTCACCCACATCTTTTTTTTTTTAAATAAAGGCATCTCTGAAAGTGTATCCAAAACTAAAGATTATAAAATCATAACCTAACATATTTATCCTGCGATTATAAAAGTATTTACATACTACTTCGAAAGTCATACAGGATCCCAAAATATAATACAACTGGAGTCCACAAAATAACCTATAGGTCGTCATCCATGTACATAAAACTTCGGAATCCCGTAAGAGCTCCACATCCAGCCATATCTCCTAAGAAGTTCCATGCTCACCTACAATGGAAGAACTACATAAGCCAATGCTTAGTAAGCGAGAATCATGCAGGTCATGAGTATGAGTGATAATAACATATGACACCATGCCATTTACTTTCATCAATATGCTAAAGACGTATCATGTTCAGATAGTCATCAAAGTCGACTCGAAATAATCTCATTTGAAATCTTTCATTAGACCCTTGACACACCTACTATGCACCGGATAGAGCTTTGTACGATATCAATATCAATAATCAAGTGGTCAATCTGACATTTACACCGGCGAGTGGACCATCCTCCTATGATCACTAGAGGCCCATCCCCTAACTACCCCTATGATCACCCAAGAAGTATCCCACCCAACAGCGCAAATAATCAGAGTATCACAAAGGCACAATCGAGTGGTCCCCCCTCCCGTGATTACCAAATGCCCATCTCCTATCCACCTTTGTAATCAACCAGGAAGTATTACCTGTGTTGCCAAAAACATATCACATAAGTATGCATCATATGCCTCGGTGCCCTAGTAGTGGTCAATAAAACATTTTATAAAAAAACCTCAATTTTACAATCAGGTTGTACATGCTAGATTTTCAACAATGGGTGTATGTCGTGCATGCACATGAAAATACTCGTGAGTAATATACTCAATGATCATAACCGTTAAATGATACACAATAAGCTCCTTATTAAAGTTATGTAAATATTCCAACACTACCATACTATATTCTTGTATCGTACTTGCAAATGGATATTCACTTACCTTTTTGTTCTTGTGTGTGTGAGCTTCTATAAGGTGTAAATCAATTCTCTTTCCCACATAAAGTCAGCAAATCACCTGTATTACCATTTAATATTAAACAAAATCCTAAATTTGATAATCGTAATGCACACACAATCCTGTGCTACGTCCATTCATGCCAAAATACTTTAGATGACATTAACAATTCAAGTTATCGATTGCATTGCAAACTAGTCCAAAAAATACACTATTTCTCGGGTCCAATTATGAATGTCAACGTCATTCAATCGTTGTTTAACCACCTAGCAATCCTTAAAATGTATTTTTCACACCTAAGATACAACTAATGAACATGTAAAGGTTGAATCTAAGCTAAATACACAAATGGCCAGAATCTGTTTTCAGCTTTCCATTGCTGTCCAAGTATTTTTCCAATCCTTTTTCACCCCCTTAACATTATCCAAAACTTCCCAAATTTTTACCACATTTATATAATATGTAAGTAAAGGTAATCATGCCATAGATTAGTCACAAATGAAGGATTTACAGCTTTGAAATCATTCCTTTTTCAAACACCAAATCAAACATCGTTCTCATCATAACTATTTTGAGTTTCACTTGCACAAGACTTTCAAAAATTGGATTCCAACGTATTAAAGATCATTTCTATACTTCTAAGTCATGTATAAAAACATTTATATCAACAAATATAAGTTATACCTAAGGGATTACTCAAATTAAAAGGTTAAACCCTTCAAATCTATCAATCCCCCATTCTGACCAGGTTATGTTCTCTCAGATTCTCCTAATTAATTGCCCATATCTTTGCCATCATAAAACTTGAAAACACCCCAACATGATGTCAATCAAGTACAGATATTCAAGAGGTTATAAAACTCTCAAAAACAATAAAGATATACCTCAAAACAGTGAACAACTTCAGCTGTTCAGAAATTCCAGCTTTCTATTTTCTAACTCTCTTTGGCTCTCTTGCTTTCTTTTTCACTGGGTTCATTTGGGGATGACTTGATGGGATAAAATACCTTAAGTTGGGGTATTTATAGAGTCCTAAAGGGTTGGGGTCGTGAATCTTGCTTAGAGATTAAGAAACTACCTCATGCAGCTAGGTTGACATGTGTTAAGCAAGAGGTGGCTTCCTGCAGCAACATTTGACTTTTCCCTCATCATATTTGGATCCATATGTGACTTATAAGGTATATATCTATCCTATATGAATATCAAAGGGCTGGAAGACGTGGTGGAAGCCTTAATATTGAAGGAATTGACTGGTATGACAAGTCTCCCAACCATGAGGTGTCCAAGCATGAGGTGTTTTCTTGTAGCCATACTTGACTCTTCCTTTCTCATCTTTGGATCCTTATGTGATTAATAAGACATATGTCTATCCAATATAAGATGACAAAGCTTTAGAAGACGTGATAGCAGCCTCAAGGTTGAAGGAATTTGAGGTTAACTTGACACTCACCACATGCTAAGTAGGATGTGTCTTCTTCCACTTATATTCTGACCTTGTACCAATCCTTGGACGGTTTGTATGAGATTTAAAGATAATATATAACATATTTGAAGTTTTAAAGAAGTGGTAGACGTTGCTAATGCTTAAGGGTGAAGGAATCTACCATTACAAAGACAAATCAACAAGTAGGGGGTGGCTAAGCATGAGGTGTCCCTTGTAGTAGAAATTTAATTTCACATCTATCCTTGTAGGTACAAATCAAGTGTCCTTAGCTTATTTTAATGTCTTTACAATCCATCGTACCTGCCCTAAGATCCCAAAATCTTTTATAGCATTAATTCCTTAACCGTTCATTTAATCATTTACCCGATTGACACTCGACTATCGGTCGATTTCAACAAAGTGCACCTCAACATTTGTAACGTCGTATAAAAACCATATTGTGGTGTAGTGATCATGTTCATTCATGATTCATGTCCTAAATAGGTCAATTACCTATCTAGGGTTTATGATGATCTCGATCAAGCGAACGGAAAGTTTAAAACTTTATCGATACTAATTCTGGATTTTGTAAAATTCTCATTGCTTAGCAAACCAATCTCCAATACCTAATCTAACCTAATTTTTCTACTATAACTCAATGTAAAACTCACCGCTTAGGTCGAGTAGCCGAAGACTAACACCATATAAAAGTCTTAGCACCTCGACTATCAACTGCATCAGTTAAAAGAAAGCAATCAGGAAATTTAATGCAATTGACAGTATCAAGCATGAAATGCATGAATCATATTGACCAAATGTAATGTGAAATTCGGGGTATTACATCCTCCCCTCCTTATAAAAATTTCGTCCTCGAAATTTGATTACCGAAAAGTTCAGGATATTTAACCCACATTTCATCTTCTCTTTCCCAAGTGGCTTCTTCTGTTGATTGATTCCGCCATAATACCTTGACCAAAGGAATTTTCTTACTTCTAAGTTGCTTTACCTCCCACTGAAGAATCTCTACAGACTTTTCCTCATAAGTCATATCTGATTTTATCTCCATCGGTTCTTTCTTCAATTTATGAGAGGAATTTCCAATGTATTTTCTTAGCATGGATACATGAAACACATTGTGCACATGTGACATTGATGAAGGAAGATCAAGTTTGTAGGCAACATTTCCAATTCTTTCGACAATAGGAAATGGACCAATATATCTTGGGCTTAGTTTTCCTTTCTTTCCAAACCGCATAACTCCTTTCAGTGGTGCTACCTTCAAAAATACTGGGTCTCCAACCGTGAATTCCACTATTCTTCTTCTTCGATCAGCATAACTTTTCTGTCGGTCTTGAGCCGATTGCATCCGCTGACGTATTTGCATCGCAACCTCAACCATTTCACGAACCATATCTGGTCCCAATAGTTTCCTTTCTCCAACCTCATCCCAACAAATCGGAGATATACATTTCCTATCGTACAATACTTCATAAGGAGCCATTCCAATCGTAGCCTGGTAGCTGTTGTTGTATGCAAATTCCACCAAAGGTAAAAATTTACTCTACTGACCTTGGAAATCTAATACACATGCCCTCAACATATCTTCCAATATTTGTATTGTTCTTTCTGATTGTTCATCAGTCTGAGGATGATAGGCCGTGCTAAAAAATAACTTTGTTCCCAAAACCTTATGTAAGCTTTTCCAAAAGAGTGACAAAAACCTAGAATCTCTGTCTGAAATAATAAATAAAAGTCTAACTATTTCATCTGATAATGATGAAAGTAACGAAATGTGTACAACAAGTTGTCTACCCAAAAACTCTTTACCATCACTAAAGAAAATCTTTACTCTATGTTTGGTTACACGAATGATCAACTCATTAGTAGTTCAAACATATTTCAGCCCAGATGACCATTGGCAAGCTCTTGAAGTAGCGCACCACATATCTTTTGGGTCAGTACACTGCCAATCTAAAGCTAAAATTTTTCTAATGGGGGTTTTATCTGTGCTTTGAAAGGATTTTTTCAATACCGAATGTAGGTATGGGCATCTGACCTGGGAATGGAAAAAGGGTATAAGGACTTACTTGCATCCGGTTCTGCTTGCCGCTCTATATAAAGTTCTGGCCTTTTTCAGTCTTGATACTCCTTGGTTCATGTTAACTTTGCTTTCCCTATAAAATGGGTGTGTTCTTTTGGAATTTTTGTTTCATTTTTTGTTATATTATGTGTCTTGGAACTTGTCTTCCCAATTGGGTAATCCACGTTAAATTTTGCTGATTTTGAACTTCATATATTGTGTATGTGTGTGTGAGTGGGTTTGCACAGTGACATTCTCCCACACATTTGAAAGTGCATCTAAATATGATCCTATAATTTACTTTTTCCAGGTATAAAGTTAACTTGAAATTGAATTGTTAGTCAATATGGGAATGGTTTTTCAAATATTTGCCTATTTCTGGTTGGTAAATCTGTCAGGGACTCTGTTGAAATATCATAGGAATGGAAACTTGAAGGTTACTTTTCGGACTGGTTCTTAAAGTTTACGATGAAATATGATTTTAAATATTGACTTTTATGGTGAGTTTTGGTGTTGCTTGATAATATGCTTGTGAATGTTTTAAACACCATGTTGATTTTCTATGTTGAACTTCAATCTGGAAAAGCAATGTAGCAAGTGCAACAATCGAAGAAACAATTTGACGTGATTTTGCTTGTTTATTACATTGCTTTTGTTGAATAATGAATGTTCACCACTTTGCGTATGTTCCATTTACTGCCAGTTTTAGCAGACAAGGGCTCCATGATTACTGCAGTCCTTATTTCCTGCTATCGGTGATCTCTACTTGTATAAAATATCACGGGTCATGTGTGGCAACCATGTTGCAAAATTGGCAGTATCCTTGTGTTGCTATATGCCATTTTTGTTTCCCGCACATTTTTTATCCTGTGATTCCCGCCTTCTGTTTTTGTAATTGGTAACTTTTGTAACGTTTGTAACTACATTTCTTTGATTGGGTAAATTGATATGCTTAGTATATTGTTTGTAATGGATAATGATTATGAAGCACTTAACTCAATATCAGCTCTTTGCACAGTTGGTAAACTGGTTTATGTTTTTTTGCATGACACGTACTTTAGTTAGTAGAATGGAGACTATCCTTACACTTGTGGCCTTGTACTACTGGCCCTCCTTGAGAGGGTCTTCCAGCATTGCTTCTTCTGGTTCAAAAAAGTGGGCATTGGCTGCAGCGGCTTTAGCATGTGCTATTCGTCCAACAAGTGCTATCACATGGGTTTATGTTGCCCTGCTAGAACTTTATTTGACAAGGGATAAGCTCAAATTCATTCTTCTAGAAGTGGTTCCTATTGGGTAAGTGCAAACGACAACTCTCTTTGCTGACACGCTGTATCACTTCTCTTGAAACTGCTGTAAGTTAATTTTTTTTGTTTTGAACTTGAACCAACAATACTATTTTAATAGCATGCCCCTTGGCGTAATCCTTCACTAAAAGAATTGACCAGAATATAGACTACAATGTTTGATAGATAATAGACAATACAAAATTAGTAATTTTGAGGGGGCATTTGAGTGTATTATCCATCATCCCAAGAGTAATGCAGAGGAGTCCAACTTTGAAACTTGTACCAGAGAAAGAATAGTTATTACTTATCTCATTTATATTTTCTTGACGTGCAAATGTATATCTGGACCAGTTAAAGATGTGTTGAAATTTGTATCGAATTACTGAACATCATTAATTAAATCCTAATTGATCCCTATGCTTCTTTGGTATGAAAACTTCATTATACTCTTAGTTTTATTTGTAAAAGTAAAAACAATTGCTGATTATTTTATATCTAATCATTATCTGAACATACATATCAGGGTTCTGGTACTTGGACTCAATTCTCTATTACTCGTTTGATGTACGGTTCATGGGTCCTTGTGCCTCTAAACTTTCTGAAGTTCAATTTCCTTTCGTCTGGTGGAGACTATTATGGAACTCATGCCTGGCATTGGTACATCACCAGGGATTCACAGCCATGCTCTTTACGTTCGTACCATTTTCAATTTCTGGCATTATCATGTCTAAGCAATGGAAGCTTCCTGGGTTGATTGCCTGGGTTTTAGGAATTTATAGCCTAACAGGCCACAAAGAATTCAGGTGAATATTATACTTCACGTTTGGGCTTCTGTGATTCAGAGCCAGTCTTCACCGTTCAGTCATTAATGCTTGTAGTTTTCTTATCAAACTTTGCATAACAGGTTTGTACTTCCTGTGCTTCCAATTGCTTTGATGTTTGCTGGATATACATTAGCCAAAATGAAGGAGTCTGATCCATTAAAAAACAAAAAGAAAGAAAGTATAGGCAGTAGTATTAATTGCTTCTCAAAAGTGCAAATGCTCGTGTTTTTCCTGATTGTAACCAATCTCCCCATGGCTTTATACATGAGCACGGTCCATCAGGTACTTTGCTGATGCTCATGATTTTTTTTTTTTTTGATTCTCTGGTTCCTCCAAACAATCAGATAACTGTATTATTAAGCTTGTGAAACAGACATCAGATGCAGTTTAGTATAACAGAGGGATTGATATAATATGTTTCTTTTGGCGTTCTTAATTGTTAACATGGTTCTCAGAGGGGAACTGAGGATGTAATGAACTATCTCTCCACAGAGGCTGTTTAATAATAAAAAGTGGAAAGTGTCCTTTTCTTGATGCCCTGCCATGCTACACCATACTACTCAACCCTGCACCGTAACCTTCCTATGCGTTTCCTGGATTGTACACCAAGGTACTAAAATTAAGTGTAAACACGTTTTACAGATCTTTGGATCTTTGTATTTTATTTTTTTGATTTTTATTATGCACGAGTTCAATATTTCTTTGATATTTGACAGTGAAGAGAAAGGAATCCTGGATGAGACAGACCATTTTTTGATGGATCCAGTTGGTTTTACAATGGAGTATGCAAAAACTTGGTCTTCACCTAGCCACATTGTACTATTTGACTCACAGGAAAAGCTACTAAAGTAGTTCCTAGTTTCACTTCATTTCCATGAGGTCAATTTTGAATTTTTATAATGCTGTAATCCTCGATTCTTTAGAAATAGAGGCTTTATCCTTCTCCTTTTCCTGGTGGTGTATTAGGAAATTATAATTTGGTTTCTATATTAGCAGACAAAGAGGTTCTTTCATGCTCACTTCAAGGTTGATCGAGCGTTACAGGCATCAGTTATTGTTTATGCTTACCAAGGCCAGTGATTCTGCACAAAGATATAGCATCTCAACTCAATTCTGGCTCATTTTCAAGTTTTTGTTATTATGATCAAGAGATTTTTTTTTCAGATTATGTATGGCATTCATATATCTTTTAATTGTTAGTATTGATGATTTAGAATCTCAATTAACTTAAAGTTTGAGGTGCAAGTACTCATCCAATGTATGATCTGGAACAATTGATATAATGATATTAAGTTTTGCTTTGATTAGGTTCTTTCTGATGCAATGATATTAAGTTTTGCTCTACTAAAGTGCCTTGGAATGTGTGGTATTTTATCATTCATGACCGAGAATTGAAATGCGTTGAATGACCTTTGTGATAATTCTATTCTTCAATAACTGAGAAATATAAATATGTTTGCAGTATGTATCTCTTCATTTATCACTATTGGCAAATCATGCATTTTCAATCTGATATGTAAGTTATGTATGATGCTGACAAGTGACAAGAAATAAGTTGAACTCCATTTTCATACAAATATGCAAATATGTCTATATATCAAGCTATGGATGGATGAAACAAATAGACCTGTTAATGGTCTTTCCTTGTGGAAATCTTATTGAATTCTATGATATGGATATTGATATTGAACTTATCAACAAATATGGATGCTTCAGTTTTGAATATTATCAGCCACACTTCCATATCAAGATTTGAGGTACAAATGATGACTCTGCATAAATGAAAATTCAATTTTTCTGAAGTTCATATCTCGTAAATGAAGTCGAAAGCATTAGCACATGATTGATAGTTGTTGACCATGTCTTGTAACATTGATATTCAGCCACCATGTCTAGCTTGATCATCCCTTTATTTGTAGTAAGGACGAGAAGATAGCAAGTCTCGGTTTCACCCACTTCTGAATCTCTATATATCTCGGTATGTAGGTCAAGAACAACACCTAATCAAAAGTGAAATCACATACATTTCTGTAGTCAATTCTGAATTAAATATTAGGTAGGTAATCTACAACCATAATTTTCTAAACAGAAACAAAACAATTAATAAAAATAATCTAATTGGAGGATGAAAATTGAAACATGGTAAACTGTGTAACTAATTTCTTTAGAAAAAGAACTTACTTTCCTTTGTCCTTGTGAAAGCATTCAGTACATTTGGATTCTTTATTTTGAGAATAACCTGTAGAAATACAGAATAAGATCTCAGGTTAGGATGCCCCAAAATCTACCTGATTAAAATTTTATTTTTAACTATTGGCAATCTGAATAGTTTGACTTGTCAGTTCTTTTCTTTCCTCTTATAGAATAGAATTAGTTGAGCTCTATTTTTATCATTGGAAGTCAAGTCAATGCAATCAAAATAAATTAATGAAAACCCGAGTTCAAAAATCTTCACCGCTTTTCTGATGGAAATATCTTGTTTAAAGTCATGACATGATTTTTAGACAATAATAAATTGTCAGGATTACATACAAGGAAATGCTCATACCTTAGCTTCACTATTGAGTATGGCTGCTACCGACCTGAACAAGTACCTACCTGTTTCGACGTGAGTCACAAAAAGGAATAGAAAATTTATAGTTAATTTTTGTGAAAAGCACTGCAACATATTAGGAATGATATTGCAAGTTAACTAAATGCTATGTCATTTTTGATTCATTATATATTTTCTCTAATTAAGTTTTATAAAACATTGGAAGTTCCAACTTTACATCAGTACCCTCAATATGGCCTCAAGTGTGTTTGGTTGGTACAAGAAATGAGATGGGAAGTAGAGATGGCAGTAAAGGGAATTCTTTACCTTGTTTCACAAGGAAGAAAAGGATTAGCGGAAGTAGAAATGAAGGGGTACGTCACCCTCTTAATAAAGTTTTTCTTTTCATCACAAATTGAAGGGGTTAAATGGAGGTTAAGCAATGAAACTACTTAATTAACCTTCTCTCTTCCTCAAGAAAAGTGGAGTAAAACCAGTGTATTTCCCCAAGTGGGAAGTGTATCTATTCCTCCATTTCCCACTTCTTTATCAATCAAACATGAGCAGCATACTTTTTATTGTATAGAACGCTAGAACTGCATTTAATTTGTACTTATATTAGTCAACATACCATCTGTGGTCTCGATGTTAAGGTCCGTGCCCTTGGCTAGAATAGATTTATACTTCTCAAAATCAAAATCAGATTCATTAATATCCTCAAGTGGCAGCACCGGAGCACTTCCATTAAATTTGTTTCTGTATCCTGATCGTGCTTTGAGTGTAGCTGCTCCTTTAAGTGCTGCAACAAGATCAATCAAAAGTTGCAATAAACTAATAATCCAGAAAATTCCTAAATGAAAATGAAGAAGGTACACCTTTAATGATTTACATGAAAACGTGTTCAAAATAACTCTAATAGCAGGTTTTGAAGGATGCAGAAGATAGGAATATGCATGTATATATAATTTCTCCTAGAGTGCAGTATTTTTCATTACACGTTGCAGCTGCAGCAGTGAGTGTTACAATTTCACTTGCACTTGTGCCGTTCATGGCTGAACCTATTACACTGCTAAGTTGCTCCCTCTTTGCCCCCATTACTTCAGCCACTTTTGCACACTGTGCAGCTACTAAGGCGGCTGCAGAAGCCACGGCCGAATCTTTGGCAGTTATTGTGTCGTCATGTTTTGAGTTTTCAGCAGCTATTGCCGCTAAGGCAGCTGCAACACCCGCCACTGTTACTGCTGCATGTATTTCTGCTTTTTGTAACCTGTGTTCCTCCTTTCGCTTCTGCTTAATTTCTTTTAGCCATTTTTTGATTGAGACATGTTTGAATGGAATTATTTTCCATGACATCTGCTTGTAAATTTTCAGAATTCAGAGTACTTATCAGAACTAAATCCAAAAGTGCATAGCAGCAGATGAGGACTTACCCATTTCCTTCTAAAATAGCTATTTTAGTTCAATTCTGGATGCATAGCTTGTTGCATCCATATCCATGACTGAGGAAAAAGAGACAAGATTTTGTCAATGCATATGTTCTTGATGCTTTAATCGTGTCTAAGAACAAGGGAATTCACATTTCATGCTCATCAGTTGTGATTTAATATGGTATAAATTGTTGATACATACACAATTTCTAGGTGTAGCTGTTACCTTTACGTCATTGGATTTCCAAGGAGGCATAAACTTATCTGCATCATCCATCTTTACACTCCCTTCCACTTTCTGCAAGTTGAAAATATTTTTATTTTTTTGACACGTGAAATCACAGCATGCTTGCTGTGTATGAAATGATGCTAGTGTTTTGAGGAAAGCTAGACGGGGTACAGTTAAATCACCATGGAGGGAGGTTTAGCGTCCTTTTGAAATTTCTTGAGCGGGCTCTCGTGAAGAACAATTGATCTATCTTGTGTATCTGTTTGGAGAACCTGGACTGCGAAGTTGCACCAAGCATGAGAAAGAAAATCCATTGTCTCGGGATGTGCTGGTGTAAGTGTTGGCTTACAATTAGGATCCATTTGATTCAGAGCTATGGATGGAGTGTGACAGAATGACTGAAAGGCTACTTACTTCAGGTATAAATAAACTTTCAAGTCTTCAACATAAAGTCTCTATTAACGTGTTACGGAGGACTAGTGTTGGAGGAAAGAGTGGTTTACCAACTCGATTTGACTAAGACTTGATAGGAAGGACAATACTAATAGGAAGAGGTAAATAAAATGTAACTTATATTTCTCAACTTCAACACTTACAACACTTGACTTGACTTGTTGTTCCAAAATGGAGGGACTCTACCCCTTTATATAAGGCTTACATGAGACTTCTAGACCACACATTAATCTAGAGAATTCTAGTCCATAAATTTTCATGAGGCTTCTAGATTTCATATTTGGACTAGATATTTTCCTAGAGTATTCTAGGTACAATGCATATTTATGATCACATCTATTACTTAGATATTTACATGGGTCTTTCTAGAATATAATTCTAGAAAATGCTAGACTTTGTTGGGCCTTTGAATTGGGCCTATGAGCGAAATTCTTAAACTCATATTACTTACTTCAAAATCAAGTTTACTTTCCAACATCCCCCCTTAAACTTGATTTTGCTACTCCAAGTAAAGTTCTTAGGTTGCGGAACACGTCATGCTTGAGTGGCTTAATGAAAATGTCGGCGATCTGCTCTTGAGAGGTTACATACTTCAGTTGCACCTCATTCTTTGCAACGCTCTCTCTTACAAAGTGATACCTTGTATCGATATGCTTGCTTCTATCGTGAAATACTGGATTCTTTGCCAATGCCAGTGCTGATTTATTGTCAACATGGATCTCAGTTGGTTCGTCTTGTAAAACTCCAAGTGTCTTCAACAAGTTTCTAAGCCAAATTGCATGGCAAACACTTGATGTAACTGCAACATATTAAGCTTCACATGTAGATAGCGCGACGATCGATTGCTTCTTCGAGCTCCAAGTGAATGCAGTGTTGCCCAAGTAGAGTACATATCCAATAGTGCTCTTTCTATCGTCAATGTCTCCGCCCCAATCACTATCACTATAGCCAACAAGTTTGAATTCATTAGATGATGAATAGATTAAACCATAGTCAAGCGTACCTCTGATGTAGCGAAGAATCCTCTTTGCAGTTTTCATATGGGTCATGGCGGGTATCTCCATTTAGCGACTGATTAGCCCTACTCCGAAGAGGATATCTGGTCTTGTGCATGTCAAATATTTTAGACTTCCGACAAGACTCTTAAAGAGTGTTGGATCCACTTTTTCACATTCATCATACTTCGATAACTTGGTTCCACATTCGACAGGGGTGCATACAGGCTTGCAATCCGCCATGTTGAATTTCTTTAGAACTTCTTTCGCGTACCCTTCTTGTGAGATAAAGATGCCATCCTCCATTTGCCTTACCTCAATCCCAAGATAGTAGGCCATAAGACCGATATCTGTCATCTCGAATTCTTGAGCCACGGCCTTCTTAAACTCAGTGATCATGCTTAGATTATTTCCTGTGAATATAAGATCATCCACATACAAACAAACAAGCAAGATATCTCCTTTTTCATTTACCTTTGTGTAAAGGGCATACTCGTGAGGGCATTTTGTGAAGTCATTTTCTAGAAAATACTTGTCAATTCTACTATTACATGCCCTTGGAGCTTGTTTCAACCCATATAAAGCCTTTTTGAGTTTTAAGACTTTACCTTCATGCCCTTTTATTTTATATCCCATTGGTTGCTCCACATAAACTTCTTCTTCAAGATAACCATTTAGAAAAGCTGATTTCATATCCATTTGAAAAATCTTTCACTTATTTTGTGCGGCAAAAGAGATATTTAATCTTATGGTTTCTAAGCGAGCAACATGGGCAAATACCTCTTCAAAATCGATCCCCGACTGTTGGTTGTAACCTTTGGCAACCAATCTTGCTTTGTATCTCTCCACTTCTCCTTTAGCATTCTTCTTTACCTTGTACACCCACTTGACTCCGATTGCTCTTTTTCTTTTGGGAAGAGTCGTCAGCTCCCATATATCGTTTTTCTCAATAGCTTTAATCTCTTCATCCATGGCATATCTCCATCTTTTATTTTGCGCTGCTTCTTCATACCCTATTGGCTCACAATCGGCAAAAAGACAAAAAAGTGTGAGATTATTTTGATTCTCTGTTACCTCATATAGCTCTTGTAGGCTCCTCATCCGTGGTATCCTTTTGCTTGAGCATTTTCCTTGTGAAGATACTAGTGAAGCATCTCCATGAGCAGGTGATAGAGGTGGACTGGTAGGCTCTTGCTGCTCTTCATTCTCTTGTTCTTCTTCCTCAAAGAATGGCAAGAAGTCGTAGTCTTCTTCTTGGACACCACAATCCCAATCTCCTTCTTCATTGAACTCGAGATCTCTACTTATGATAATCTTCTCCTTGCTTGGATTATACAGTTTCTAGCCTTTGGAGTGAGAGTCATAGCCGATAAAGACATACCTTTCACTCTTATCATCTAGCTTGGACCGCTTTTGATCCGGCACATGAGCATATGCAATGCTCCCAAATACTCGCAGGTGAGAGATACTGGGCTTCCTTCCACGCCATGCTTCTTGTGGTGTTTTATTCCACACACTTCTAGAAGGAGATCGATTAGATAGGTATACAGCGCAATTAACAGCTTCGGCCCAAAGTTCTTTGGGCAATCTCTTGCTTTTGAGCATGCAGCGGGCCATGTTAAGAATTGATCTATTCTTTCTTTCGGCTACTCCATTTTGTTGTGGAGAGTATGAAACTGTTAATGGGCGACGAATTCCATTTTCCTCACAATATTTCTTAAACACTTTGGAGGTAAATTCTCCCCCTCTATCCGATCTCATGGCTTTTATGCTATAACCACTTTCCTTTTCAACGAGAGCTTTAAACTTCTGGAAAGTTCTAAAAGCTTCCGATTTCTGTTTGAGAAAATAGACCCAAGTCTTTCTACTAAAATCATCAATGAAGAGAACAAAGTAATTGTTCTTATCGAGAGAGTTTGGATTGATTGGCCCACAAACATCTACGTGTACAAGTTCTAGCGGCTTCTTAACTCTTGTAGATGCTTCTTTTGGAAAACGTTTCCTCGAATGCTTCCCAAGTAAGCATCCTTCACATAATTGATCCGGATGATTTATTGGAGGCAAACCTTTTACCATTTTCTTCTTACTTAACAACTTTAAGCCCCCAAAATTAAGATACCCAAATCTTAAGTGCCAAATCCAAGATGAATCTTTAAAACAAGCTTTTAAGCATTTAGCAACATCATTTTGAATGCTTAACGCAAACATTCTATTTCTTGTTATAGGGACTTTAGCAATCAGATTTTTTCTTTGATCTCTTATTGAAAGACTATGATCTTTCAAATAAATATCATAGCCCTTCTCTAAGAGTTGTCCCAAGCTCAGAATATTATTCTTCATATTGGGCACATAGTAGACATTTGAGGTAAATTGATGCATACCATTCTTTAAGCGAATCAAGATTTTACCTTTGCCCTTCACGGGGATCTTCGATTCATCTCCAAAGTAATATTGCCGCTTACCGATTCATCGAGCTCCACGAACATGTTTCTTCTTCCGCACATATGGTTGCTTGCTCCCGTATCCAAGTACCAAGTGTTTATTTCCTTGCTTTCTTCATCTTTGTATGCCATCAATAGTGTAGGATCCACTTCATTTTCTTAACTAGCATAGTTGGCTTTCTCCTTGACTTGGTTATTACCATTTCTACATTCTAAAGCATAATGGCCAAATTTTTGACAATTGTAACATTTAACTTGAGATTTGTCATACCTTGGCCTTTCATTTTTCCTCGTACATTTTCCTCTTCCATAACCTCTAGTGGAAAACGAGCTTAGGCTTCTTTCCTCCTTGTAGAATGCACTTCTTCCTTGATTTTGGCCCCGTCCTCTTCCTCTTTGGCTTCTCCTACTGCTGAACTTTCCTTGACCCTTGTTTAAAGTGAGGTTTGTTTGAAGAGCTTGTTCTAATGGCTCTTCTTTCACCTTCTTCTTTAGTCTTTCCTCATGGGCTTGTAAAGATCCCATGAATTGATCGACACTCATACTATCTAGATCTTTAGATTCCTCAATGGCTACAACTATGTAGTCAAATTTAGAATCTAAAGACTTAAGTATCTTCTCAATTACTCTAGTATCACTCAACTTTTCTCCATTCCTCTTTAATTGGTTCACAATGGCCAATACTCTTGAAAAGTAATCAAATATTGATTCTGATTCTTTCATATGTAAAGCTTCAAACTCACCTCGAAGTATTTGGAGTCGAACCTTTTTCACCTTCTCAACTCCTTTGTGGGAGTTTTGCAAGATCTCCCATGCTTCCTTGCTCGTAGTAGCACAAGCTACTTTCTCGAACATGCCTTCATCTAAGGCTTGATAGATGAGGGTGAGCGCCTTATTGTCCTTCTTCCTTGCATCCTTCAAACTATACCTTTGTGTTTGGGATAGAGTGACCTCGTCATGTGGCTCCGTGTAGCCTTTCTCTACGATCTCCCATGCATCTTGCGACCCGAGCAATGCCTTCATCCTTATGCTCCAATTGTCATAGTTATCCTTGTTAAGTTGAGGGACTTGAAAAGGAATCATCCCACTTGCCATTTTTCACAAGGACCTTAGGGCTCTGATACCAGTTTATTGGAGGAAAGAGGGGTTTACCAACTCGATTTGGCTAAGACTTGATAGGAAGGACAATACTAATAGGAAGAGTTAAATAAAATGTAACTTATATTTTTCAACTTCAACACTTACAACACTTGACTTGACTTGTTGATCCAAAATGGAGGGACTCTACCCCT
This sequence comes from Fraxinus americana, assembly GCA_035079005.1. NCBI lineage: Eukaryota > Viridiplantae > Streptophyta > Magnoliopsida > Lamiales > Oleaceae > Fraxinus > Fraxinus americana. The sequence continues at coordinate 78,439 of JAVHZT010000044.1, forward strand.
TTATATAGGGCTTACATGAGACTTCTAGACCACACATTAATCTAGAGAATTCTAGTCCATAAATTTTCATGAGGCTTCTAGATTTCATATTTGGACTAGATATTTTCCTAGAGTATTCTAGGTACAATGCATATTTATGATCACATCTATTACTTAGATATTTACATGGATTTTTCTAGAATATAATTCTAGAAGGGAAAATTAGTCTATATACCCTAAATATAAGATGCTTTTGAAAAATCATGTGAAAAGTAATTATTCAAGTATAAAATACTGCATTTTCACATTTATTATAAAATATAAATTTAAATCAGTTATTTTCTTTGTTGCCCTGCACAAGAGATTCTCCCTATTCTCTACTCCACGTGCACGTATAAACACAGACCTATATATACTTATAATTCAGCTGAAAACCCAGAAATTTATGTTGAGGGATTTGATTAATTGAAAGTATATTATAGGTTAGCGAAGATGATGATTAGAATTTGAAGCCAGGAAAGTTGGAGTGGGTCATTATCGACAACCCGCAAACCATTGTCGGCCAACTCAGGTATGCAATCGAGTCGCAGCACCAGATTTCAACCCATTCCCAACCCTATCAACTAATCAAAATCTTCTTTTGGCCAAAACCCTATATGAAATAATGCAACAAGAAGACGGTGGCTCATTCACTATTTTCCTTTCGCCTGAATTCGATGTCGGAGACGAGTTTTGCACGGCAAAATAATAATTAGGTGTCTATGAGATGAGTCTTTGACATGTGGCCCAATTGACAACCAGAATTTCTTTTGCAGTCGATACAAACGATTACCATATTTCATGGAATATGAACTTTCTATTCAATTTTGAGTTCTAGACAAAAATATGTCTTCCAGCTATACATGTAGATTAATACATGCTGTGTTTTAGAATTCAATTTAGCAATATATGTACAATTCAATTGCAAGTTTAGGTTCGTGTTTGTTCTGTAATGCTACAATCAAGATTTTTTTGCATCAGTTGAAAACATACTCTTGCTTTATTTCCTTTTATACTATCCTCACATTTTCATTAGAATGTACTGAGCGTATAGGGTTGGTAGTGGTGAGGAAATGGGGTAAGTGGCGGCGAAAATTGGGGGTGGGGGGGGGGTGGGGTGGTTTATTGGTATTTTGTCACTTTTTTTTTTTTTTAACTTTTTATCACTTTTTCGAAATTTCCATCACTTTTTTTTAATTGTTTGTTACTTTTTTTCTAATTTCTATAACTTTTTTGAGAGACAACATAGGTTTCTATGACAAATAGGTGCGATGAGGCCCCTAGTTCAAGTCCAATAGGTTTCTTGTCATTATGTGTTTATTTCTATAAAACAAATTATGTGTTTTGTCACCTTTTCAAATGTTTGCATTTTTTTAAATTTTTGTCACTTTTTTGAACGTTTGTCATTTTTTTTTAATTCATATTACTTTTTTAGTATTTGTCACTTTTTTATTTGTCACTTTTTTTGTTATTTGTCACTTTTTGGAGTTTGTGTTACTCTTTTGAGTTTCTCACTTTTCGAGTGTCACTTTTTTTTTAGTTTTGTCACTTTTTTTGAGTTTGTGTCACTTTTTTTAAAAAGATAAAAAAGTGACAATTTTTTTAAAAAAAGTGACATTGCGTCACTTTTTTCATTTTACACAGTATTTTTTACTTCCTAAAAATCTTTCACATGATTTTTCAAAACATCCCTAATTTGAAGGGTATTTTTGTAAGTACCCCATTCTAGAAAATGCTAGACTTTGTTGGGCCTTTGAATTGGGCCTATGAGCAAAATTCTTAAACTCATATTACTTACTCCAAAATCAAGTTTACTTTCCAACAACTAGAAGAACAAGTAGTTAAAATATTGTTCATTGTACTGTTGAGTACTTCTTAGCAAACATGCACTTTATGTACACCCGTCCTCTATCCTGCCGACATAGGGTACATAAGAAATAAGAAAGTATTTGCATGGGGTTAAATGTATAAAGATAAATTTGAAAATTCGGGAATGAGAATCCTCCCTTAATCATTACCATTGGTTGGATTGCCCCATATTACATGTTACTTTATATTATTTTAGCATCTATGCATATGTGAAATGGGGGCATCAAGGCCATGGTAAGTGAGTGCAGTTTCTTTATGTCTTCTCATTATAACTCCCAAATTAAAGAAAAAATTTTGGTTGTTGACATATTACAGTTGGAACAGGATAATGAATTACCAACTTTGATTTTTAATATAATAAATTGTTGGAGGAGGAAGGAAGAGGACACATTGGACATTTTTATGTTTGTGAAGAAAAGTAGATTTGGTTGGAGACAAGCCTCAAAATTCAATGAGAAGGAACACATGCTAGCCACTTGAGTGGCATGAACATTTGGATGATTAAATTGTAAACAAAGCATGAGGCCCCTTTCTTTTGTGTCTTCAAACTTGTATCAGAAACTCACGCATAAATTTGAAGAATGTTATGTGGTGGGATTACTAGTTAACTTCGCTCGTGGATTTAATAGCCAGTCACAAGCTCAAGTACGAGGAGGAGACTTGCGGTAGGTTGGTTGACAATATAAAATTGTCTAATCTTAGGACCTGATAAGAACACTACTTGGATCCCTTTTTTTTTGCTAATTCTCGAGTTCGCAACGCCTATCATATTACTTGTATTATATGCAAACACTTACGCCCCCATAAAGGTGTAGTTGGTATGTTGTATCCGTGAAAACAATAAAAAATGTCTTTTTTTCTTTAAATTAGTATAGTTTTATCTAATTTAACGTTCCAAAAATGTTCTGAAGTTCCGAAGTACTGTTACTAAGCACGCGATTAGGGGCCACCGTTAGGGGAAAAAAGTATGTATATTATTGAAGTTATATTATAAAATAAAAATTGCTTGATTGAAGTCATGTTGAAAGAAATTATAACAAATATTAGTTTTTTGATTGTAATGATGATCAGATTACCATTTATCACTTGCTTCTCTCTTAAAGTTATCGACAAAGTCATCAATTAAGTTCTAAGATATTTGATTGAGTAGTGTTATTCATAACTAACGATTGTAGTAGTCGTCATACGTGTAACATATTATATGGTATAGCATTATTAAAAATTATTCCTTTTTTAAATTATTAAAATTATGTCAAGTAAAATGTAGTGTAGGTACCACAGTCGCTTTATTGTATTTGATTTGTTGGACAACATAATTACATTGTTACTGAAATGCTCATTAGGCTCATGTGACATGACAACAATACATATGCTTGGATCAATTATTAAGGCCTTGATAGTTCGATCAACATGATTAACAAGTTAACCCAACTCTGTGTTTACGGCTCATTAACATGTTTTGTTCGGTTTAAATAGGATTAAATAGTAATACAATGAACAACATCTTAACTTCTTTTTTTGTTCTTGTAATTCATTAACAAAATCGTTGTAGATTTGGTTTATGGGTTGAGAGAAGGTTTTAGGATTTGTATTAACGATATAATTTGGGTATGTAAACTCGATACCATCTTGTACGAGCTCTTTGATGTATCAAACCTTTATGCAATGTCTTTCATTGAATAACAATGATTTTGTACATTATTAATTATAGCTTCAATATATAGTAATGAATAATGATTAATCAAAAGCTTTGAGGTACTAATATTAATTGTTAAAGGTGTTAAAGAAGCTAAATTAATTAGTACATAGCTTTTGGTGTATATATATGTTTTTCATGTGACCTCCGTTCGCTTTAGAAATTCAATTTAAATTATATTCTAATTTTTCGCAAAAATTTGAAACTTTATTATACATCGTTAATTTCATAATACTGAATTATGTTTACTCTTTCAAATTTAAATTCAAGTTTTTTTTTTTAAGAAAATACATATTTGTTCTTATAAATTCACGATGTATTGCTAATATACTTGCTTGATTGATAGTTCAACTACACATACTATTCTTCAAGACAAAAAAATAATTTTTTGACTTCAACATTAGCAGAAAATAATGTTAATATGATATCAGGTGCATCAAATATTGTTGAAGGCTTCAGAAAAGTTTGTATTATTTTACCAAATAATACAAATTTATATATTGACGATGCACTTATTCAAGTAAATCCAAAATAAATTTGTTCAGTTTTAAAAATATCCATTTCGTGAAAATGTGGCCAGAACCCAGTAACCTACAACTATTAATATTTGTTTAAAAATAAACTATAAATCGATAATTAAACGTAATTTAATCACATAAATTCTTCTGTAAGGGTCCTTTTGAATTTGGAATTTGATTTGTGTTTATGGACCTAACCAACTTACGAAAGAGTAAAGAATGATACTTAGGATAGAATTTTCGACGTTAACAATGTAAAAATGGTATGTAGTTAGAGTTGAGAAATATAAGTCAATTAACAATCTTGATTTTAAATGAAATTTTGCAGTCTATTCATAGTTCTTGAAAGAAGCATGATGTTGCTTCACTATGCGAGGTGAGAGGAGAATATCAGGACATTTTGGAAATTTCTCGAGTAACATAGGTTCATTGAAAACAAGGCATTACTTTAAAAAAAAAAATAAATAAATAAAGAATTATGCTATGTGTACATTCACGGTGTACATTTTTTTGATATTGTGTGGGAATTCAAAAAGTGTTGGACGGGGAAAGTGTGTTGTTTTGAAAAAAAAAAAAAAACTATTCAATCATGTGTCGATATGTGACATAATATAAAAAATGATGTAAAACAAAATATACATGTAGCATAATTGAAAAAAAAAAAAAATCAAATAAGTTTAAAATAAATGTATTTCTAAGCTCAATATAAAAATTAAGCTCGAAACTTGGGAGATTATTATTATTACTTTGTCCACGTGGGTGACAGTGGGCCACGTGAGATTAACAAACATCTGTCACACGTCCTGGAATTGGTCAAGCTCAATATAAATGGGAAAAGAAATTATAAATACTTGGTTGATTTCTTTTTAGCTTCGGCACCGGAAGATCTGAGCATGTTGTATATAGTGGTTCACTATAAAAATAAAAATTCAATTTTCGGAAACTTATAAATTTTTTTACAAATTTGATGTTCAATCATAATAACAACAATAATTAAATATTATATATATTACCGATTCGTCAGAATCTCTCCATCTCACCCCACTCCAATATCTCATTCCTTCAGTAGCATCCACACCTCCCACAATAGCATCCCCACTTTTGACAACGAGCATGCCGTCATGTGGCACATGGCCAAGAAAATGGGGCACTCGAACCCATAATCGCTCAACAAATACTTGTTCAAAAGCAACACCCCAATGTTATAACAATACCATGCTACCACCAAGTTCGTGTTAATTGTGACTTTCTTTAATTATGTCCGTTTTCACTGTGAATGTTTGTGACCTGTAATGAATTCATTGTGACCTATTGTTATTTGACTGTGTCCTGTTGTTGTTTGACTACATCTTACATTGATCAAAGACTTATTTTATAGGTTACAACCAATTTCTCAATCACAAATAACAAATTTTATAGACTACAACTTATTTCATGGCACAAATTATCAAATTAATTGATCATAATTTATGTATCGATCTTGAAGACACAAATTATAGGTCACAAATTTACAAATCGTACATTTTTAGATCACATATTATTTATTGGTTATAATTTATTCATTTTATTGGTTACAATTACTCAATAATTAGTTAGAACCGCTTTTCATCCAACCCATTCCGTCCCACCACCGGCACAACTACCACCACAAACCACCCCAACCATTATTACCACCACTTGCACCCACCCCTGATCCACTGCACCACCATCACAACACTATACCGGCACACTTTCACCACCACCTTCAACGAACCACCACCACTACTTGCACCAACAACCATGGCCACCACCACAAAAACACCATCACCACCCAGACACACAAATCGCACAAACAACCATCACCTCCACACCAAACAACCTTTATCACTACCACCAAGAAGTTGTATATCGCACCAACAACCATATCACTACACTAGCACCACCACACAATCACTACCACAATCGTCGTGATTACCACCTTAATTACACAACCATCACCATCACCACAACCACCGCCACCTGCAATCCACCACATCCACATCAAATAAAAACAACACCACTACTAAAACTGTAAAAAAAATGCCACCCCTTCCTCCCCAAAAAATGTCGACCACAACTTCTTGACTCGGATTGTCTCAATCGATCTTTGCTCTTGTCACTTTTTGCGGTAATGGTTGTAGCTGCAACTGGTCTTTTTAATGATGATGTGAGTGTGAGTTTTGGAAAGATGATATTTCCCTTGATTTGGTTCATCCAGATGCAGTGATTGATCTGAAAGAGATTTCAAATCGGATGATACGATCCAAGTATGAAAATGAATGATTTCGATTTATTGCATCGTTCGTCGTAATGTTCTTGATGAATGTTTGATGATTATTAGAGTGGACGTGTTGCCGTGTTGAGCATTGAGGAGGTACACATGATTGAGGGGTTTTTTTTGGATGATAAAATGAAGAAGTTGATTCAAGCTATTAAAGTTGAGGTAGGTGGGGTATGAAAGACGATCTTTACCAGTAGAGGTGTCAATCCGGGTGGTCCGGAGCGGGTCGGCCCGTCAACATATGAACCCGATAACGGCCCACGTGAAAAAAAGCCAGCCCGCTACGAGTTCCGGGCCGGTCCACAAATTTTGGACTACAACCTAGGCCCGTCCACTGACCCATCCGGGTCGAGCTCATGCGGGTCATAGGTCGCACGGGTCGCAGTTTGTTCCGATTTGACCTGCATTATTGTATAAATAAAATTATAAAAATACAGAATTTTTTATATTTATAGCAAAAAATATTTTTTTTATTAAATGTAAACTAAGAATTGAACAATATGATAAATTCATATTTATACCAAGAAATGTTTACATAGAATTCAAATTTAATATTACATGAATTATTTATAACTTTACAAAGTTAAATTTAACTTAAACAAATAATAACATTTCTAATTACTATTATTAAATATGTATAGCATAAGTACATCCCAATTAGGTTGACACCTACTTTTATTATAATTTATAGTTTAAGTACATCCCAATTAGGTTGACACCTACTTAAGTCTTAAGTCTTAACTATAATTTAGTCTTAACTCTCCTCCCTTTTTTTCGAATAAAAAAAAAAAAAAACTTTTCACGGGCCAGCGGGTTAACCGCGACCCGTGAAGGTGCAACCCGCGAAGTTCGCGGGTCACATCTCCTTGACCCGTGAATCGTCCGCTAGGTTCACGGGTCGGCCCGAGGTTCTGGGTTTATCCGTGCCTGTTTTCACGGGTCTAGCTGGCCCCTCCGTCTTGACACCTCTATTTACCGGGGTAAGTGGTTATAGTGGGGGTATAATAATATGTTTTTAAATTAAAAACTAATTATAAACTGATTATTGAATAAAAATAATTAATACTTGATTTTTGAAATTGAAAATTAAAATGTATGATTTTAAGTAATTGTCCCATATAAATATCAATCTTGGACTCTCTTAAAACCATAGAATTAAGCTAAGTGGAAATTACACCTACCTAGAACTGTAAAATGCACAATTCAAAAATCATATTTGAAAGATTTTTTTTTTTTTCAAAAATCAGGTAACAATTTAAACTTTTTAATATTATATTAATAGTATTTCAAAATTAAATTAATATATAAATACCCACCCTACCTCCATCCATCCAAACCCTAATTATTTCTCTCCTTCTTCCATCTACATCTCTCAATTCTCTCTCTCTCTCTCTCTCTCTCTTTTTTTTCTCTCTCCATCCTCTCACTTCGAACGCTGTCGATCCATTCAAACTCCAACGATGAAGGAGCTATGCGGACAGCATTGTCGGTCTACGCTGTCGTTCGCAGTAGCATCCTATTAGCGACGTCGACGGCCACTGGTGCCGATGTGAGGAGAGGGTTTGGGGGTTTTGGGGTGTTATTTCTTCATCTTTCGATTTGATCTGCATAATTTGAGTTTTTGTGGATGTTTTGATGTTAGTTGTTGGTGGTTTACTTGTTTTCAATTTGCAAATGGTTATTTTTAGTGGTGGTGGTGGTGAGGTGGTGGTGGTTGTTTAGTGGTGGTGCAAGTTGTTGGCGGGTTGTAAAATGGTGGCGGTGTGCTTTTGTTGGAGTGGGTCGACATTTGTGACCTTGTGGCCTATTAAATAGTTAATGTGAGAGTCGTTGTTGGTGGTGGATGGTTGGAGATCTGATAGTGGTGATTGTGGTGGTTTTTATTGATAGTGGATTGGATTTAGTGGTGGTGTTATGGTATTGTTGTGGTGGTGGCGACTATGGCGGGCTGAGAGTGGTCGCAGGTGGCCGTTGTGACAGTGGCTGTAGTGTTGGTGGTGGTGGTACGTGACCCACTATTTGGTGTATGTGACCAACTATGTGGTTATCTGTGACAAACTATTTAATTGTGATAAAAAAAATTGATAATTTGTGACCAACTAATTTGAAAATCTATGACTGACAAATAATTTGTAACCTATAAATTTTTTGATTTGTGACCGATGAAATAATCCGTAATCAATTAATTTGATAATATGTGACGTGAACTATAAGAACGCACATGTGATCATTAATTGTATAATTGTGACTTTAATATATTTAATTAATAAATTAATAATTGATTTTTCAATTTTGAAATTTAAAACCTGAAAATTAAATTGTCTGTGTTTAATGTCAGAGCTGTGAATTTTTCCATCAGTCTAAATCTTTAGGTAGTGAGCACTACTAAAGTCATAATTACAAGTTAAGTCCCTTAGCTTCGGTATTATATAACTTTTAGGTCTTGATTTAATATAATACTAAAACAACCATTTTAAGTAATTTATTTAGCCTATGTTTGTTCTCCATATATTCAGAAACTCATTTTCAACGACATATTCTCCTATAAAATAATTTTACACGTAAATTCAAAACATTTCCTTTTCATTCTTATTCTTCTACTCATTTTCAACCATATATTCTTCAATAAAATAATATTTTTCATCACATCAATAACTTTTTCTTTATTTTTAACCACACATTCTCCATCAATCTACTATGTAATAATACATTCTTTCAAAAGAATATGTCCCAAACATAGGGCTGGGCAAAATGTCCGAACCGAACCAAACCGAACCAGAACCGAACCGAACCGAGTGGGTTTTTTAAAATGAAATACCCGAACGGATATCCGAATCGAGAACCGAATGGTTTGGTTCGGTTCTCGGTTCTCGACCAAGAACCGAAGAACCGAATAAGAACCGAACTTTTTTTTTTTATATTGGATAAATTAATTTCTTTTATTTTTTCTAAACAAATTAATAATTTTTTTCTTATTAAATCTTATTAGTTGAACAATTTAGAGTTTATTTATGTTTGTTAGTTGTGTTTTTTTCAATTTTTTCTTATATAGTTTCTTAATAGTTAGTATGGAAAGTCAACCAACTAATAATTACATTAAATAGTTGGTAAGTATTATCAATACTTTAAAATATTTTATATTTGTGACTTCTAATTTATATTTCACTTTTATGTAGATTTGAAGGTTTGAAGCAAATGAATTATTGATATGAATATCGAAGTTTTATTAGTAATATTTACTTTTTGGTATTTGTATTTGACAACTTATTATTTATATGTTATTAAATTAGATTACGTTAATTTGTAAAAGTTAAGATTGAACTTGGTATTTGTATCTACTTTTTGTTATTAATATTGGTATCCACTTTAAGGTATATTTATGTAGTATTATTTTAAATGTTAAAAAATTTAATTATAGTACGGAACCGAACGGAACCGAATAGAACCGAACCGAACCGAACCGAACCGAAACCGAATGGTTCCAAAATTATATTTGGAACCGACGGTTCCATTTACTAAATACCCGAAAATTTCTGGAACCGAAAAAAACCGAACCGAACCGAACCGACCCGACCCGCGCCCACCCCTACCCAAACACACTCTATATTGCGGCTTCTATTTCCCAAAGTTACATCGACATCTTGTTGATGGAATGGAGTTGGCTTCAATTCCATCTTTTGTTACTAAAGCATTCCTCTTCCCGTTTCCAAAGGACCCATTACAAATTGACTGCATTAAACTCTGTTTGGTTGAATTAAAAAGTACATAAATGTAAGTTAAAGTTAATAATTAATTTTAATCATACATTTCATGAATTCAAAATTTTATCAACTTTTCAACCGTATATTTATTGACTTTATCAAAATCTTTAAAAATTTTGACTTCTAGTAAAACCAAATAGGGTCCAAGTCTTCTGGAGCGGCTGGTTCATCGCTATCCCCGCTTCCCTCAACCACTTTGGGGATTGACTCATCGAAATCCCTGTCGTAGTCGTACTCCCCCGTGTACTAGCTATCTGTAGTATTTGCACATGTAGAAATCGTATCACTGAACAAGGTATTACCTTACTAAATGAACAAACTCTGATTTTTCGAATGGAGTTTTTTGTAGTTGGGGCACGGTGAAGTTATTTAAGCTCGATGCTTCCCCTTCGATTGATTGATGGATATGTGGGCTTCAATTACAATCACAAAGTGCAAAAAATGAGAACATTTCATTGCGCGTTTGACTCAATTACACAGGAGAAATGTAGTTCTTTCACCCCACTCGTTCTTTGAGTCAATTATGCGCTTGAACTAGTGGAAACCAAGTTCGGTATCTCGACTCATTAACTCGTTCACTAGCTTATAATCTTTTGCAAGTTGTCCCAAAACGTTCTTAGCTGCTGATTGTTAATAGTCTCTTCCCGTAGGCATATATGTTTTGCCACCTGACCTGATTGAAGCTTGTATTAACTCTATGCACGATAAAGACTTCTTTCTTTGCAAACCTTGGATGCCTCATTGATCATGCGATTTCGCAAGTGAATAGATCGTGACAAGTAATAATGGTGACTTTTGAGTTCAAGTATTGTACCCACAGGAACTAAATATTTACTACTAATTTTATCCTAAGCTAAACAAACTTATAATTCAATAATTTATGTTTTTAACTAAATTAGACTAACTAATCAAAATATTCTCGGAGGGCTTTTGGGATTTAGTTGTTAGGAATTTCGATTTCACTTGGGATGTCTTTGATTGGCATTATTTTTTTATGAAAAATGTTTTTTTTTTTTTTACCCAAGTTCTTATTTTTGAGGCATTTGATTGACATTTTCTTCCATTGAAAACATTTTTCAAAAGTTGCTCACGCGACCACAATTTTTTCAAAAATAAGGAAAATTTTTTCTCTGTGGAGGGATGTATTTTTATTTTTCAGGTAATTTATCCCATCTCTCTCATCTACTCCTCTCCTTTTTTATTTACCCACCAATAAATTATTGACAAGTATAATATTTTATAAATTAAAAGTTAAATTAATCAAATACATTTAATTAATAATTTCCATGTAAATATATTCTAGGAAATTCAATTGCCTACAACTTATTCTGTTTTCATGCAAATTCCACGCTTTCAATCAAACACGCCCTAAGAGTATGTTTGATTGCAAACATGAAACTTGCATGGTCTAGAACTTATTTTCATGCAAATTATCAATTAAGCCATTGTTTGACAATCATTATTTGAAAACTCTTTTTTTACATACTCATTTTTAACTACACATTCACACCATAAAATATTCGCATGTAAACCCAGAACTTTCCTTATTTTTAAGCCACACTGATAAAATCTAGGAAGAAGAACAGAGATTGAAGCTGAAAATAAAGGAACTAAAACAGAGAACGAAAACAGAGGATAAACCTGCTGAAGCAGGGAAGCAGATGACCTTTATTCAATCAAACTTGCTTAAGGAAATTACAATGCAACTAGTCTATATATAGAGGAAATAGCTAACCACTTATCTAACAAACTAACAATATAACAAACAAAGGAAGGAACTAGAAGAAACTAGAATGAGCTAGAATCTGAAGCTGGAAGCATAAGCTGAATTCTGTTGTGTTGTTGCTGAATATTCACGTGCAGGAGGTAAGCTGAAGAACTGGTACTGACCACGTGAACTGGAGGCTGGTTTACTGATGAACTGCTGGTTTGTTGCCGGTAAACTGGTGATCAATTGAATATTCCAACACTCCCCCCTCAAGATGGAACATCTTAAACTATAGAGGAAGAGAGTAGAGATGCAATCAAGGAGCATCTTGTTTCGAATCATCTTCAATTTTCTTCAATTAGATTTGTGGTTTAAAGCTCCATTTTGAGCTACTTTTCTCGTTAATCTTCCTTCTCTTTTGAGAAGGAAATCTTCAAAATCTTTCTTCATATCTTCATTCTGAAGATAAAATCAATCCGAAGATCTGAGAAGCTGCCATCCTAGCAGGTTCGATCTTCAATTCCATTTCAATTTCGGTTTATCTTCCTTCTCCCTTTGAGAAGAAATATTTTCAGAAAATTCTTCAGAGAAGCCTGCCATTCCACAGGTTCTATCTTCAATTTCATTTCAATTTTGATGAAGAGGAACAACATCTCTTCAATTTTCATTCATTCCGACATTTCGTCGAACATTTAGTGAACCAAGTCACGTTTTCTGTTTTCTGGTAATGTGATTTTCTGATTTCGGTTTTTTTCTTTTTTTCTTTTTTGATTGAATTGAGAAAAGATGAGGAAGAAGATGAATTTCAAATGCAAGGATCTAGACCTGCTCTGATACCATGATAAAATCTAGGAAGAAAACATAGATTGAAGCTGAAAATAAATGAACTAAAACAGAGAACGATAACAGAGGATAAACCTGCTGAAGCAGGGAAGCAGATGACCTTTATTCAATCAAACTTGCTTAAGGAAATTACAATGCAACTAGTCTATATATAGAGGAAATAGCTAACCACTTATCTAACAAACTAATAATATAACAAACAAAAGAAGGAACTAGAAGAAACTAGAATGAGCTAGAATCTGAAGCTGGAAGCATAAGCTGAATTCTGTTGTGTTGTTGCTGAATATTCACGTGCAGGCGGTAAGCTGAAGAACTGGTACTGACCACGTGAACTGGAGGCTGGTTTACTGATGAACTGCTGGTTTGTTGCTGGTAAACTGGTGATCAATTGAATATTCCAACACACACATTATCCCAAAAATCACTACTGAAAACATTATTTTTGTCAAATAATGGCCATCAAACATGGGCAAAATTTGTTTGATTGACTTAATTTTCAACTTATAAAATATTATATTTTTCCATAAAGTTGAATTTTTGGAAAGTGTGAATTGCCTAGAAAATAAAAACCTACTACTCCATAAAAAAAATGTTTTCCTTGTTTTTGAAGAAAGTATGGTCACATAAACAACTTTTGGAAAATATTTTTCATTAAAAAAATACTAATCAAATACCCCCAAATTAAAAACTTGAATGAAAAAAGACATTTTTCATGAAAAATAAAGTCAATCAAACACAATTTTAGGTTACTTAACATTCATCTAATCCAAATTCATTCAATCCCTTTTTCATATATATTAACAATCAAGTTAATCAATTTTAGTTAGTCATCCCTCTCAAACAAAACTAATCCTATTCATATGTCCAAATTTAATAATATTTCTATGTAAATTCATACACATGTAAAAGTAATCCATCTTAATAATTTAATTATGATTGCATAAGTTATAAAGTATCACTTGATCTCTTGTCAAAACTTATATTACTTATTACATGAACTAGATAAATATATTACGTCTCGGTCTCAGTAATATGCTTAAACTATGCAATTGGTGATAATCAATTTAATGTCAATTTGACACAATAAGCAATTTACCTATTATCAAATTGACATATAATGTATTGAATTAAATAAATATTAACCTAAACTACATCGTTCATTATTACAATAAAGAATTTAGACAATCATATTATGAAATTAACTAATAAAATAATGAAAAAATCACCGAGTTCAATGCAATGAATAAATAATAATTTCATGCAATTTTTGTTTTTGACACCCAAATTCCAACAATGATATTCAACTCTTCCTCGATTAATTGTATATCTCATGACTAATTGTGTTCTTCAATATTCAAATCCCAGTTCTTGAGGAATTTATATACATAGACGTGTAGTTTTAGCCTCAAAACTGTATCTCCATTTCCTCCCTCTTTTTTTCTCTGCTGAATAAGTCTATTTATAGAGCTTAAATTATGTCTGATTTCATGCCCAAAACTGAAAGAAATCGGAGTTTTGAATCCAATTAGAAGTATGAAAACTGCTGAAATTGTGCTCAATGCAAACCCATGCGACCACATGGGGTTAGGGATTGCGATCGCATCATTGCAGAGAACCGGGGACTGCTACTGCAATTTTGGGTTGTGTGATTGCAACCTATCTGGATGGTGCAATTTCATTAGCCAGGAAACTTTCAGTTGGTGCAAATTGACCCCTGTTTCTTCTTTCTTGTTCTAACCGAATCCATTGTCATATGCAATTGAATCCTTCAACTTCCAAACTTGATATCTTGGCCCCAACTTCCAGAACCCGCCCAACTTTTATTATCTTTGATAGATTCTCATTCTTTTTCGTCTGTTCTCGTCTAAGAGCATTTTCAAAAGACTCTTTAAATATAAGATGATCTCTATTATAAAGAGTCAACATTTAAAATTATGCTGCAAGAGATTCTTTAAATTAACATTTTAATTTAAAGAGTGGGTTTGACTCTCCAAATTTGGACAGTCAAACTCATTCTCTATAATTAAATGCATTCAAAGAATTTCAATTTTCAATGTAGGAAAACAATAAAATAATCTAAAGAAAAACTAGTTAAAATAAAAGATAAAGAAAAATAATAAATATTTTTTTGGGAATAGTAAAATCAAGTTTTAAATATAAAGAGCTTATTGGAGTATTTCAAAATTTTAACTCTCTAAATTTATATAAGTTCTCCAAATGATTGAATATGCTCTTTAAAAATAGAGAGCCTCTTGGAGATACTCTAATACTGAGTTTTAAAGTTTGCACAAGAAATAAACCAACAATTTGGAATTCCCCTTAGACCCATGTAATAATCTTTTATATATAGTAACTCCTATACTTCAAAATTGTTTAGTGGAGGTAAGGGATAGACTTTTAGAGTCTCTAACTATATGAAACATATATTGGGGCTTGGCTTGCGAAAAAAGAAGAAGAAGATTACTAGGTGGAATCTGCATGGATCATAGTTCATTGGCGTAGAAGCTTGTCTTAGGTAAGAAACACTGATGCAAAAAAATCTCGAGCGATGGTAGAGTTATGAGACTGGTTGGTGAAGAAGTAATTCTGTCGAATTTTAATGGGCATATTTGGAAATTGACTTGGCAAAAGTAACAGGTAACTATTGCAAAGGGTTGATATGGGAGCTCAGTTGTCAAATATTGACGTAGGACAATTAGCTTTGGAGTTTGAAGAAGTGTTGGACAGGAAATTGACAAAAAAAATTGCGTCAGGGGCAATTTGGTCATTTGGCGTGATGGTGTCGGAATGGGTTGAAATTTGGCAGGTTGATTGGAAACGACCTGAAATATTGGACTCGGGGCAGAGATCTTGTGATTTTAGCCAAATCCCTTCGTTTAGGCCTTCAAATAATTAATTTCCATACTTCTAGTTTTAGATTTTTACTATTTTTGGAATGTTTTAATATTCTATATTTTTAGGGTTTCTTGTAACGCCTATTTAAAGTCTTTTGAATATTTTTCGGATCATTATTGATTATTATAAAACTTCGTTTCTTGGTGGATTCCAAATTTAGTTCTTCAGATTTACGTTCGTAAATTTTCATCTTCCGTTCTGCGTCAAGTGGTATCAGAGCAAGGATTTGCCTTGTTTTTTCAATGGCCAACAACAACGAAGGAGGAAGAGTTAATCCTCATGACGCTAGTCGCAGGGATGCAGATGCAGATATGTGGGCAGCAATTGACGAACAGAGGCAAGCGATGGCGAGATTGGAGGCTATGGTTCAGCGTCTGTTGGAGCGTCTTCCTGTCCCTGTCGATGACGACGCCCTCCTAGGGTCGCCAGAAATAGACCATATGCTGATATTAGCGATGATTCAGAAGAGGAGTTCGCAGGCGTTCCAGAAAATTAGCAACACGTCGAAATCAGCCCTGCTACAGGATTCGCGTAGACATACCATTGTTCCATGGTAAGTTACAGATCGAGGAGTTTTGGGATTGGATCTCTGAGGTTGAACGATTCTTCGATTTCACAGAGGTCACGGAGGAATGTTAGGTCAAATTGGTTTTATATAAATTGAGGAGCGGGGCTGCTGTTTGGTGGGAACGGTTGCAGATGGATAGACGGAGCCAAGGCAAAACTCCCGTCCGATCTTGGAGGCGGATGAAACAACTCATGATAAACAGATTCTTGCCGCTTGATTATGAACAATTCATATTCCAGAGCTTCCAGAATGGTGTATATGGGAACAAATCTGTTGCAGACTATACAGAGGAATGGTCCAGGCTTTCAGTTTGGAATAATCTGAACGAGTCAGAGGTGCAATAGGTTTCCAGGTATTTGGGAGGATTGAAGTCATCCATTAGGGATAGAATTGGGTTACAGGTAGTTTGGATAGTTGATGAGGCACATAATTTGGCCCTGAAGGCAGAACTGATGGAGAAAACATCTGCTCGTTTTTCCAACTATAAGAACACAGGTGAGTCATCTTATACAACAACAAATAGGGGCAGGTTCACATCACCTGATGGGCAGACTTCGTCCCAATCAACTACAGATCAGGTTCAACGAAGTGCGGCCTCTACTAATAATCAGGCTGGGACTCACCCAACAGCAGTTGCAAAAGAAGCCCCATGAGTACCAAATCCGTATGCTAAATCCGGTGGTTTTAAATGTTACAGATGTGGCCAACTGGGGCATCGCTCAAATGAATGTCTAGCCAGAAGATCAGTGAATTTTGTGGATGCTGGAGATGATGGTGAAGAGGAGCAGTATGTGGAAGAAGGAGATGAAGTGGAGGAACTGTTGGATGGGGCAGAAATTGCAGAAGAGCAGGGAGAGTTTGTAAACTTTGTGGTTTAGCGTGTCATGTGCTCAACAAAGGTGGAGGATTTCTCGCAGAGAAATAATATTTTTAAAGCTTGTTGCAGTGTGTAAGGTAAGGTTTGCGATTTGATTGTTGATACTGATAGTTGAGAAAATTTTGTCTCCAAAAGGTTGGTGGAGCATCTAAAGTTACGGGTTGACAAACACCCGAAACCTTATGTGGATCCAGAAAGGGCCTAAGGTGAGCGTAGCAGAATTGTGCAAAGTTCCTATTTCAATTGGACAACATTACCGAGATGAGGTGATTTGTGATGTAGTCGACATGGATGCTAGTCATGTGTTGTTAGGGCGTCCATGGCAGTTTGATGTGGATGTGACCTATAGGGGGCGAGAGAATGTGCATGTTTTCAATTGGGAAGATAGAAAAGTCACAATGGTCCCAGAGCGGAGTTCAGTTGGTGTCTCAACTAAGGCTACAGTGGGAGGTCAATCATTACTCTCCTTAGTTACTTCCCTAACAGATTTGGAGTTAGAGGTTAAGGAAGCACAGAAGGATCATGTTGTGGTTGTGCGAGCTCTAGTGATAGAAGAAAAAGAGGAGTAGAGGGAGGTGGTACCCGAGAAGGTGCAGTCCCTTTTGGCCGACTTCAGTGAGTTGGTATCTGATGATTTACCAAATGGCCTTCCACCATTGAGAGATATTTAGCACTACATTGATTTGGTTCTGGGAGCGAGTTTACCGAATTGCCACACTACCGAATGAGTTCGAAGGAAAATCAAATTTTGCAGCAAAAGGTAGAAGAATTGATGAAGAAGGGATTTATTTGTGAGAGCATGAGTCCATGCTCTGTCCCCGCGTTCCTGGTTCCAAAGAAAGATGGAAGTTGGAGGATGTGTTTTAATAGTCGCGCCATAAACAGGATAACGATCAGGTACATCTTTCCAATTCCGCCGTTGGATGACATGCTAGATATGTTAGAGGGTTCGAAGTTGTTCTCCAAAATTGATTTACGCAGTGGGCACCATCAGATTCGGGTGAAACTAGGTGATGAATGGAGAACGGCTTTCAAGACGAAGGATGGACTCTATGAGTGGTTGGTGATGCCATTTAGACTGTCAAATGCGTCGAGCACATTTATATGACTTATGAATCAGGTATTGCGACCTTTCATTGGAAAGCATATAGCCGTTTATTTTGACGATATATTGATTTACAATCGGAGTGAGAGTGAGCATCTGGATCATCTTCGGGCTGTGTTGGAGGTGTTGTCCGAGACTAAACTATTTATTAACTTTAAGAAGTGCATTGGCTGACCGAAAAATTGTTATTCTTGGGATATGTAGTCAGTTCAGAAGGGATATTAGTGGATGAAGAGAAAGTGAAAGCCATTCGTAAGTGGCCAACACAGAAGACAGTAGGGGAAGTGATGAGTTTCCATGGGTTGGCGACGTTCTACTATCAATTTATTAGTGATTTTAGCAGCATTGTAGCACCTATAAGCGAGTGTTTGAAGAAAGGAAACTTCAATTGGGGTGAAGCAGCTGATACGGCTTTTGTAGTGATCAAAGAAAAGTTGTGCACTACTCCCGTCCTTGCCTTGCCCAGCTTTGAGAAATTATTTGAGGTAGAATGTGATGCCAGTGGAATTGGGGTTGGAGCAGTTCTTTCCCAAGAGAAGAAGTCAGTGGCATTCTTCAGCGAGAAACTCAGTGATGCGCGGCGGAAGTGGAGCACCTATGATCAGGAATTTTACGCCATTGTTCGTGCTCTTAAACATTGGGAGCATTATCTGATTCAGCGGGAATTCATATTATATATTGATCATCAGGCGTTGAAGTACCTAAATAGTTAGAGAAGTTTAAGTAATATGCATGCTTGATGGTCAACCTACTTGGAGAAATTTCCTTTCGTTCTGAAGCATAAGTCCGGGGTTCTTAGTAAAGTAGTCGATGCATTAAGTCGACGTGCAAGTTTGCTGGTGACTATGCAGCAAGAGATTGTTGGGTTCGAGTTTTTGAAAGAATTGTATACTAATGATGAAGACTTCGCTAAGGTGTGGGAGAAATGTGTCCTGCAGCAAACAGATGGGGAGTTCCATATTGTTGATGGCTACCTGTTTCATGGTAATCAGCTGTGTGTTCCTCGGAGTTCCTCGATGGAGAAACTGATACGAGAACTGGATAGTAGGGGTTTGAGTGGACACTTGGGAAGTGATAAAACTATCAGTGGAGTAGCCGAGTGGTATTACTGGCCTCAGTTGAAACGCGACGTGGGAAATCTAGTCCATAAGTGTTATGTCTGTCAGACTTCAAAGGGGCAAGATCAGAATACTAGTTTATACATGCCTCTACCTGTGCCAAATGCAATATGGGAAGATTTATCGATGGACTTTGTTTTTGAGGCTGCCTTAAACTCAGCGTGGAGTAAATTCTGTATTTGTCGTAGTTGACAGGGTTTCCAAAATGGAGCATTTTATCCCATGCCGAAAAACATCTGATACTTCTCATATAGCCCAATTATTCTTTTGTGAAGTGGTTCGTTTGCATGGAGTTTCCCAATCCATCACTTCTGACAGGGACTCGAAATTCCTTAGTCATTTTTGGGTTACACTACAGCGGCAAATGGATATTACTCTGAAATTCAGTAACACAGCCCACCCACAGACTGATGGATAGACTGAAAATCTGAATGGGATGCTGGGGAATTTAATACGCAGCATTTGTGGTGATAAACCAAAATAGCGGGATGTGGTGCTGGCGCAAGCCGAGTTCGCGTATAATAATGCGGTTCACACTGCTACGGGTAGATCCCTTTTCTCTTTGGTGTATTTGAAACGTCCTAAACATGCATTGAACTTGGCTTGCCTTCCCAAGGTTACTGGTTCCAATATGGCTGTTGAAAATATGGCTGAACAAGCTCGTAATATTCAGGCAGAAGTGAAGGCTAGGTTGGAGGGGAAGAATGCAAAATATAATGTTGCTGCGGATGTCCAGAGGCGTGAGAAATTGTTTGCTGTAGGTGATTAGGTGATGGTATTTCTACACAAGGAGCGGTTTCCTTTTAGTTCCTATAACAAGTTGAAGCGGAGAAAACATGGTCCATACAAGGTAGTCAAGAAGATCAATGACAATGCCTACGTGGTCGACTTACCTGCTGATATGAACATCTCTCGCACCTTCCATGTGGCTGATCTGTATGAGTTTTGTGTTGATGTTCCAATCTATCCGAAATATAACTCGAGGTTGAGTTCTTCACAGGTAGGGGAGACTGATATAGGACAACTAGCTTTGGAGTTTGAAAAAGTGTTGGACAGGAAATTGACAAAAAAAGATCGCGTCAGGGGCAATTTGGTCATTTGGCATGACGGTGTCGGAGTGGGCTGAAATTTGGCAGGTTGATTGGAAACGGCCTGAAAAATTGGACTCGGGGCAAATTCCTTTGTTTAGGCCTTCAAATAATTAATTTTCATATTTCTAGTTTTAGATTTTCACAATTTTTGGAATGTTTTAATATTTTATATTTTTAGGGTTTCTTGTAACGTCTATTTAAAGGCTTTTGAACGTTTTTCGGATCATTATTGATTATTATAAATTTTCATTTCTTGGTGGATTCCAAATTTGGTTCTTCAGATTTACATTCGTAAATCTTCGTCTTCCGTTCTGCGTCAAATATTTGGTCTGATGAAATTTTATAAAATTACTCTAAGAGTGATTCAGCGCACTAGCTATAGATTGATTAAGGTGTGGCTGCTGCCTTAATCTTAGCATTCAGTCCACATTATTCTTTGAAAAGTAGATTCTCTACACAATGGAGCTTTACATACAAGAGATTACACGACTTTAGTTTTTGTTTTGCATAAAAAAAGGGAATCAATATATGGTATATTAAACTAAGTGTGTTTGCATGAAGAAAAATGTCACAAAGAAATCAATTTTCATATGACTGATTGGTTGTTGTTGTTGATTTTATATCCTACAAGTTTATGCATCATAACAAGTCATAAAATAGATTTAAGAGTCTGAATTATGACTTCTATGAGAACTATTATCTAATCGTTGGTTCAGTTATTCCTAATTTCAATTGGATTGAAAACAAATAAATGCATTTATTTTTTTCTTAAATTTTTTACTTTAAATATGCACAAGTAGAAAACTGAATTTTTAATAATGATTTAAGTGTTAAGATTTACAAGTTCACCATAGTTGTCCCCTTGATCTAAATCACCAAATTTTATAACAATTAATTATGCGTACCCGATCGAATTCTTTTAAATTAATTGATTTAACTCTCTCGAGTTCAAAACAATTCTACCCAATAAAGTCAATTCACCATATCTCTACGTGAATCCGAATAAGCCTTAATTAAGATCATTCAATCACCGAAGAGTTCATGTAACAATCATCAACCATAAAAGTATATCTCTATCCTTTTATTCAAATTACAAATTTTTACTACGTGATATAAATTAATAATCCAGCCCTTGACATAATTTTTGCTTGCAAATCAATGAATTAGTAGTCAATTAATCTAAAGGTGAGTTTGATTGAAACTATGAAATTTGTATGGAAAAAAAAATAAATTCTAGACAATTCAATTGTATAGAACTTATTTGTATAAAAATTATTAATTAAATATATTTGATTGATTTAGTTTTCAACGTAAAAAAAATACTATACTTGTCCTTTTTTTATTGATGGGTAAATGAGAAAGAGAGAATCCCTAAAAAAAAAAATGTTTTCTTTGTTTTTGAGAAATATATGATCACATGACTAAAAGTCGAAAATTATTTTTCATAAAAAAAATATTAATCAAACACCCTAAGGCCGTGTTTGATAGGCCGTGTTTTCCGGGGAAGTAGGAAAATATTTTCCACTTTCCACTTTTTTGGCTGTTTGATAGGCGAAAATTTTCACGGAAAATATTTTCCGGATTTTCCTCACACGTGTGCATTTTCCCGATTTTTGATGAAAATGTTTTCCTGGCTGGCTGGAAATTTTTTTTTTTTTTTTTTTTGCAATCGAAACAAATGTCATAACCAATGGTACAAAAAAATTTCACTTTAATGGACAATTTTCATGTAAAACAAAGTCAAACGAACACTAAACTTTGATTAAAAAAATGATTTTTTAGGAACCAATTTTTTTCCTTTTTTTTTTTTACTTTTTGACAATGAAAACAAATTTTATAACCAATTGTGGAAAAAAATATCACTGTAATGAACAATTTTCATGTAAAATAAAGTCAAACGAATAGAAAATTTAAAAATTGTACGGGTGGAAAATTATACCAATCAAACACACTTGAAATCATTTTCCTTATAAAAAAATTTTTAGGCAAATTTTTTCCCTGTAAAACATTTTCTTTCCACCCATTTTCCACCCTTGCAATTAAACGCACCCTAAAAGTAGGAATTTGGATGGAAAAATGACATTTTCATGAAAAATAAAAATAATCAAACACACTCTAAAATATAAAAAATAGAAGTAAAACAATTCAAATATCGAGTAAAGATTTAAAGAATTTTAATTAAAATTAAGGTTCAAAACTATGTTACAATCGTTCATCCTAACTAATTACTTAATTATATATTATCAGAGAAGAATAAAACAAGAAGAAATAAAAGTATATCACCAATTTTTAAGAAAAAATGAGAAAAAAAAATAAAGATCTTGCACCAAGATTCTGTTACTCCGTTTTCTATAATTAAGCGTGCTTTCCTTCTATAACAGGACTTCCTATAATACAACACCCCCCCCCCCAAATTATAGATTCACCAGATATTCAAATTTCCACGCAAAACCTCTTTCCGGAGAAAAAAAAGGTAATCGTTTTAATTGATTTTGGTCACAAATTGAACGTTTTCATCACAAACTCACGTTTCTCTTCACATATTTTCGAATTAGTCTGATATACTGAAAATAATTGGACAGATTAGCTAAAAATTATAGATTCTCATTGCCTGGGAAGACAATCTAGGTAAAATCTGATTGTTTTGGTCACGGATTGAATGTTCAAGTCACCGGAGAATATATTCCGGGTAAATGCTTCAAATATTTTGGTCACAAATTGAATGCTCTAGTTATGAAAGTATTTTTCTCATCATAGGTTCAGTAGAAACTCTAATTTACAGACCACAAAAACTCTGATCAGTATCGAGGAAAATATTCAATGTACCAATTATTTCGGTCACAACTTGAATGTTCTCATCACAAATTGATGTTTCTCGTCTCAAGTTATTGTGCGCAAAAGCTGGAACTGAAATTAGTTGAAGAAATCATCTAATACTGATTGATATAATTACATAATTTTGTTCTATAACCTGCTATCTGTATATAAAACTTATGCGTGTACTGTGTATAATGAAATAGACATGAAAAAAGAATGAAATGTAACATATGTTTAATCTATTGTGACATACATTTTAGTCATATGTGACTTGTTTAAAAATGTGACCATGTTTTATTATTGTCATTCCTATATTAACTATGTGAAGTATATTATTTTCATTATGAGGCCATTATTGATATTAATTTTAATATGTAGAAATGGTGTACTTACACATATGTTTGTTGAATGGATCCCAATAATCGTTGGCGTTGGATGATCTTAATTGTAGTTATATAAACCTTGTGGACACAATTTTAATAGAGTTTGGTTTGAATCCAACAAAGGTAGAGTCTCATTGAAGTATGCATTGAATGATAATATTCTGTCGTACATTCTGCTGAAGTATATGGATATTGAACCTGCTAAATGCCCCATAATCATTGATGTAATTTTTTGCAGAAATTGATCAACCATCTATCACGGTACCAGTTAATGCACATTCTAGTGGTAAGCTGTGTACATTGCAGGACATGGCATCCAACATACGTGAAGCATCAGTCTAAAAAGTGGGTCACATATGTGAGACTGAAGTCACAGTTGTATCTGACGCAGATACTAGAGAGGCAGAAGAGGAAAGGGTCTTCCGTGATAAGGATACTTTGAAATTGAGTATGTTTTGAGATAGAACATGTTTGAGTTTATTGTTGTACGATCTGAAAAAAAATAATATGTTGTGAAGTGTTTACATGATGAATGTAGTTGAATATGCAGATCTTCTAAATGGGGTAAAACGGATCTATTTAAGATTAAGAAGATTGGTGATGGTCACACATGTATTTCAAATATAGTGTTGGGCTCATACATGCAAGTAAAAAACACAAATGTGCCATCTAGCATCAAGTACAAGTACACATCCTCCCTGATATAAACACTCCAAAGGATATATGTAATGATATGTTGCATACTTATGAGGTTTACTTGAATTATTTGAAAACTTGGAGATCTCGCGAACAAACATTGAAAATGATTAAGGGTGATCCAACCAATTCATTCAATAAGATACCAAGCTTGTTTTACATGCTCTAATAATAAAATCTTACAGTCATAGGATTGGAGATTGATAGTCATAATATGCTCAAATATTATTTTATGGTACTTGGTGTATCAATACAAGGATGGGAGCATTGTAGTCTGTGATTGTGGTTGATGGTATTTACTTAAATAGTCACTATGGGGGAACACTTTTCATAGTATGTACATAGGATGCAAATAACAAATATTCTTTCTTACTTTTGGAATTGTAGATAATGAAAAGACAGATTTTGGCCATGATTTTTCAAAAACTTTAAGAAAGCTCATGGGTATAGAGAATGATTGTGTTTTTTTTATTGGATCATCACACCAGTATAAAGAATGCAATAGAACATGTGTATATGGAACCTGTTATGGTATTTGTGGGTAACATTTGCTGCAAAACCTGAAATCATATTACAGGAAATTAGGTCAAAACATTACACAAGTTCTCAATTCGACTATCCACGTTTATAAATTGGAAGAATATGAATATAACATGCAACAGCTGGGCACAATGAATGAGAAGATTAGTTGTTACCTGGAATTGTATCAAATTTGATTGCATTTTCACATACATAAAAATGGTCACATATGTAATTTATATGATATTCATCGATGTGATTTATGTTTGTAGACTGCTATTGGACTTGAAAGTTGTCACGATTTCACGTGCCAGCAAACACATATTCTACAATAACATCGAATATAGTAGAATCAATCATTGCGGCCACAAAGGCAGCTAAGAATTACCCAATGTACCCTTGTTAGAGTTATTGTGACAAATTATACAATCTTGGTTCTGTAAATTTAGACACGATGCGCATGGAATTTTCCCAAAGTTGTCAAGCAAGTACTAGAAAGAGATGAGGAAAATGAGTGTAGATTTAAGGAACTTCAAGGTAACTTTATTATTTTGTTATATATATATATGTATGTATGTATGTATCTTTGACATATACTTTATGATTGTAACTTGATATTTATCTATGTGACCTGACATATACTTTGAATGTTATTACATTCTCCCATGTATCTACTGCCAACCACACAACATTTTCTATAAGTGATGACAAATCCATTTTTTGTTGTAGCTATTGAGAACCGACATGCACATGTAGGATGCTACAAGTTAATTTGTTACCATGTTCACACTCATTTGGCTGTAATTATAAATACAAAGAGAGATCTATATACTTATTGTTCTTAT
This sequence comes from Fraxinus americana, assembly GCA_035079005.1. Classification (NCBI taxonomy): domain Eukaryota; kingdom Viridiplantae; phylum Streptophyta; class Magnoliopsida; order Lamiales; family Oleaceae; genus Fraxinus; species Fraxinus americana. The sequence goes on from JAVHZT010000044.1 coordinate 104,065, forward strand.
TATTACACATGAGATGCATACGCGAATGTGTATAAAGATTCTATATATCATGTTGGAAATTCAACTGAATGGATAGTGCCTAAAGAAGTATGAGACAAAATTGTATTAGCTCATAATCAGAAGATAAGTTTTGGAAGACCTGCTCAGAAGAGGAAGAGATCAGTTGGAGAAGGAAACCAACAGTTAAATGTGGATGACATGGTCACAACCGTAGGAGATGTTCTAGTTTGGACCCATTAAACTAAAATCACAAATAGAAGAACACCCAATAATAGGAAATCAACTAATGATACAATTAGATCATAGCTATATCATATTCTTGTAGTTGAAACATTCATTGAAATAACACAGTTGCAATTAAATGTGTCCATCGTCTTTTACAATTGTGCAATTGAGATGTGACATCTATTTAATTGTGTCTTAATAGTAAATAATTAGTTAGTGACTTGTGCAAAAATGAATTTGTGATATGTTAGTACTTCACAAGAACATGTAGCATATGATTCAAATATGTGACTTGATAGGGAAACAACTTTAAAAAAAATAAATTTTGAACTCTATTGACTAAAATGTGACTTGAATATAATAATATGCAACCATTACTTAGACTCTGTAAATTAAGCATAATATATTAAAAAAAATATGCGACTTTATGATATGTGTCTATGACTTACCTTACAGAATATGTATACATATACATGTATGTTTGACAATCTGAAAAGTGCCAAAAAATTAGCATCAACTTGATTGATTAGCTTGTTCATATGTAATGTGACATATCCAGATTATAATATGCATTATAACATGTACCTTGACTTGCATGACTTGTGTATTCATATATATTTGACCATAAGATAGCAGACTGTGACCTCATTAGGAACATTTGATAAATACATGTGATTTGTGGAGTGTGACATATATATGTGAACATATATACCAAATACACTATGAACTGTGACGTGTTTATTATAACATGTGACATTTCCCAAGTACTCGTGTCTTGTGTGTTGTGACATGTGATGTATGGCATGTGACAATCATTTAGACATTAGACATCAAAAACTTGTGAATGAGATGTAACATATGACATGTGTTTATTTTCACTTAAGTCATGAGATGGAGAATCACAGCAAACATAAAAAAAAATAAAATATATAAATAGTTTTGGTTGTAACCACAACACACATTAGATCTGTGTATACAAACCCGTAACATTTCTACCTAATTTGTAGCCCTTGACAATAATATGTAACCAAAGAATGAGGTATTATTAACTGAAACCTGTTGCATTCATGAATTGCGAATCAGATCTTGCACTCACTGGTTAATATTCAATTCAATCACTTTCATTGAGCATAAAATATTAAAAGAGATAAATATCTGGAGTGCAATATTCATAAAATTTACAAATCCAATTATCAACTACATTTACAAATGTAATTTCAAATTTTACTCTATAACAATCCCCTTTGGCTTTGTAGGCTGCTTCGCCTGCTTCATATAGATCTCCATATGTTTATAGAGCAGTGTGGCAATATCCATTCTACACTTACCGACATCAAAATGTAATCGGTATAGAATGTTTGCCTTCACGGAGGCCGACATCAAAATGTAATCGGTATGGAATGTTTGCCTTCACGGAGGATGTATAAGGCATATAAAATCACAAATATCTCATGATCATGATTGATGAACAGCACAAAACAGTTTTGTTATGAATGAAAATTATTTAGAATTTGTACATTTTGAAATCTTGGTCACAAACTTACCCATTCGTCTGTTGTGATAGGGTATCATCGATGATCAACTTCAACTCCATGCATTCGGGTTCATGATAATCATGGTTCTTTTTCGACAATCCAGAGCACTCATTATAACAGGAAAATTTTAAAGTATGGTTCAATTTCTTGTCGAACCTTTTAGTCATGATAGGTCATACCGGTCGAACTGAATACCATCATGGTATGAGTTCTAAAATGTAGTATACCAAGCATCCAGTCTGCTTTGTTGGTATATAGGATTAACATGAACACGTAGTTAACATTGGCCTAGGGTGTACTGAAAGGTAGGCTGTTACCTGTTACTATTTCAAAATCTCGTCCATTGAACTGAAAATTATGGTCGACACAGATTCAGATAGAAATTACATGTTTGTCTAATCTCCATCAACCCGCTTTTTATTTTCCCTTGCAATTGGACAATGTAATTCATCTTCATTATTTGTTTAGCCTTCATAGATGACATATGTGACTTGATGTCATCAAGTTATACGTTCAAAACGTTGTTATTTGACTTAGGTTCAGATATTTGCATCTCGAACTCTCGTCTAACTCCTCAAACACTTGAAAAATGCAAAAATATATCAGAGTTTGTGACCTAAAAATAGTGATATGCGATCAACTTTACATATATAGTGCACACTAAAAACACAACTACATAATTGGTGACCCGAGCTAAATGACATGTGACCTAAATATACTGATCTATGACCAATGATGGAAATATTATACAATCTAAAAGCACAACTCCATGTTCTGTGTAATGTTGAAATTACTTGTGACCCACATGAAATGACCTATGACCTGTGATCGATGACATATGACCTAATGTAAGAACATAACATATGTATGTTAATATTTGAAAACTGAATGTATGGATTATATGGACTTCAATAACAATTTACATCACCTATTGTGCCCTAGGTGAATGTAGTTCCTTTGGAGAAGGCCAGTTTATGGATCCTCATCAGTTAGGGATTTTTCATGGAAAGATGTCTCCTGTCATTTTGGTGAAGGATTAACAAAATCATTATCGTTATCAAAGACATTAGCCTTTCCAATACTACTATTCGTTAATAGGAGCACTGATGAAGAGTTTTTGCATATGATGGACTTGGCTTCCCCTTGTACTCATACGGTCAGTTGGCCTTTTCGTCTTATTCTTATTTCCCCGATAGCTGCATGAAATGTCCAGTTGAATTGGCATGTTGTACTAGACCCCATTCATGTACGGCATGGCCATCTTAGTTTTCGAGGGGTCCAGGTCACAAATCTCAATATGTAGGTTAGTATAGATTAGAGAAAAATATTGTCAACAATTCACAATATGATACACGGGTTCATTTTTCTGAAAGTTTACTTCGGGGTTTGAAAAGTAGTCGGCTCCTCCCAACTTGGCAGTGTATGGTTGTTCATCTACCATCTAGTTCTTGATGCAGGGATTAATCCTCGACATTCTCGTGACCACAATTCCATCGAGACTAAGAATAGTCTAGTATATCCATGCTTGAAAGGCTACTAACATACCTTGTAGCCTATAGTGTGTAATCCTCCTACTCAACTTGTCTTTCAATGTACCCAAAATAGTTTCAAATAGTAACTTCCCACCATGGAAACCTATCAATTACAGAGAAATCCTCAACAAGAATGAACAAGAAGTGGTCAACAACCTTCTTGTAATCTTTAGGAAAGAGATAAATAGTGATAAAATACAACGCCACAAGCATAGCAATGTCCTTATCAGCATGGCTTCAACAAGATCTAAGTCCGGCATTTAGCACACAAATATAAATGTGGACTTGACATCTTCATGTGTTACACCGTCCATTTGGCAAAAGTATTTTTTCTTCAATTGTGACGTTCTATTTTCAAGCTTCTATATATCACTGTCTCCGAAACATCTCAAGCTTGTGACTAAACAAAACTCGGAGATAGAGAACCTGACATGTTGCCCAGACACACAAAACCACATTTCTTCATCATTAGGGTGATAAACATACCTCAAAAGAAAGTAGTGAATCAACTATTGTTGAATCACGATTCATGGCAATCCAGGAAATGGGCAAAAGATGTTCCCATCAATATACGCTTTTGTGCTTGACTTAAATTTGTTTTGATGGTGGTAAGAACACCCTTTGTCAATGAAGTTATAATCTTGCCTATAAACCAACTGTTTTCTAGCATTATGTATTTCCAGACCTGCATTAAGTAGTTGGAAGGACACAATGTTAAAACACTTGTTTGGAATGGAAAAGTACATATAAATCACATACATAGAAAATGATATACGATGTTTAAAATCAGGACACACGTAATGTTTAAATCAGGTCACAAATATATATATTGGTATATAATCACGTGAATAATGTCACAGACATAGAGAATTATATGTATTCGAGCCACGTATTCATAAAATCCTTGATCACATTTAGATATCATGGTCACATATGGACTATTTATCTTTAGGACACATATTATTCATAAAATTAAAAAAAAGAATCAATTTCCATAAACTAAAGGATTAAAATAGAACCCTAACCCATTCCAATCACTAATGAAATCGAACTGAATAAATATCACAAATATCCAATACATCTTCAATGCTTCTTATCTATCAATTTTTGAATACATACATATAACTTAAACAAAAAAATAAAATAAAAAATCGAAGTTACCTTGTTCGATGGCACTCTTCGCATAGTCACATATGACCTCTACTTTTTTGATGGGGTTTGTTTGGGGTTCTCCAAAGTCTTTTTCTTGCTTCTTCGTTGTGGCGTGTCTTCGATCTTTATTCATTTTTGCACCCTTTACTATTGCTGTTTCACTTTGACTTCAAGTTCTTCAATTTTCGCAAGATAATGGAAAATATGATGAATGGAAGAGATAATGTTGATAATATACTTTTTTGATGGGGTTTGTTTGGGGTTCTCCAAAGTCTTTTTCTTGCTTCTTCGTTGTGGCGTGTCTTCGATCTTTATTCATTTTTGCACCCTTTACTATTGCTGTTTCACTTTGACTTCAAGTTCTTCAATTTTCACAAGATAATGGAAAATATGATGAATGGAAGAGATAATGTTGATAATATACAGATGAGAAATATAAAATACAGTTGAAATGGTCAAAATAAGGAGCAAACTCAACGGTGATATCGTGTGGAGCTGTGGGAGAGGAGTTTGAGAAAGAAAGGATTTTGGTAATAATCGAAGTTAAGATAATGGGCAATTTGAACTGTGATATTTAAGGAAGTGCGCCTTATGTATTTAATATATTTATTATTTAATTATTAGCTATAATTAAAATAATTATTATTTTAATACCTGATTTCTGGTTATAAAACCTTCTCACCTGAATTTTGGACGGTGAATTTGAAATGCTTGGAACCGTGTAATTTCCACAATTAATTGTGTCCCAAGGCCCATATGACTTGTATAATATATGTATAATTGATCCCTGAGCCTCAACTTGAATATATGCATATAATGAAACCCTATAAGCTTCCTTCAATTGTTAGACTAAGGTTTGTATTTATAGAACAAAATTTAGATTGAAATTATTGTTCAAATCAATTTTTCACAGAGTTTGAAAAGAAAAGTGAAAAAGTTTCCCTTTTCAATTGGACACTTTTTTCTCATGCAACTTTACTCATTCATATTTTAATATTTGCAATTAAGTTCTTTTCATCCCATTTTAATATTTATTAATAATTGACTCGATGCAACTTCTGAAAGTTTATAATTTAGTCCCCAAACTCTTCAAATATTGAATGGAAGTTTTACCGAAAACTCCATTAACACTTCAACTTAATCACTTGCAATTCAATTAATATTTAATTTCTCCGAATCAACTCCAATTAAGTTCGAAATAACCATTTCTCACACCAATTGTATCAAAATTTGAATTTTTTTTTTTTGTTGTATAATTAACATATTTTACTCAAATTTATTAGACAATCGCTCAATTTACAAATAATTGAATAAGAATAAAAGTTTGGATAAGTGCATTTACCACTCACATTTGAACATCAAATTTTGATATTATGACACATGGATATCTGAAATGAAATTAAAGCAGAACTATCTTGTTAGATCTACAATGATGTTAAAGCATGATTCATGTCGATATTTTACCTTTTGTGGATTGAAATCTCGTGAATCTTATTTTTTTGCTCAACAACGAATTTGCAACTTATCATTCTTGCTAAGCCTATAATATTCTCTAATCTTTATGTATCATAGCAGTTTAAGTGTTTTATCTTTAATGCTAATTAATACTGAGAACAAGGGCAAAATTTTGACCATTTGAAGGAGTCGACGTCAATGGCTTGGTGGTGAAGAATTAGGGTTTGTTTTCTCTTATTTTGTGCCAGCAAAATAATGTGTAGAGTTGTGTGTGTTCCCAAACTAAGGATGGCAACAGGGCAAATCCATCATTATCGTACCCAGTCCCATTGAGTATTTTGGTTATCCTGCCCCGCTCCCATACTTGGTTAAAACGGGATGTGACGGGGTTTAGGGGATGGGGGAGGGGGCCCATGCCTCATTTATTGTGCCAATTTATTTATTTATTTATTTTATCTTTAATTAGTGTATATTATTACTTTTTAAAAAAAAATTGTTAGAACAACTAGTATTCTTTTTAAAAATGATGATAATTTTTTTTTTTTTGTTTGATGAAAAATTAAAATTAAAATTTGAAATTAATTTTAAACAGAGCGAGGTAGCGGGAGGGGGTCCATGTTTCCCATCCCCGTCCCGTAACCGTTTCGTGGCAACGAACCTCATCCCGTCTCCCGCCCTGTTTACCTGATTAGATGTGTAACCCATGTCCTATTTGGACTCGCAAATATCTTGTTGAATGAGTTTTTTTTTGTCATCCTCATCCCAAACTACACTAATAAATTGTAGGGCAACTTACAAAAATACCCCTAAAATTAGGGGTCTTTGAAAATTCATATGAAAAGTGTTTTGAAAGTAAAAAATACTGTACAAAGTTAAGTGTCACTCATTTTATTAAAAAAAATGATATAAATGTCATTTTCAAAGTTAAGTGCCACTTTTTTATTAAAAAGCGACATACAATCCCATTTTTTATTAAAAAGTGAAGTTTGTCACTAGAAAAAGTGCAAACACTCAAAACATTGACAAAACATCAATCAAACACGTGTTTGTTACTCAAAAAAGTGACATAATTTTTTGTTTTAAAGTAACATACAATAAGAAAGTGATAAAAATTTCAAAAAAGTAATAAAAAATAAAATAAAAAAGTGACAAAACACCAATAAAAACCTTAAAATAAATCATTGTCCTATAAACATGGAAATTAATATAAGAAAACATAGCATAATACAATATGACTAGCATTGGTAATTAAATCACAAGCACATCGATGACAATATAAACAAATACATGCTTTCATCAGCTGATACATATTAGAACACACCAATCAAAATCTATGTTTGTCACTAAAAAAGTGATAGAAATTTCGAAAAAAATGACTAAAAATGAAAAAAAGGTGACAAACACTAAAAAATTGATAAAACATCAATCAAAACCTTAAAATATATTATTGTCCTGTAAACATAGCATAATACGACATGACTAGCATTGGTAATTAAATCACAAGCACATCAACGACAATATGAGCAAATACATGTAATTAAATCACAAGCAGGACAATGACTATATGAACAAATACATGATTTCATCAACTGATACATCTCAGAACACACCAATTGCAATAATTTATCAACCCTCAATCTTCTGTTGGACAAGTCTGAAAGTATTTCAACTAAGCTCATTGAAATTTCCACTTTCAAATTAGTAGGCATCCTCAAATCTGGCTTTCCCATAACTACCAAAACCTTAAAGACAATCTTCAACCTCTGAAATAATGTTGAAAGGTGACAATCTTCTATTAGACAAGCTAAGACACTAATTATACACAACTGTAACCGTACCTTCAGATCAATCATGCAATGTTAAAATCACTAATTTAAGAAAAACAAGAGTGTGTTTCAAAAGTAAACAAAAATTATTCAGCAAATAGCAACTACAATTTAACTCAAGTGTAAATCATACTTGACAATTATAGCAGGGGGTTTAATATTTTGCTGCATTAACTACAAGTAGTAAACCATTATTATCATAGAATACTAATCACGAAAACAAATTACAGCAAAGTACCTTACATTTATTAAACAAAAAGAACATTCTTTTCGAGAACTTAATATAAGCATACCCGTAGAAAATTGAATTAATCCTACAAAGGGAAATATAAGAAGAACATTCACCAAATTAATACTCTCGCACAAACTTGAGGTCAATTTGCATTTACTTTGGTTGAGTGGCAACGTGAACGTGGGAGCAAGTGCCACAGTTCGAAACTTCTTTTGCTTCATATACTAATTAAAAAGTGCAAGCCTAGCTATCTTGAAAGAAAAGTACCCTATAGTTGAAAAAGCAGGCACTATGAAGAACTCTAGGCTCTATTCCATGAGAAAATCCAACCCATCTTTTTGTGTCAAAATCTGGTCAACGGTGACTGCAACCCCATCATACATTGTTGCAACAACCTTATTCATGGCCTCTCCATGAACTTGAGTCATCAATGTAGTCTTCACAACGTCCATGGTGGTTGTCAGAGATATTACCCTTACAATATTCTCTCCCAAATATTATGGTTATTGGAATTGGGTAGGGTTTGTCTTCAGGAATTGGGGATACTAATTTTTTTTGTTGGGGGAGGGGGGCTTTGGAGCTCTTTGGACATATCAATTACGTACTAATTGGTTTAATTAGTTTAAAAAGGGTATTAGTCAATTTAGTTAATTTAAAAGGGTAATAGGCCTAATTTTCCCTAAATTGTATATAGACTTTTTAAACCCTAAACCTTTAAGAATTTCGAAGCCCAAATATTAGTGTGAAAGTTATGCATTTTGACCCTAACAATACCTAGAGGGGAGTGAATAGATATATTATTGAGAACTAAAAATATTATAACAAATTAGCAACAAGTCACCAATTGTTGTTTCTAGATGGTTAAACAATCACGTCAATTTAATCCTATATTTGAATACCGCAGTTTATATGATCAATCAATAAACAATAACAAAAGCAGTAAATTAACAGCAAAATGATCACGGAGAGACCCAACTATAAAAAAATTCTGGGCACTTTGCCAGTTAACAATCCACTATAAATGATATATAACATGCAGTCTACCAGCCTAGACGACGACACGTACTATCTGATATCTTGACTGCAATTCCAACAACTTTCTTAGATTCTGTGCTTCTGCACCACTTCGAGCTGTAGTTTTCAAAACTCTCCTGCAGCAACTCCTAACTTTGTGAAATCGTTTATCTCCTATGGATTCACGAAGAACACGGCGTACTTCACAGATTGGAACTCCAATCAAATTTTCTTGATCTTTAGAACTCTGATCAGATGTAGAGGAAAGACAATTTGGTATTTTGACTATGGGAATGATGTTTTTCTCACTAAAACAATCAAAGCAGATGAAAGTTGAAAGAAGAAATCGAATCAATCTCTCACAGATGTGGGTCTCTCAATGTTCATCCTCTTCAATTTTCACCCAAAAAGGTTTTGGTATATATAGGTAAGTTAGAAAAAACGAATAGGCCAAGGAAAGGCCTTTAAAATGCCAAATAAAAATTTTCCAAATAAAGCTGTCACTCAAGCGAGGGCTCAGCGACAATCGAGCGACAGACTATCGAGTGAGCGAAGAAGGGGTGACAGTCCAGCGACGTTGTTTCTCTTTTTGTAGCTCGAGCCAAATCTTGACGACAGTCTAGCGAAAATTTGCGCAATTTTCCTCCTTTTGCCATTCTCGAACCCTAGACTTAATAACCCTATTTTCAACGTATTTGCACATTACTCCTTAACTTTTTAAACATAGTTCAATTCAGTCCTTTTTGTTTACAAAAATTGCCAACAAACTCCCCATTTGGCAATCTGTGACAAAAATACTAACTAAGTCAAGACAGTAATCAACAATAAATAACAGACTTAAAATCTATGACAAACTAACTGACTTGAACAATTCTACAATTTAATCAGCACCTATTTTTTGAAACAAGTAACTCAACGCCTAGTGTAAAATGTGTGAAAAACAGTGTAATAAACAGTTCAAGCAGTTTATATAATTTAGACAATCTAGAAACATATGATATTATTCACTTGCAATCATGCATGCTAAACCAACACATAATATCAATGCAATCCAACATATCAAGAAGACACATTGATACTACTAAAACATCAAACTTAATTTAGCAGAATTGAAATTAAATAATGAAATGCCTTTGAGTCATAAATAAAACAAGTTGGAATTTCTACTCTCCCTTTTCGTCACAAAATGACAAGGGATAAAGAACAACATACAACATCTTAAGAATGTAGGTGTAAGCAGTCGTAAGTATATGCAATGAACAATAAACTCTCCCACAAAACTAACTCAAAGTACCCGTGGAGTAAATGATATAAGGGACACATATGTGTTAAGTGCCACTAATCCTTTGGTAGTAGGACTCCAAATCTTAATTTTGTGAAAAGTGACATGCAAAATATCACTGCTAATAAGTATATTCCTCTACTGATGAAAGTCAAATCAATAGAGCACATTAGAACCTACTTATGAAAGCTTATTTTTATGGAGAACGTCATTTCTCCCCTTGACTTATAGTATAAAACATTTATCTTATATCACACCAGTAACCATGAATGCTCATATATGTTGTTTTCATCTTAAGTACATACTTCTTTTCATTAAGCAACTAACATGACCCCTGTAACGAGCTTCAGGCCGGTTAACCCAAGTCAGATGACCATAGGCACCAGGTTATGAGAAACTCTACAGGCGTAATTACTCAAGTTAAGTACGCTTCCAAAAGTAGCATAAGATATTGAGCTCCTTTATGTTACATTTTTCATTATATGTATATTTATTATTGCAGGGATAAATTCGATCTGAGGTCTAAATAAGTTGATCAATTCATGTTTAAAGTCATCCTACTAACATGTGACTGCCATCCCAAATCTCACACAATCGGTAAAGTTCCACTATCAAGTTCATAGTGTGTGCAGTGTAGATGGTATATAAAGAGACCTATATTAAATACTCCAAAAGTATCCTAAGCAGCAATGAGAATTATATTACAGCTCACTAAATAAACTCATGTTTGATTACGACCAACAAAATCAAATGTATTGTATATCATGCTGTAAAATAATTTCCTGCATAAAAACTTTGTAGTTTCTTTTTTTTTTTTTTTCAAATTAACAACATGAATGCACCAAACATACAAGATAAAAGAAAGTGCACACAACCAAAACACACAAACAAAAAGTAGAAATGCATGAAATAAATAAACAAACATGATGCATGCATGCATACCTGAAGGTCACACAATAGTAAGATACGAACATGCATCAATTATACTCAATCAATAAGGCACACAAATACCAATAGCAGTTCGAAGAGATTCGAACCGAAGCCTATCCATCGGTTTAGTAAACAAGTCAGCTAATTTGTTTTCAATTGAAATATGTTCAAGATTAACTATTTGAGTTTCCACAAACTCTCGAATGAAATAATGTCTAATATCAATATATTTAGTTCGAGAGTATTGAATATGATTTTTTGAAATATTAATAACACAGGTATTGTCGTAAAACACAGTCATAGTCCCTTGTTCAATCCCATAGTCACTCAACATCTATTTTATCCAAAGCAGTTGAGTGCAGCAGCTTCCTGCTGCAATATATTCAGCCTCTGCCATGGACAATGAGATAGAATTTTATTTCTTACTCATCCAAGCAACAAGATTGGTTCTAATGTAAAAACAAGCTCCAGACGTGCTTTTTCTATCATCCGCATTGTTAGCCCAATCGACATCAGAATAATCAGCAAGATAAAGCTTATAGAGTCCCGAGAGTACAAGATCCCATAAATTACAGTCCCATTGACATATCTGATGATACGTTGAACGACACTCATGTGAGATTCCTTAGGATCAGCCTGAAAGCGTGCACAAACCCCTACACTAAAAGCTATTTCAAGTCTACTAGTAGTGAGATAAAGTAAACTACCTATCATACTTCTGTAAAGAGTCTGTTCAATACTCTTACCTGTAGGATCATAACCTAACTTGACACTGGTGCTCATGGGGGTTGTAGTGTGTCTCTTGCTATCTAAACCAAATTTTTCGATAAAGTTTTTAGCATATTTCGATTGAGAAATGAACAAGCCATCATTAGTTTGTTTGACTTGAAGCCCTAAAAAGTAATTCAATTCTCCAATCATACTCATCTGAAATTGTTGATTCATACACTCAGCAAAATTATGAGCAAGAGAATCAACAGAAGAACGAAAGACAATGTCATCGACGTAGATCTGGCCTATCGTGATGGTATCTTCAATATGTCTTATAAATAGGGTCTGTCTGCACTACCTCTTGAGAACCCATGTTACATGAGATATGCAGTAAGCCTATCATACCAAGCTTTGGGAGCTTGTTTCAGACCATATAAGCTCTATTCAACCTACAAACATAATGCGGATTAGGAACAATAAATCCTTTAGGTTGTTCAATATAGGCTTCTTCCTGAAGTATTTCATTTAAGAAGGCACTCTTAACATCCATTTGATATAATTTAAAACCTAAAGTGCAGGCAACAGCCAAAAGAATTTGAATGGATTCAAGCCTAGCAACAGGGGCAAAAGTTTCACCGAAATCAACTCCTTCGACCTCAGTGTATTCTTTGGCTACTAACCTAGTCTTATTTTTAGTTATAGTACATTGATCATCAGTTTATTCTTAAATATCTGCTTAGCACCTATAACATTAAAATCATCAGGCCTAGGAACTAGATCCCACACTTTGTTTTTCACAAACTGATTTAGCTATTCATGCATCGCATTAACCCAACATCCATCGCTAAGAGCTACTTCCACTTTCTTAGGTTTAATCTGAGATACATAACTAGCATACGTCAGATTGTTCAAAACTCTCTTACGGAGTCTCATTCATTCATCCAAATCTCCTATAATATTCATTTTAGGATGATTCGTTTTAAAACGAGACGAAGGTTCTTTTGGAGGTTCAAGTTTATCATCATATGTGGATTCCTTAATAGGACTATCGAAACCATTAGAAGCACGTGGAGAATCGTGAATGGGGGTCTCTTTAGGTTCAACTACCATGACATGATCAACACTTAGGTGTTCCAGCTTTACCTCATTGCTTCCAGTCTTTCCCTCACTACAGACATCATCCACCACTACATTGATGGACTCCATCACAACTCGTGTACGAGAGTTGTATACACGATAGGCATGACTATTTCTGGAATAACCTAGAAAGATTCCCTCATCACTTTTAGAATTAAACTTCTCCAAATTTTCTCTATCTCTTGGTGTGTAGCACTTGCAACTAAACACATGAAAGTACTGACAGTTGGCCATTTACCTTTCCAGATCTCATATGGTGTCATATCAGTTTTAGGTCTTAGATAAACCCTGTTAACAATGTGACATGCTGTATTGATGGCTTCCCCCCAAAATGCATGGCAAGATCCTCACCATGAAGCATGGCTCTTGCCATTTCTTGAAGCACATGATTTTTTCTTTCAACTACCCCATTCTATTGTGAAGTGATCGGTGATGAGAACTCATGCTGGATTCCTTCCTCCAAACAGAAGTTCTTAAGATTCGAGTGTTCAAACTCTTTTCCATGATCACTACGAATTCAGGAAACAAAATATCCTTTCTCATTTTTAAGTCTTTTGCACAATGAGATGATAAGACCGAACACTTCAGTTTTATCGCTTAGCTGTTCAATACACGCATATTGAGAAAAATTGTCAACCACAACCAAAATATATCTTTTATTACCAAGGCTTTCAGTCCTGATGGTCCCATTAAATCCATATGGAGTAGTTCAACTGGCTTGGTTGTCAAGATCTTAGAAGTTTGTAAGGCACTCTAATCTGTTTACTTGTTGACACGGACCAGAAACGGTGGTATCTGTATTTTCTGGCTTAGGTAGGCCAATGACTATATCCTTTTGGGCAAGTTCGTTCGATTTCTGGATCAAATGGTACTAGATTACCTACTCTCGAACTTCACATGCAAGGAAACTTGCAATGAAAATGAAAACAAAAACACACAAAAACAAAAAAAAAATCCAAATAAAAACTAGAATTATTTAAAAATCTAAAGCAAATAAACTAGTCCCCGGCAATGGTGCCAAAAATTTGTTCGTGAAATTTCGCAAGTGTACGGATCGTGATAAGTAATAAAGTGGATTTATTAAGTCTGAATATCGTCTCGCAGAGACTACTATCTACTATAAATTTCTAAACTAACATATCTTCAATTTAAATTAAAATAGTAACTAACGATCAAATCAATTTTTATTTTATAAGCGAAATTCTAATAAATAAAATAACAAAGTATTAATTAAAATACCAAACTCAAATTAAACTGGAAAAAAATTATATGATGAGGTAATCAGGATTTTCAATTTCACTTAGGTTATTTATCATACATTTAATTCAAATTTATTCAACCATTTTTTCATAGTGCCAACGATCGACTTAACCTATTGTATTTAGTGATTTTTCTCAAACAACACTAATCTTATTCATGTACCCGAACATATTATAACTCTATATAAATTCACACGCATATGAACGCATTTATCTATATGAATTCAACAAAGATTGCATAGATTATAATTATCTCTCGATCTCTTATAATATCTATATTAATTTTTGCACGAGATAGAATTATGCATCACCTCTCGGTCTCACCATTATCCCCAAATCAATTAATTACTGCGCAAACAAATAATAGCATTAAACACACAATAATTAATTAACAAGTATTAAAATGACATGAAAATCTTGAAGTTAAACATATAATAAAAATATTAAACTACATCATCAATCCTAAAAAATAAAAATATTTAGCCACTCATAATATTGAATTTAAACACGCAAAAGTGGAAAGACATCACCAAAAATTGACGAAACGTGAAAATTTATGGCTAAAATTGAATCTGCATCCTTTTCTTATTTTCTATGCGCGAAAACACACACACACACACACACACACATATATATAAAAGCAAATGGGCCTCTTTTTTAAATTCCTGCCCAATGTTAATTTCAAATCGCCAGATTTTGTATCCAATTAGAAGTCTAAATTGAGGTCCAGTTAATTGCTTGCTTCCAAGTCCAAAGTACTTTGAATTTTTGCCATTTTTTCGCCATTTTGCATTCTTTTCTTCAATTATTCATCAAACATAAATTTTTATCTACAAAATACAATTTAACATAAATTAGGTAGAATTTTATTCAAAAGGTAATAAAATATCATGATTTAGCATGACACATAAGTAATAAAACTACACTTATCACACCCACAAACTTGACTTTTTGTGTGTCCTCAAACAAAACTAAAACCTAACAAAACACCAACACGTAATTATCTAATTGGTGGCCAGTCAATCAAACAAAGCAAAAAGATTTAATTAGCTAACCTGACCTTTTATCTCAGAATTGAAACCATAATATTATACAATCACAGTTTCAAAATCAAAATACAAAAATTAAAATCTAATTCTCCAATGTAAAATCGATGTGTATGTATGTGAATAATTAAGTATAGCATTATGAATTTATAAGTTATTTCAATTTCCGACCCTCAATTGTCAAATATATTCTTTCATTACTCGTAAAATTCACACACATCCAAACTTTTTTTGCTCTTTTCAAGTGTGTGAACTAATGTTAAATTTTATACTATTCTCACCTCTCTAGTTTAAACAAATCTCACAATTGCTAGTCAATATATCAATAAATAAGAATTCTCCATTATTTGATTGTTTCAATCTCTAGAACTTAACTAAACTAATAATCCCTTTTCAACAGTTAACTTTTCCCAAATAAGTGTTTGGGACATAACCAAGGCATTGGGTGCGTCTTCTGTTTCATACACTTATTTTTTCCTCAATTTTTTTCTTTATTTAAAGCATTCTTACATTTAAACTTTTTAAATGACACATGTAACAAGCTTTTGGCCGATAACTCTCAAGTCAGATGACCATAGGGCACCAAATTTTAAATACCCTTGCAGGCTTAATTGCTCGAATCATAAAAACTACGAAATGAAATTTTCAAATAAAATAATAAATATTTTTTTTATGCCTTGATTTTTGCAATGTCCCTCATTAAACACCAATTTAAGAAAAACAACATCTAATTTGAGATTTTCACACAATTTCATCCTATTGACCTTAGACAATTTACAGAATATTTTTTTTTTACACATAGAATCCTCATTTATCTCAATATCTTCCCACAACAGTAAAAGCCCCAAATTATTCTAAATTTGGTCCGAGAATGTAAAAATTGTGGTTTTGGGTTTAACATCTATGGTCCACTATTTCAACATATCCAATTATGAATTCAACTCATTTATACACAGTGTTTAACTCAATTCATGTGCTCAATATATATAAAATTTCACATGAAAAATAAAAATTAATCTAAACATGCAACTTATTCACCATTCATAGATCAATTTAGATTCAATACATTCTCCATTGCCAGTCAAGTCAACTAACTCAAACAAGCACACAAAAAGAAAATATTTTTGACATTTTTGAAAAATTTTAATTTTTCAATTTTTTTAAGGTACACAAAAACACATAAAAGAAAATAAAAACTTATGTTTTCCACCCAAAAACTTAAACTAGATATTGTCCTCAATATCTTAAATCATAAATCTGCATATAAAGGGTTGGGGAAGAAAGTGAAGAACAGACTCCCCTGATATGGCGTGTAATTCAACGGCTAGCTTTTCTATTAGTTCTGTTGGCTCCTTGTTTGAAATTGGTTTAAATGTTTTGCAACGTCATCAATCTTCTTAACCCAAACTATCTCAATTTCTTTATCAGATTCTATGGTAGCTATAGATGCGACGGCCATGAGCCTTTGATTATCTTCTTCACCAGACGTATCACTCTAAGCACTATAATCTGATTCATTATCACTTAAGGTCATAGCAAAAGCCTTATGTCTGCCATTATTAGAACTCATTTTCAAGTTAGAACATTCATTCCTATAGTGACCATAACCCTGACACTCATGGCATCTAACAGATTAGGTTTTCTTATTAGCAGTTTTAGAGTCACTCTTTTCATGATTATCTTCCATGAATTTTCTAGGAAATCCAGTTTTTCGTTTTTGAGGTTTTCTCCTATTCCTCATCACCTTCTGTAATTTTTTAACGAAATAAGAAATTCCGTCGTCCCTAAGGGTCTCAGTATTAGTGGACTCGCTCTCCTCTTTTTTAATGGTTTTCATGACAATGGATTTAAAGTTAGAGTTAACTATATCATTCAGTTTCGCATAAAATTTATCGAATGATTCATCGTTCTTCATTCTAATCTCTTCAAACTTAGTTGTCAACATCTGCTGTTTAGAATTCTCAACAGTTTTGGTACCCTCGTTTGTGGTTTCTAGAATATCCCAAACTTCTTTATAAGTTTCACACATCAACGTTCGCCTAAACTCTTCAGCGGATACAGCCATGAACAGAGCATGTAATGCTTTACCGTTCCAGTTTCATTCATCAAGTTTAGTTCTACTCTACAGAGATATGTTAGTAAGTGTGACTACACCATCAACAGTGGTTGAAGGTGGAGCCCACTCATTTTGAACGCTAATCCAAATACGTTCATTCAAAGATTTAAGGAATGCTCTGATTTGAACTTACAGTAGGCATAGTTGCCTCCATCGTAAAACGGAGGAACAGAAAATGACTGACTCATCTAGATGTTATAAAGGGTCAGGATTCGAATTAAGGCACTGATACCAATTGAAAGTTTCGCAGTTCGACTCTAACAATATCCAGAGGGGGGTGAATAAGTATATTATGTGGAATTAAAAATATTATAACAAATTAGAAACAAGTTACCAATTGTTATCTCTAGATGGTTAAACAATCACGTCAATTTAATCCTATGTTTGAATACCGCAATTTATATGATCAATTAATAAACAATAACGAAAGCAGTAAATCGATACCAGAATGATCACAGAGAAATCAAACTGAAAAAAAACTCCCGGTACTTTGTCAGTCAACAATCTACTATAAACGATATGTAAGTTACAGTCTACCAGCCTAAACGATGACACGTACTATCTAATCACCCGATTGCAATTCCAACAACTTTCCTGAATTCTATGCTCATGCACCACTCTTAGCTACAGTGTTCGAAGCTTTCCTACATTCTGCTCTTCTGCAACAACTCCCAACTTTGTGAAATTGTTTATCTCATGTGGATCTACGAAGAACACCATGTTCTTCACGTATTGAAATTTCAGTCAAATTTTCTCGATCTTCAGAACTCTGATCAGATGTAGAAGAAAGACAATTTGGTATTTGGATTATGGGAACAATATTTTTCTCACCAAAACAATCAAAGCAGATGAATGTTGAAGAAGGAATCGAATTAATCTTTCACAGATGTAGCTCTCTCAATGTTCAATCTCCTCAATTTTCGTGCAAAAGGGTTTTGGTATATATATATAGGTTAGAACAAACGAATGGGCCAGGGAAAAGCCTTTAAAACGCGAAATAAATTTTTTTTGAATAAAGTTGTCGTTCGAGCGAGAAATCAACGACAGTCGAGCGACAGACTACCGCTCGAGCAAAGGAGGGGTGACAGTCGAGCGACGATATTTCTGTTTTTGTAACTCGATTAATCAATTTTGACCTATTAGTTTAAAAATTCAATAAGTCAATTAATGGCTCAAATTCCCTACATTTATCAATTAACTTATTCCTCATTTTGAGTCTTCTAATGATCACCATTTATGTGTGCATTAGGTTCGGATCTCGATCAAGATGACAAATAATGTGGAGATAAATCAATATATCAATTAATTTAACTAATTAAATATTTTATGATTATTTGACCAAAATTTACATGTAGCAGATTGTCAAAGTAATCCACGTGACCAGAAATGTCATGTGGTGTGATTCGTAATTTAAGATCTTGTTTGATCCTCATTTTTTTTCTTCTTTTCAACCACACATTTTTCAGTAAAATAATATTACACACAATCTAAAAAATTTTCCTTTATTTTTTAATCACACAGTTTATATCAATATATCATTTGAAAATGCATTTAAATAAAAAAAAAAAGGGGGTTCAAATAGGCCCTAAATGTGTGGTTAGCGTGTAATACAATCTCTTTATCAATTATGTCCCAATTGATTGCGAGATATGAAATTAATGTGAATCCTATTTTACTAATTATCTTCTTTGACACTTGGGTGATCGATTTAAGGAGTTCTATTTGAAACCACTTTCAGATCATAACTTCACTGCAACTTCTCACTCCACTGCGACCGAGGAATCGTAGAATCGATGGCTAGGTCCACAAATGTTAGGACATAATTTCTTACTCTCTAAGAGTGATAAATATCATTTCTGTATCAACCATAAATTTTCATGTGATTCATGTCGTACCCATTTAGTGTTGTATTAGCATCATTGAAAGAATCACATCCAACACCATCAAAGTTTGATGATTCACACATAAGATTTCATAATGATCTCGAGTCTAACAATCAATTTCATAGTTGTCATATAGAGATAATCCATTGAGATTGAAATAGTTATCCATGTGAAACATCTATAGTACTTGTTCAATGAAGTTGTTCAACTAACAATCATCTATGTATTTACTCTAGTGTCCTTACATCAAAATGGTTATAATTTACTATCATAACTCCTAGTAATTAGTACATCATGACTTGGATTTATATTGCAGACTACATTCATTACTTATACATAATCAGGTAAATAGTAACAAAGATGTCATAACAATAAAAGTACCATCTCAACAACTAGAGCTAGGACATAAGACTAACAAATGATTCATCACATTTTGTTTCTTATAATTCTGATTTTTGGAATGCAAATTAGCATTATTCATAGAATTTATTTCGACTTAAGAAATCTTATTCAAAATAAAGAATACCCAAAACCTTGTGATGGAACCACTTGCATTATACTACCAAATCTTCAATTTAATACACCATTTCACACCAATTATTAGAATCCCACATTATTTGGGAAAATATAAATGATCCACTTAATAAGGTGATGACAATCCTCCCCTAATAAAGCCGGTTTTATTAGGTGGAGTTAGGCCCAATATTCCTAACAATTCATACCCAAAAAACTAAAAAAATATAATCCAGAAAAAAGAGAAAAAAAAAAATGAAAGCCTAATTGAACTGTACAATTATGATTCTAGTTAAAAAAGGAAATGTTCAGAGAAGGCTTCACGTGCAACGGAAAATGTTTCGATGCCCGACCCAAATTGAAATGGACATCCAAAGAAACTCAGTTGCAGTGAATGCAAGGAAGAATTCGAATTCTCTTTTCTTCCAATTACCCTAGCCATCTCATTTAATTCTTCACCCCGAAAATAAAAAAGCCAATTATAAAAATTAGGAAGTCGATTATGCAATATTCCTAACATGGTATAAGAGCTCGGCTCAATTATGCAATGTTGGGTGTCACCCAATATCGATTTGTTCATAGTTGTTTGGCATGGTCCACGCTGTACGTGAGGGGGCGTATTAGAATCCCACATTGTTTGGAAAAATATAAATGATCCACTTAATAAGATGAGGACAATCCTCCCCTAATAAAGTCGGTTTTATTAGGTGGAGTTAGGCCCAATATTCCTAACACCAATGGTCAATAAATATATCACAAGTAGGAGTTCATTTCTCATGACAACCTTTATGAGATTTTTTCATGTACTAATTTCCCACAAAATGGTGGTTGTAGTGAGTTGTAATTTGAATTCTAAAAAATAAAACTATTCCTCCCCATCTATATAAAGGTTGAGGTTGAGTCAACCCACATTGAGGATTCAAGACCCATTTTCGAACATATTTTCAAGAAAGCTAATTCTCCATCTAAAAAACTTGCACGCAAAAATATCGAGATAATCAGAGAGAAAACAAATCATTAAAACCTATAAAATTACATAGTCCGGCTTAACCAATTAAAGTTTGTGTGCACTGGAAAATTGAAAGACACTACATTCAAAACCAAGTCGCTAAAACGAAGTGAAAGGAGAATGTAGAGATTAGTGACTTGCACAATGTTCATTTGTACACATGGTTACGTACATATATAGGATTTAGCTTCTTCTCGACCTTCATTTTTGAAGCATAAAAGCAGAAATAATAATAATTAATAATAAAAGTAAATTAATTATAATGACCATGTTGAATGTTCAGCAGCACTTGCAAGACGCCGCATTACATCCACTTGAACTCGAAGAGAGGCAATGTAATCTAGGGTTTCCTTAATCAAAGAAATTTCACCCATATTTTGTCCCCCAGGTACAAGACTTTTAAGCACTTGGGTTCTGTTCTTCACCAATTTCTTTGCGATGTAGCTGGCCTTAACTGCATGGGGTCCCAATCCCATTTTTCTAGCTCTAATTTTAGTAATATGGCTTCTTCTCACAATCTTCTTGCTTGTAATTCTATTGCTGCATGCCATCAATCTAATTGAAGCTTTCTTCTTAATTACTTCCGAATCCGAAAATATTTGTTCAACAAGACTTTCGTTCGTCTCATTTTTCGAAATGTTGGCCATTAGCGTGCGACTCCAAAGAGTGCTGGCATTTCTGGTGGAAGCAATGGCCACATCTGCTGATAACTTTATGGCCCTTTTTCTCTCCAAAATGCTCATGTCCTTCTTTAAATTACTGTATATATGGAGACCATTTATCCATCTCTTTAGGAATTCTCGTTTGAGTGAAGTCGAATAGCCCGTTCTACACAGAAAAATTAAGAACACGAATCATTTAATAAGACAATGAATAAGATTTTAACTTCTCAAGGAACCCGGGAAAATAAGAATACAGTTTTATTATCAAATTTATCGAACCAATGAAATCTACGTTTCCAGGTCTTATAATTGTATATACCAAATTAAGCAAGAAACTTATAAAGGTAAAATGAAAATTACAGCAACGTACTGCTAAACTGTTCATATACATGTATGAAATAATAGATGAAGACCTGAGTTAAATCTTGAAGAATTTACTAGCTATGAATACATAATAATGACATAAACATAAAAATATATAAAAATATCATATCATCGTTGTATATAGTAAGAAGAAAACTCGCATTACCTTGCTTTCATCGGAACTGAATGGAAAAGTTTCCAGATGTAATAATGCATAGAAAGAAATTGCAGAAGAACTTAATTTTCTTGGGATCCAACGTGTAACAGTCACCAAGGACTTCACACACACAGAGAGATGAAGAGTGAGAGAGAGGAATGAGAAGGAGAAGAATGTGCATAAAGCCCATTTATTACTGAAAGAAGGGAGGTGGTGGGCCAATGAGAGAAAGACATTGCACATGCGGGCACATGGAAGTTGATGGCCCACAGTTCAAAACCCTAAACAGATTATTGAATTTGTGTGGGTGATTATAAACGAAATAGTAGTCGCCTTGAATTCTTGAAGCCAAGCAAACCTAATATCTGTAACTTATTATTGACAAAAAATTGCCAACTTGTCAATTTTCACTTCCTCGTGCATCTTGATTTTTTTGGGATCTACATACAGGGAAGAACTTGAAAGTGCAAGTCAAAAGAAGGTACAAAAGAACTAATAACTGAGATAAAATATTCAGCATTTCCGTTTTTCACCTTTTTTCGGTTAATAAATAGATAATTCACATACTCAAGGTAAATAGTCCAAAATATCTATAAGTTAGAGTCCGGCAGTTCATAAATAAGCTCAAGTAGCTTGGGATATGCATGTTTGCTATGTTGAATAGTAAGAAGTTAAAGAGTACACAAGATTAAGTAAGACACATATGTCAACAAACTCTTTCTGGGTGTTTGATATGTATAAACGCATTCTTTTCGTCTTTTGAGTTGCCCAAACGATAATTCGCAAGCATAAAATAACTAGTGACAAAAGCTTTAGTAAAATTTGAGATATATATATATATATATATATATATATATATATGAGAATGTATGGTATGTAGTAATATTAGATACAATTGAGTAGTAGATGGAAGAAGAATATTAAAATTTTATCTATTATAACGTCTAGTTTTATCGTATATCGTGTAGCAAACACATCCAAAGTGGAATTAAGGAGACAAATTTTGATGAATCAATTATTCAGATTCTTTTCATTTTGCTAAACATGATTATTGGTTCCTTTAAGGAAAATTGGTGATTTTGAAAAGGGAGAATTGGCAGGATCCGGAAAACAAGGTGAAGGAGGGTAGGGAAAATGGGTCCCAGAAGAAGAAATATTCTTCGGGCATAGATTTTGGCTTTGGCAAGAAAGAGAATTGCCCTCACATGGTCTCCACATGGAGTTTTTAAAGCCTCTGGCCTTGTCACTTGTGATTTATAGCTTTCTCAGTGTACTGATTTTCAATTATTAGACAGATCCCCGGCCTGCTTCCTGGCTTACATGAAAAGATTGTTCATTGCCTTTCACTTACCAAAGTAAGATGTGGACAGAGGTTATAATGGAGCAAATTTTTAGTGGACATGCTAATTTCGAAGCTTAAAATTTATTTGTATTTACCTTTTTAGGTATTTTTGAATAAGTTAAGTTTTCTAAGTTCGACTTAGTATTTTACTTATTAGTTAGTAAATTTAGTAACAATGAAATTTTTTATGCTTAAGCGAACATGCTCAAAGTTCATTGTGTAGCACGTTTTTTTGACGCCTATCAAGGTAAAAATAAGAAAATATTAAAAAAATAATAATAATAAATTCGTCACAACTATTTTTAAGAGAAAAATGAATAAAAGAGAATTCCAATATTAATGAAAGAGATATTAGCAGTAGACACTAGGTTTTTGGAGCTCTTTACAAAAAAAAAAAAAAACTAATGATCAAATCCATTACGAGATCCAGCCAACTACGGCATAGAATGTTAGTTTTTTCAAATAGTATTTTGTAAAACGACATTATGAATTAATGTTTGATTATTTGAGTGTTATAATTTGAAACAATTATCTAAGATTTCATGATCATATAGGATGTCACAAACTGTATACTCGATGGTTCGGGTATAGTGAGATACAATTTGTGACGTGATCAAAATATATCGTTCACAATCAATACATAAAGTTGGATGCTTTATATTGATAAGATTGCATTATGCTTATTGAAATTTGTCTAGATTTGAGAATAAAAACAATGATGTGTTTTTTTATGCAAATTGAATAGGACCGCGTAGATGACTCATTTGTGATCGCTCGAAATGAGACTCTACTTGATTATCAAACAAGTTGCCTAAATCATGAGCGAATAATGTACATTTTATTGCTAGTTTAAATTTTTTGAGGTATTAATGAGTGAAGTCTTAATTAAAATATTGATTTCGGTGCTTTGGGAATCAGGTTGAAACAGTTAGAGATCATATACTTGCAATAGTGGAATCTGTTAATCATCATGATGAGACGATTGTCACTCTAATGTATTTTTTATAGGCAATTGAACTTGAGCTCAATAGTACAACGATGAGATCATTGGACTCTAGTTATGATTTGATCACAATGAATTCGCCTTATGAAAATGAAACTTAGAATGAGGGTTGATTTGTGGAACGATAATAGGAGGATATTATTATTGGATCATAATTTGCTTCCGTAAATATCACTCGACTCGAGAGTGTAATCTCGATTTTTTTGGTAGATTAAGTCAGGATTAATATATATATCTTAATTGGTCAAGAGGTCTAATTAGAAACATGTATTGGAGTTTCAGTCTTATGAGTCCGATTATGTCACTATCTTAGCTCTAATAAAGGTGTGTGATTTGATTGATCTTCTACAATAAAGTTCAAGGAAATTTGTGCAATTATGAAACTCTAATTCAGTACTATAAAGATTTCTCAATTTTAGGATTAGCCACATTTTCAAATTTCTCAAAGAGGGAGACACTTAAGCAGAATAACAAAGAAGATCTGAGGAATGAAGCACTTGATTAGGCCATTAAAAGCTCCTTCAAGGTTTAACTCACCTTTATGTTTGTGATGATTTAAAAAAAAATATTCAATGATTTCAACGTGATCTAAGATCCATTATTTACTTGAGTTTAATCTTCAAGGGAAAATTAATTTCTTCCTATAATAATTAAATCCAATAGCCAACATAGAATTAGTCCACAATTCGAACAAACTAGATAAAGCAAAAGGACAATGGTGTGTGTAGCCATATTCCCTCTCGAGGAATGAAGCAAAAGTGAAACACCCCGTTCCTACCAAGAGTGGAGTAATATCAAGTAGAAAAGAAGCATTGAGTGCCAATTCCATGTCTGTGAAGAAAGCAAAACCATAGAGAAAAGAAACCACTCGTATCGTCAGCTCCTGGGATCTTGACTGAGCACCCACAACCCATCCATGTTCTTTTCTGATGATGTTGAGTTTATTAATTTGTCATAGGAGCCTACATATGTAATTAAGTGTGTATAAGGTTATCTTAAAGTTGAATCCAATTACATTGATCTAATAAAGAATTAAATTGTTGGGCTTATGACATCTAAATAAAGTGTGGGTCAGATTATATGTGTAGAGATCGGATCCATTTGGATTGTATTTGACGATGAGCCAAATACATATGGAAACTATAAATATGGTTATGGTCCCTAATTCATATGAAACTTCTCATTTTTTGTGTCATCCTATTAATATAAGAATACAAGAGAAAGCATATTGAAAAGGAAGATCCAAAACCCATAATCAAGAACCAGGATTGAAAAATTAAGAATCAAAAAGAAGGATTTGAGCAATTAAATTGAAAAAGAAGACAATCAAGATTTGGGGAAAGAAGCAAAAATTAAGAACAAGAACTAAAAGAATCAATAATTAAGATTCAAGATCAGAATTAAGATCTAATAATAAGAATTTATTCCCAAAGAATTAAGGTATATTCCGCATTATTAATTTTTTTGATGATTTAACATGGATGATCTTGACAATTAAGCAATTAGGTAATCTAGTTTTATAAAGTTTAAAATTTCATAAAATTTCAGCAAGTGGTATCGAGTCAACTCCATGTTAAACCATTGAGATTAAAGAAAGAATTTTAGGGTTAAAATTCATGCTTTGAATTTTTTAATTTTGCAATGTAGATTTTATCCCTAAATTTTAAATTTTGGATTTTGGAAAAGTTTTAACTAAAATGGATTGTTGAATTAAGCTTCTGGGCGCTACCATGCTAAATTTTTTTTTTTTGTTGTTAATTTTTTTTTTTTTTTTTTTTTTTGTGAAAACAAACGAAAGGACAAAAATAATTATAATAAATTAAAAGAGTAAGTGGGCAATCAAATTTCAAATCCTGGAACTAAAATTAATTTCGGATTACTAATTTTCTAAAATAGATTAATTGAAACAATATGTTACTAAAGTAACCTCTCTTGCATAAATTAATTTATTTGGAATATTAAGAAGGTTGTGTGTACGTAATTTAGCTTATATTCACCGGCCCAAAGGAAAGTCAATATTTAGCCGAATTATTTGTACACATGTTGTAATAAATATGGGACAATTATAAAGTTTTTCATTATATATGAACATTGAGTCAATCCGAAAATAGACTTGATGTTTGACTTGATTTATTGTCAATATTTGATTACTATATCAAGAGTACCACTTACAAGTTGATATTTCTATCCAAAGACTAAATATTAATGTTATGCCCGGTCTGTTGGGATGTGGTTTACCATTATTTGACTTTATTGATTGTTCAATATAGATTCTCATGTGAACATGTTATTTAGGTTTAAGTTTTATATTTGGTTAATCCATCTGCTTCTAGAATATATGTCAACTAATCAATTATATTCCAGTAACATTTAGGGGTGCTAAGGTAACTACTGCCAAAGAGTTTCTTTATGAAAATGAAAACCGCTTTGCAAAAGACAATAAGGCTAAAACTAGCATGTCTTTTGGCGAACTTATTTTCACTAAAGTATAAGGGTAAAGAAAACATAAGGGAGTACATCATGGATATGTCTCATTTTGCTTCGAAACTAAAAGTATTAAAGGTTGAGCTGTCTAATGACTTGCTCATGTATTTAGTTTTGCTCTCTATTTTTGCACAATTTGGCTAATTTAAGGTCAGTTACAACTGTTAAAAGGAAAAATTATTCTTAATGAGCTCATTCCATATTGTGTAAGAACAAAGAAAGGCTAAAGCAAGATAAAATTTATATTACTCACTTGGTAAGTACCTCTAAGGACAAATTATAAAGAATAAGAAGGTTGCATCCGGTTCGATTCAATATAAACAGGGAAAGCCTGAAAAGGATAAATTTGGCCGTTACTTTTGTGAAAATCTAGTATATATAAAGAGATACTGTACTAAATATCACGCTTGGCGTGTAAAGTAAAGTACACATCTTACCTTGATTTGTTTTGAGATTAATTTAGTTTCAATACCTAGACACACTTTGTAGATAAAATTCTTGTGCCACCACTCACATAGTGTGTCTATGCGAGGTTCCCTAAACAGTCAAAAGTCAATTGATGTTGAAAGATTCATCTATGTGGGGCAATGGCAAATCAGTTAAGTTTGAGACTATATGTGGGCCACGAATTTTTCTCACTATGGCTACATATATCTTATCTAAAAGAAATTCCAAACACTAGATATGTTGAAGGCATACAAAGTTGAGGTTGAAAAACAACTTTGTAAAAGAATTTAACAAATCAAATCTCACCATAATGGTGAATACTTTGACAGATATGATGGATTAGGAGAAGAATGTCCAGGGCCTTTTGCTAAATTTCTAGAGGAATGACAAATAGTCCCACAGTATATCAGAATCTCTCTAATTAGAAACACTAAATACTGCATCTTAAATTCTCAACAAAGTTCCATGTAAAGCAATTGTTAAGGGCTTACAATTTTTTTTTTAAAGATTCCATTGTTTGGTTAATTTTCGAAACGAAAAATATCCAATTCCTTGAAGATGTAGAGTTTGCTGGGGGTGAGAAAAGGTTATAAAGTTAAGGATTTTATCTTGGAGGAAGAATATGTATATATTTCTTTTATTGCAATTGACAATGATCATGATCAGAGACAAATTCTCGCTCTAGATCTTATTCAAGAAGCAATTTCTGATCAAAACAATATTACAAAATTTCCTATACACAATCAAGTGATTGTTCAAAAAAAAAAACAAACCCAACAATCTCAAGAACAAATGTCATTAAAGAAATCCACTATAAAAAGAAGAAAGACAATTTTAGATGACTTCATAGTTTTTCTCCAAGAAAATAAGGATGGCATGAATTGATGGAAGAAGATTTGATCGATCAACTTTCAACAAGCCATGCAAACAAGTGTGGTTTGATACCATGCATAAAGAGATAAAGTTCGTTTGAGAACTCATTATATTGCCTCAATGTGCGAAACCTATTGGTTGTAACTGAATATTTAAAATCAAAAGGGATTCGGAGGGTGATGTATAGAGATATGAGGCCCGTCTTCTTACAAATGACTTTACTTAAAAGGAAGGCATTGAAATTAAAGATTCTTTTTCTCCAGTTTCAATAAAATACTCTTTTAGAACTATTATGGCATTTGTGACACGTTTTGATCTTAAATTACGTCAGATGGTTTACAAATTAAAGAAATTCATCTATGGGCTTAAACTGGTTTCCTGTAATGGTATCACAAATTTTATCAAATTATATCATTTGGTTTTAAGATGAATTCAATTGATGATTGTGTATATCACTAGTTCAGTGGGAGTAAGTATATTTTTGGTATTCTATGTCGATGACATATTGCTTGCCTACAATTATATAAGCTTATTGCCCGAAACCAAGAGAATTCTGTTTTGAAATTTTGAAATGAAAATTTTTGGTGATACCTCTTCTACACTAAGGATATAAATATGCAGGGATCGTTGTTAGTATATTTTTTTTTATTATCACAAAAGAGTTATATCGATAAGGTTCTTAAAATATTTGGGATACATATGTGTAAATCAGGTGATACCTCTATTGTTAAGGAAGACGAATTTAGTCTCAATTAATACCCCAATGATAAATTTAAATAAAGAAAAATACAGAAAATTCATTGTGCTTCAGTTGTTGAGTATTTAATGTATACTTAGGTTTACACACATTCGGATATAGCATTCATTGTTGGAAGGTTGGACAGATATTTAATTAACTTTGGAATGAAAATTTGGAAAGCAGTCATTAGTTTATTCGATATCTATAGAGAACTAAGGATTACATGATCCATTTAGAAAAATCAGACCAATTGGATATCACTGGATATTCTGATTCTGATCATGGAATATGACTGTGAAATATAGTCACTAGACTACATATTTTGGATGGAATTGAAAGACCACTTAAATTATTTTATAACAATAGCAGTTTCAAATAGGAACTTAACAATGTCAAAGTTTTTAGACATTAAGTTCATAGTTCTTAAGGAAAGAATTCAGATTTGTTATGTTTCTACAAAACATATTAGGACAAACTCAATAATCATGGATCCATTTACTAAATGGCTACCATTGAAGGTCTTTCATGTGCATAATATTCACATGAGTGTTGCATCTTTTGATGATATGTCAATTTAGTGGGAGTTTATATTTAGATTCGGTTTGTTTTAGACACATTTTTATTTCGGGATATCGATTTGTTTCAGAAATAAAGTAGTTAGTTCAATTCCACTCTTATTAAATTTTATGGTTGATCTCATTAATAAGGTAGGACCAATTGGAAATAGATATATTTGGATCACATTACATATAATTTTCATGGTACACATCCACACTTGATCTATGTCATTTGATTGTGTTGATATATGTGACAATTGAGAGTTTAGTTATGATATTTGGAACGAATACCGCTTTGATCCTATATTTATATAATCAATGGATGAGATTGTTCGAAAATACTTTTGATTATGATAGCAAAAGTTTTGATATCGTAAGAGTATGAGTTTATTAATTTATTTTGTGGGCCTACATATGTAATTAATGGGAACAATACACAAAACCTACATATAATAATTACTTTTCAAAACTAAAAAATTTGTTTAATTATTTCAAAAATCAAGTGGTAAATAGATTAATTAAATATTAAATTATAATATATTAAATATTAAATTATAATATAATATATATTAATTATTTACACCCCCATGACACCTCATGGTCCTCACCCACCCCATTTCCTCACTACACCACCTCCCTCCATCTTCGGCACTGGTCCGGCCACTGCTCCGGCGACGGTCCGGCCACTGCTCCAGCGACTTCTTCGGTGATCACTCCGGCGACCGCTCCGACGATTTCAAAATTTTCGAAAAATTGAAAATCACACCCCCAACTCATGGATTGATCACAATTGGTCTCAACGAGTCACAATTAATCAGTCACAAAAGGTCACAATCGGCCACAAACGGTCATAATCGGTCACAAACAGTCACAATGAACTACCTAGTAGTCAAATCGCCATCTGGATCAGAAAAGTTCGCCAAGTGTGTATTCAATGTGACTAACTGTGACCAAATTTGTGTTGAGTGTGACTGTCTGTGACCAGGTCAATCTCAAGTCACAATCGATCACAATTTGTCACAATCAACACAAAATCGGTCACAATCGATCACAAAATCTTCTACAAGCTCAAGAAAATTGCTGACTTCGAATCTCCAAAAACCGGCCAACATTCAGGCCTGCATAACTCTTGTAACGAACACATAGTTTTGGAAGGTATAGGCATCAATAGAAGTGGATGAAAGTAATGGACGTAATTTTTCATGTAATCTTTAGACCCAAACCAACTGATGTAACTGTTGTGGGGACAGTAAAGCAGAAATGGTATATTAAATAACAATAAAATAAGTAGAAGCATGGTGAAAACAAAAAATCCAATTTCAGTCTCAAAAGAGAGAGAATGTCCTACAGTGTTCTCAAAGTTCAAAATCTCAAATAGAGAAGAATATGCCCTAAAGACTACATTGCCTTCTCAAGTCCCATTTGATGCAACCATAAATACAAAACTGGAAATCCTCCAACACTATTTAACTACCAAAAACCCATTCAGTGTGAAGAGACCAAAAACTTACCTCCATGGTTGAGAATCCACGTCGTCGTAGACCATCTAGATTTAATTGACGCAGCTCAGCTCGTTCTCTAAACCATGGGAAAATAATTTTCAGCCTGTGCATTATTATAAAATCGAGGATTCGAATTCCCAAAATCTGTTTGAGCAAATAATCCTTCAAGAATCGACGGCGGAGTTGCTACGAGAGGCGGAGGGAGGGAGGGAGAGAAGATACAGAGAGAAAGGAAGAGGGCTTCTGGGTTTGGGAATTCAATTAATTGGGGGTGGGGAGGCGTGGGGGTGATGAAATAGGTAGATTTAAAATTTAATTAATTACAATTAATAATCCTAATTTCCACCTGATTTTTGAAATGTAAACTTTATCACCTGATTTTTGAATTGTAATCTTGGAAAGAATGGTTTTAGGTAATTTTCTCGTAATTAATTGTGTATAAGGTTATCTTCAAGTTGAGTCCAATTAAAATGATCTAATAAAGAATTAAGACGATAAGCCAAATAATTATGAAAACTATAAATAGGGTAATGGTCCCCAATTCATATGAAACTTTTTCTTCTTTGTGTCATCACATCAACACAAGATTACAAGAGAAAACATATTAAATGGGAAGATCCAAAACCCACAATCAAGAACAAAGATTGAAAAAATCAAGAATAGAAAAGAAGGATTGAAGCAATTAAATTGAAGAATAAAATAATCAAGATTATGGAGTAAGAAGCAAAAATCAAGATCAAGAATTCAAGAACTAAAAGTGTCAATAATCAAGATTCAAGATTTGGAATCAAGATCCAGCAATAAGAATTTATTTCCAAAAATTTAAAGTATGTTTCGCATTATTAATTTTCTTAATAATTTGACATGGATGATCATGGCAATTAAGTAATTAGGTTTTCTAGTTTTATAAGGTTTAAAGTTTCATAAAATTTCAACAGATGACTGCCCCAACCGTAAGAAAGAAAAACCATCATGATTAGAGGCATTAGCATTAAGTTTGAGAGAGTCCGACCAAGTTTGAGAGAGCCCGGCCGCTGGAGGAGGTTTCCACTTGATTTCCTTCCTATGTGGCCTCCCCTTCTGAGTCTGAAGAGAACGATCCTCTCCGTCTGAGCCTGAAGAGCCATTATCGCATATAGCTCATTACTGAACAAGTTTTCCATTTGTCTCACTAAATATTCAAATTAAATTCCAAGAAAAAGAAATAAGCTAAAGAGAAAATAAAATACCATAAATGAACATTTATTTCCCAAATACTAAAAACACACAATAATACACATAAAATCACATAATTTAAGTTAAGTAGTAGTAAGTACATGCGCAACCCATCTTATGTATGGAATTAATGATATGTGCAATATTTGTAAAGTAAGATAATTGATAATTGATAATATATATATATATATATATATATATATATATATTACGTATATAATGTGAAATTCTTGAATAAATTGAATTGTAATGTTTTGCTTACGCATTTGTTTGTTTATACTAGACATTGGATGGACCCTTATTTTCAACCATTATAGCGATATCGACTAACTTTGTAGTACAAACAAACGTGAAGAAGAATCGAATTAAGAGTTTAAAATGTTTACTTATCAATAAACTAAAGGTACATAAATGATTTTCAAAATAAAAAATAATTCGTTTTGTCTAACATAAATTTTTTACTTTAAAAAGTAAAACGAAAAAGTATCTTATCTAAACGCATTTAGAAACAAAAAATTACGTACTAATCATGCTCATCATATTAACATATAGCATTTATTTTAAATTAAAAACCAATTTACGTTCAAAATAGATATAGAAATGAAAAATCTTAGAATAAAAGTTTTCTTTTCTTTTCTTTTTTTTTGAATGAGATTAATACGAATGGAGTAATAAAAATTCTCCATTTAAATGATCGAGATAAAACTATTTTTTTATTTTATATATTTATATCTAATAAGTAACTGGATTACTATCAATTTTTATGCTTATAAAAAAATGAACATGCAATATTAATAAAATACCCAATGCTATATTAATTATTTTTTAGAGCACATAATATTAACTTTTATTAATACTTAAAAATTTGGTTTTAGTGAAAAATGTGTAACTGAGATGTATTTAGTGGGGTGGATACAAATATGGAAAGGGTAAGTAACTCCCAATTATTAAGACTAATTAGTAAGGTTTTTAAGATTGATGGATAATTTTTACTATCTTCGACTCTTTTCCTCCTAATTGTTGATCACATTTAAGCAATTTTTTATGTTCAATTTATTTTCCTTTGTATTTAAATAGTTATATTGTCTAGTATATTAATTAAACGTGCAATTTATAATCATTGAAAATGTTGACAATGTTATATGAGGAAAAAAATGGTAAATTGAAAGTTTCTCGTCTATCTCTACATTTTATTTTTTTATATATATTGTAATAAAAAAATATCATTATATAAGTTTATGAAAGTTGATTTTAAATGAAGCTCACGTGTGTATATATATATATATACATATAAAATAATATTATAATATATTAGGGTGGCATTAATGATAGATTAATCACAATTTAACATAAACTATTCTCCTTTTAAGAATAGAGTTCATTTTTCATATTGGAGTACTCATAGTTTTATCTTAATTAAATTAAGTTTAATCACTTAAACTCTAATCTCGTGTACATATATAATTATATTAAAACTTAATTAATCTACCATTATATTAATGCAACCTTTAATATATTATATAATTATAATAAAACTACATCTATATATGTGAGCTTCGATCTTAAGTAGTAAACTTAATTTAAATAATGTAATTTAAGTAATTAAACTTAATTTAAATAATGTAAAATTTTAAGTACTCACCCAAATGGATATTAAATGAAGTTAAATTATATTAAATGGTACTATGTTAAATATATAAGGATAGAATTGGCAAATAGTGAAATATATAATGGTCAAATTGGTATTCAAAAGTTTCTCCTCAATCCACACATTTAATATATTGTAGATTAAAACAAACCCCAATTACCCTATGTAAAAAAGAAAAAGAAAAAAGAAGATATTGGGGATTATGAAAAATCAAGTCATTCAAATAACTGAAAATAGAAATGGTGTTAATGGTTAGCTTTACAAATATGATAATGCATTTTGGCCAAAAATAAATTTTTGAATAGTAATATTTTGAAAAATGTGTATTTAAAAAATAAGAAAATATTTGGGTTTACATATTAATATTATTTTATTGAAAAATGTTTGGTTGAAAATAAAAATGATATATTAATTATGTGAAGTTTAACGTATATTTAAAGTGTGTTATCAACAAAATTAATTTATGTTGATCCATATTATTTAAAAGCTTGCACTATTAAAATGGGGTAAACGTTTACTATTCTAGTTTATTACTCTTTATTATTTAGCACGCTCTCATTGCATGCATGTAATATGAACTTAAAATTGTAAAAACAAAACGCATTTATTTACTTTAAAATTATTCTCCAATAATTTGTATTTTTTTTCCGCCCCCCCCCCCCCCCCCCCTCTCTATAACGTGTCTCACTATTTTTGGCTCTTATGCTGATTTTGTTTTATCACTTCAATTGATACACGTACAAAATCCCAAGAAGGGGTGATTATGACTAAACCTATTCCACAGATAAAAATATATCAGACATAACTGCAATATAGTGGGACCCTTGAGCTACCGAACATGGAATTACTCGATAAATATAATCATTAAAATGAAAACCGTCCAAAGCCGTGTTGTGTTGACAACACCTATGTGGTTGCATTTTTTTGCCAAGTACCAATAAGTGTATGTTACATTCCACCCTGTAAAAAGCTTGTACATTTTCCGATGTACACCAATTAGTTCTTGAACAACTTGGAGCCATGCCTTCTTTTCGCATTATTACGGATATGAAAATAATGGTCAAAATCGGATTAAATTGTCAATTTCTTCCCCCATTCAAAACTATTAGAATCTCTCTAGGTTAAGAAACTATACTGAAAAATCACATAAGCAATTCCTCAACTGATGAATTCGTGGGATCAATCTAATCCACCTTCCTCTCCTTCTGCTTCACTGGCTTAGCATCCAGATATTGATTTACCCATTCAAAGCAATTTAAACGAATGATTCTC
Source organism: Fraxinus americana (assembly GCA_035079005.1). Taxonomy (NCBI): domain Eukaryota; kingdom Viridiplantae; phylum Streptophyta; class Magnoliopsida; order Lamiales; family Oleaceae; genus Fraxinus; species Fraxinus americana. The sequence goes on from JAVHZT010000044.1 coordinate 139,186, forward strand.
TTTAACATAATATATCATTTCTTGCTACGGAGCCCATAAAGGGGTTGTGGATACTGCTGTACGAACATCCGATGCTGGATATCTCACGCGGGTAGTGAAGTGGTGAAGACTTGTGTTAAGCAAGCAGAGTAGTCAAGCCAGAGAGGAAAATAAAAAAGAAGCGGTTTTCGTTCGATCGATTTCACTGCTGTGGATCGGCTTTCATAAAGCACCTTTGGGCAGCAGCTCCCAATAGAGATATGTACGATTCAATTCAACATTTTGTTCATTCGAGTTTGATTGTGTCATAGCTCTATAATTCGGATTAGGGAGGGGATAGGCGAGGTTCCCAAACGGTAAAGACCATACATGAGTTTTATGCTCACAGAAAGTCTTTAATTCGCTGGTCTTTTTTATTTCCCCCTTGCTCTGTGAGGTGGATCCAGAAAAGGGGGGGCTCTAGTCATAATCCGGAAATGATTCCTATATATATTTCATAGAAACATGAAATTAAAGTAGGCGACAAAGTAGTTGGAAGAATGAATACTTCAATTAAATATGGGAAGAAAAAAGTTATGGTCAATCGTGTCAGCCTTCATCATCGCTGCTTTGGCGACCCGATTGAACGAATGCAGTGACGCGACTTGCGCTCGACATCAATTCAGTCACAGTAAAAAATCCCAAATGGCAAAAATATTTGAAAGAAAAAAGGGAAGAAATATATTCCACTAGCTAATAGCTTGAAAACCCATTATTATGGGTTGAAATCTTATCCCACATGGTGACAGATAATGGAATGGGACCAGACGGGCAAACGGGTGAACCCCCGATATTTATGGCTATCCTCACACATGACTTATTTTCAGGTACTCTGATTTTCATCCAACATTTGTGCAACACACGAAGATTGCGACTTCGGAGTCCACATGCCATGCCTTGTATGAGCATGTATGTCATATTTGATAGTCGGCAAGGCTTTTGAATTCACATGCCATGCGTCGTATTGTATATTCATCATCTTACTCAGTTTTATTGAATGTGTATATTGCTACCGAATGAATTTCATGTTCACATTGGTTAAATGTTGAGATATTGATCTTAATATATAAATGTTTGGGATATTACTCTTAACAAGATTAACATTTTAATATGAAATTCCAAATATTAATATAAATACTATAAAATGTGGTTTTCATGTTTTATTTTAGGTTGATCTTGTTAAGAATAAGTTAAGTTCAAAAGAAAGAAATAAAAAAAAAAGAATTTATTATTGTGGTTATGGAGTTTTAATTACGAACCAATCTTCTTGAGATCTATTTTTTTGTAAAAATGAATTTTAAAATAGTGATTTCTTTTAGAGGATGGGGTCAAACTGATGCTATATTTCTCCTTTTCATTTTCAAAATGGATATGCATTCATTGAGGCTATGATTGTTCAAGTTGATTGTACAGAGGGAAATGGAAGAATTATACTTTTTCTCCTTTACCTTATCCGACACCAAAAAGGAAAAGGAGGAGAAAAAGAAGTCTCCGAGAGAAATTATTTGTTCACAACAAGGCATGTTGTGCAAGTGTTGTTCTAACCTATTGTATGATTCGAAATGACATTTATAGTTAATACAATAGCAATTGTACGATTAATATACCAAAAAGTTAGGTAACACTTCTTTTGGACCAACTGTCGCCATCAACCCCCGGCTTAACCACCTCTGAACCATTGGTAGTAAGCTTCCGCCAATCAGACACCACGCACCTGCATCCTGCATATGTATGTATTTTGAGGGAATGCTTAACAAGAATCAAGCAAGTAGCGCACCAAATACAAATAAAACTTCATTGCAAAACCTAACACTACAATATAGAATAGTTTTTATGCCACTATTAATATAATCCGATATACATATCAAATAAAGGTTTATATCTTAATTTAAGTATTGTACTCAAATTATTATTCCAAAGCTTAGAATGCATTTGATTTGCTGATTTTAATTTTAATTTTAATTTTATGAAATACCAAAAATTTGTTTGATTTGATATTTTGGAAAAATGCATTTTTATAAGTACTCAAAAGCCCCTATTTGGGCTCTATTTTAATTTAATGTGTCTTTCTCTTTCTTCATTTTCAACTATACATTTTTAATAAAATAATATTATACGTAAATTCAAAAAAATTTCTTACTTTTTAACCGCATATTTCTTCGAAAAATTACTATTTCATAATATATTTTTCTCAAACCTCATTAAAATGGAACCCAAACAAGGGCTAAATTTCATGAAAAATAAAAGTAATCCACTTCCTAATTACTTGATATCATAGACAATGAAAATTAATAGAAGACTCTTATGAGAATCTCTTGGAACTCTCCTTATAGAAATTGTTTGCAAATAGCGGTCAATCTTGAACTTTTTAGCCCTTTTTGTGGAAGGAGGATTGTAGAAAACATAAAGTGAACTCAATGTAATTTGCAACCATGGTTGCATCAATCGATGAAATGAAGAAGAGGAAGAAGAAATTTTCTATTACTTCAACTTGAAACGATTATGAATTACATCAGTGTATTTATAGACAATTAATCCTTCAACTTACAAACTAACTAACTGAATTATTCTAAAAACTAACTATCAGTTTAACTAATTGAATTATCCCTTCCTAGGGGAAGATGTGTTATCATGTGAGGAATTATCTTCAATATTTGTGTCTAGAGATTGATATATGTGTGAGATGGGATGACAAAGGATGTCCAAAGAAGGTTCAGGAATTGGAAAGATGCGAGGATCACTTGAAGAGTGAGGTGAAGAACTCATATAAGGAAATGGGAATTCATGAAAAACAACATTTCGACTAATGAAAGATCTGTGATTTTGAAGATCATAGACTTTATATCCTTTGGACCCAAGTGGATATCCAAGGAAGATGCATCTTGATGCACGAGGGGGAATTTATTCCTGTGGCTGGTGAGTGTGCTGACAAAACATAGACACCCAAATGTTCGAAGATGATGATAGTTTGGTGACTTTTGAAAAAGCATTTCATATGGGCTTTTATGATCAAGAGATGTGAAAGGAATTTAGTTGATGATGTGAACTGCAGTGAGAATGCAATCACTCCAAAAGATAAGGGGTACATTTGATTGGAAGAGAAGTGCCCCGGCAACTTGCAAAATGAAATGATGTTTTCTCTCCAGAGTTCCATTTTGCTGAGGAGTTTCAACACAACTTTTCTGATGCAAAATGCCGTGTATTATAGAAGTCAGTTATGAGGAATTCAGTCCCATTATCTGTTCGAAATACTTTAATTCTGGTATTAAATTGTGCGATGAACATTTGATGGAATTTCTTTACAAGATTACGGGTTTCAGCCTTTGATTGCATCATGTAAACCCATGTGTATTTGGAATAATCATCGACTATGATGAGAAAGAATTTGTAACCATCAAGGGAAGGAACATGAAATGGACCCCAAATATCACAATATACTAAATCAAAAATTTTATTTGAAACTGAAATACTAACTGGAAATCATAGTTTATTTTGTTTTAATAAAGGGAAAACTTCACATGTATTCGAATTCTTACAAGAAATGTGTGATGAAATACCGGGAATCTTGGACATTCTAACACTGGAAATGTGTCCTAGTCTATAATGCGAAAGGTTGTAATTGGCATGACCAGCAACATGTATTCTAGAAGTGACAGAAGCAGGTGAATATGAAGGTTTCTTTTGGACATGAATGAGGTAATATAATTCATCCTTCTCTCTAGCAAAACCAGTCATCCTCTTGTTGGCCCGATCCTGTATAAAAAAGTGAGATGCAGATAAACATACAATAATATTGGAAGCTTTGGTTAGTTTAGTTACTGATAAAAGGTTAAAAGAAAGGGATGGTACACATAGCACGTTTTCAAGATGAAGATTTTCAGAGACTTTCACTTTTCCAATGTGAGTAACTGGAACATATGATCCATTAGGTAAGTTAACCTTTGTGGTTGTGGTAAGATCAAATGATGATAGGAATGTGGGTAAACAGACCATGTGGTCTGTGGCCCCAGTATCGATAATCCAGGTAGTAGTTTTGGCTTTGGGAAAAATTGAATTGCAAAGTGATATACCTGTATTAGTGGTGGCTGCTGTTTGGTTTGCTGAGTTAGATGATTGAGGAAGCATCTGCTGGGTTTTAGCAAACGCTATGAATTGCTTATAGAGGTCTTGATTAAACAAAAAACTCGATCCTTCATCCTTTGTGGACTGGTCTCCAGTTACAGCGTGTGCAGTGGGGTTGTCTGCTAAAATCTTTGATCCCTTCCATCCAGGTGGAAAACCTATCAGATGAAAGCACTTATCCATAGTGTGGTTGAAGTAGCCACAGTGGGTGCATTTTCCTTTCCTTCTGTCCTTCCAATGATGAGGTTTACTGTATGCCTACCTTGTCATCATAGCTGTTGATTATATTGTTGAAGAATTTCGAAGGTCGCTTTGACTCTCCTCTTGGAGCATAAGGGCATAAACTTTGGCTAGTGATGGCAATGGCAAAGTAAGCAACAACTGACTTCGTAGTGCAGAATAGGATTCATTTAATCCTATAAGAAATTTCATAACTGCATCTGCCTGTTGACTATCTGATATGATTTTCAATATTGAACAAGTACAAGTCGACAATATTCCACAACTACATTTTGGTAAAGGTCTATAACTAATGTATTCTTCCCAGATAGATTTGAATGAATTGTAATAGCTGGTGAAGCTTTGTGATCCCTGTGAAATGGCACTGAGACACTTCTCTAGATGGTACACTCTAGGTCCATCACTTCTGCTGTACCTTGTTTTCAATTCACTCCACACTTCATATGTAGACGAAATATATAATAAGCTCTGGCGAATTTCCTTGCTGATCAAATTTAACAGCCATGATAAAACCAGATTATCTGCTCGAAGCCAACAATTGTATGTGGTACCTGTTGGTGAATTTGGGGATTTCAAAGTTCCATCAATGAATCCGGATTTATTTTTCACACTTAATGCCATGGATATTGCATGGCTCCACGATATGTAATTTATCTCCACTAAAGATCTCTGAGACAATCAATGCACCTAGATTATCATTTGGATGCAGGTAGTAATGGCTGTTTGGATCATCAGTCGGATTGGAAATGTATTCGACTGAGATTGACATGGTTTGATGATCGAAGTATTGATGATGAACAAAAGATTCTTGCTAATGCTCTGATACCATGTAGAAATCATAAAATGAACTCAATGTAATTTGCAACCATGGTTGCATTAATTGATGAAATTTTCTATTACTTCAACTTAAAACGATTATGAATTACATCAGTGTATTTATAGATAATTAATCCTTCAACTTACAAACTAACTATCAGTTTAACTAATTAACTAACTAAATTATTCTTCCAGCTAGCTATCGAGCTGGAGGTAACCTGTCAGCTGGTTTCCTCTACTGGTGCTTGCTGGTTGTTCGTCTTGCAGTTGTTCCAGCTGCTTCTGGTTGATCATTGTTGTTAGAAGGATGACACCCACAAACTTTATTAAACCCTCACTCATGACGAACAAAAAACGTAGCTAGAGTACTAAAATGACAATCCAAATAACAAGTAAACCTCAAAAGACACCACTAGCCAAACCTCAACTTGCATAACTCACTTCCTCAAATAAGCTACCCACATCCTATCCAAACAAAGTAAACCTCGAGTAAGCCTTGGAAAAGTTGTCCAGGTATTAAAACGTTTCGACATGCCCTTAGCTCCCAACCTAGCTAAACAATCTATCACTTGATTCCCTTCTCTCTATTGTTGTGCCACCTGGTAATCAAACTGCTATAATAAATTCAAAAGATCATCCAAAAAGTCCCACAAATAGGGATGGATTTAGGGGGGGGGCTACAGCCCCCCCTCCCCCCCCACCCCCCCCCAAAAAAAATTTTTTTTTACTTGGGGAAAAAAAACATTTTATGTAAAAAAAAATTTTCATATGTAATTTTTTTTTTTTTTTTTACGTATTAGCCCCCCCGTCGTCCGGTCCTGGATCCGTCCCTGCCCCAAATACCACAAAGAACATTTCAAAGATAAAATCCATGAGACCACCATCAGTGAGTCACACTCAATGTCAATATGATTTTACCCCCAACTCATGACATAACTATAAATCTTCAATGACTGCTCTCAATTCAACTTCATTACTAGTACTTCATAAAAATAAATACTAAAAGTTGAAACCAATTCACCCCTTTCATTCTTAGTCACTCCCCCACCACCAGTTTGTCCAGGATTCCCAAAACTACTACCATCCACATTGAGTTTCACTCGATTATGAAGTGATTTTTTCAATGAAACCACCCGCATTTGCTTTGTTCTAAGTAGTGCTCTAAGTACCTCAAGCATTTTAAGTACATACTCATCTTGACTCATTAACACCTTGGCATTTGACATATTAAGAGAAATTTCTTGTAACCAGAATTCAGTGGAACCCAATTTTGTTCTTCTCTCCAACTCACACCCACCACGGCAGCAACTTTCCTTTACACCTTATCTGCAAAATCTCCAAAGCTTAAAACGCTTGAAGCATTTTCCTCATGACCTGTAGAGAAACAATCACATTTGGATGCAAGATTAATGCCTACTGACTTAATGCGTTCATCAACACATAAACTCCCATCAAGAGCTTTCCACATCAATGTAGAAATATGTTTAGGCAAAGTATTATTCCTCACCTAGGCTGTCCATTCAACATGCTCAACTCACACCCTTACCACCTCCTAAGTAGGTTTTGCAGTAAATAAACCATGTTTATGTGGTTTCCAAATCAACAAATCAATTCCCATTCTTCAAGTTCCAACATGGGATACAACTTCATTAGTCAAAGTGTCACCAACAAGTAGGGATGGCAACGGGGCGGGTATGAGACTGGTCAGCCTTCCTTACCCCGTCCCATCAGGTATTTTTCCTACCTTACCCAATCCCCATACCCGTTTAAAGCGGGACGGGGCGGGGCAAGTCCCCTACCCCATTTATCGCCTGATTTATTTTTTGCTTCTATTTTTTTATGTCTTTACTTAGTAAACATTATTACTTTTTTACCAATTTGTTAGAAACAAAATATGTTCTATTTAAAAAATATGATAAATCTATTATTTTTGTTTGATAAAAAAAAAAATTTAATTTAAAATTAACCTTAAACAGGACGAGTAGTGGGGCGGGGACTATGATTCTCGTATCCGCTTCGGGGCAATGACCCTCATCCCGTCCCCGTCCCGTTTACCAGATTAGGCGGGTAATCCTCGCACCTTTTGGGGCGGGCCCCCCACAAATTTTGGGTGAACGAGTCTTTTTGCCATCCTTGCCAATAAGGTCTCTAAGCTGAACCATATCCCATCCATTTTGTAACCAGATTTCATTAATTTTCAACTTTGGTTCTACAACCTGGAATACTTGTGCGCATAGAGGGCCTACTCTATCCATTTGTCAAACCAGAAAGAGCAAGAACCATCCCTTATCTTCTATTAACTGTGTTAAATAACCTCAGGAAGACAATCTCTCACTGACTTCTAGAAACGAGTCCCAATATAACTTAAATTAGCTATATCCAAAATGCCCATTACGAATCTGAAGATTGAAAATCCAAGCAAACTTCATGTGTCAAGCCCGTTGAACATCTTCAAATTTACGTACCCCCCAATCCCCCTCCAACACAGGTTAACAAAATTTGTTCCACGAACACCACTTTTTCCTAGTCTTCCCATTAATTTCACCCAAAAAAAGGATGACAGAATGGAATTTAACTTCCCAAATGCATATCTCTGAATACTCAATATCGATAATAAATGAAGGGCATAATAGAAAGGACATTACAAAGAAACACTAACCTTCCATTTGAAATAGTAAAAGCCTCTTCCAATCAACAATTTTTTTTTCAGACTGTACTAACTCTTGCGTAGGAACAAAATTTTCAAAAATGCTTCTCCCATAACTTTTTAGCTTATTTCAATCTGGCCCCTACTTCATGATTTTCATTCGAGTTTGATCTTTTTTCGTCTTAATCTTACATATTGATCTCAAACTTCCAAAAGCTTCAACTTGGTCCTCGGACCTCAATAATCTTCTGAAAGTGGTCCTCCAAAAGATTTGAAAATATGCAATATAGTCCCTGAATATTTGATAAGTTGAATTTCTCTCTCAAAACTTGTGACTCTCTCCTCGGATTGCTCCTTTAGCCCCTTTTTGACAACCATTATTTGAAAATCATTTTTTTTATGCATTCATTTGCAACTTCATTCATACAATAGAATATTCAAAACATTAGTTTAGCCAAATAATAGCCATCAAATATGGGCTTAATGTTTCTTATTAATCCCGTGCAGTCCGATTAGCTTTTAACTGCTTCGATTTTACTCCAAATGAAAAATTCATCAATTTTGCTTCAAATGCCTCCAAGTTCGGGTTTTGCCTACAATAGATAGAAGATAAAAATTTTACATATGATGGATGAAAAGGTATTGCTAATGATTGTGAGTATCCATTAATTGACGCAGTTATGAGAACATCAAACATTTTTTCAATGCCATGGGAGGTATATTCTAATACTTTAAAGAATTTATCAAATATTTTTATAATATTATAGTCTTAAACCATAGTTCTTTTACATATCGATCTTACCTTGTTGATTCTAGCTATCAAACGTGCCTTGATTTCTTATCCTTTATCGAGATCGAAGATATCATTTACGTGATTATAGTGGATAAGGAAGACTGCATGAAAATGAAGAACTGTTCAACTATTCTCATGTCGGAACATAATTGAAAGTTGCATTCGAGTATTAAAGGCAAGATATTTCATTTTGAAACCAATTACCAATTATTCACTTATTAGGCAAAAAAATCTGTACTGCATGTTGCATAATATATAACTATTAGCCAGTAGCACACTTTGAATAGTGTGTTCATTCAATATTTATCAATGAATATGGCATTTCAAGATGTGTATTGAAGATCAAAATGGAAATTTGAATGTAAATTCAAAACTGAAATTCAAACCAAATAGGGCATTAACTTTTGAGTGGAGTAGTTTAACATAGTATCAAAACTTCAAGCGAAGCTCTAAATCAGATTTTATTGACAATTATGAGGATTGTTCACATGTGAATTGTTTAAAGAAAAATAAATTTTACGTGTATGTGGTAGAATATACTTTAAATAATTTATTATCTCTTTGAACTTAACTTAAATTTTATAATACAAATGATTTAACACTTAAAATATTAGCTTACTATTTTAAGCAACATAGCAAGGACAAATAGATTCGGATTCGAATTTCATCATATATATACCGACCTCATCTTTATCAAACTTTCTTATCTTGGCCTTTCAAATAATTACAAAAAGTTTAGAACCTAACTCTTTTCTTTTCCATTTCACTTTTCTTGTATTGTCCAAAACTTGAAATGTAGTAAGTACTGCGGTTCAAAGTGTATTAAACTGGCTGAAATTAAGACAAAGTGTATGTATGTTGATGAGGTGATTCACGTGTATAAGGATAGTCCGTGTAGCGCATGCTTGTACTCGCAGGCAAGCATTTATGAGTATTAGAATTGTGAAGGATACAAATAATATCAAAGGATACATGTGCACACATGGATGGGCCATGCAGATGTCCCAACAAAGGTAAACAGTGTTCAAGAGCCTTCAATCATTAGGGTATCCATATTGCCCAACTCTTAATTTAGGTCCATTTTCGTTATAATTTTAACCACGCATTTTATGGGAATCACAATTTTTCAATCACATATTTTATCACATATTATTTTTATTTTAAATTTTACTAAAAATTCGATTTTAATCTGCACCAAATAGGGACTAAGTATGTCTTGTAAAGCATGGAGAGAGGAAATAGAATAATGTGCTATGTAGCACTATCAGTGTTATAATACCAGTCTAAGAGCATTTTTAAATACAAAATGCTCTTTATTTTATAGAGTTAATGTATAAAAATAAGTTCTAAAATACTCAATTTTAACTTTTTAAAATAAAGTGGATTTAGCTCTCCAAATTCAGAGAGACAAACTCACTCTCTATCCAAACCAGATTTAAATTGATTAGTTAATTGATCAAAAAATTATGTTAAATAAAATATAAAGAGAAATCAAATTATTTTTTGAGAAAAACAAAATGAAGAATCAAAATAGAGAGGTTGTTGGAGTGTATTGACTAACTCTCTAAATTTAAAAATTTCTTTATATATAAAGAGTCTCTTGAAAAGACTCTAAGAGTCTTTAAATGATATGTCATCTTAAGATTCATGTCCATACTTGTTAGATTATTTATGACACTTGAGTGGCAGATGCTTGGCATCAATAGTGCAATAACACTATTTGGGAAAAAAAATGAATCTCAACTCGAGTAAGCTCATTAAGTTTATTAATATCACTACAACAAAAATCGTCATTTGCAATATGTAAAAGGCAATATTCGGTAATTGAGTGTTGCTAAAAAGTGCCAATCACAACATTTTAATAAGTGAATGTTTCAATTGGTTAACATGATTAAGATTTGACAACATTTTTTAAATGGATGTTGCTAATGTCACATTTTGCAACGTTACCAGGTGTTGCTAAAAAAAGGTTCTATAGCAACATTTATTGACTGTTGTTGATATATAGATATATAATCTTCCACAACATTCGCTTAATGTTACTTAAGGGTTACATCTGATCTTGGTGGGACGAAAAAATTTAATTCTTCAAAACGTGATTACTAGCTCATTCCGCACAGATCCAACACCTTTGATGAAACACATGAATGTGTTTCTTAAAGAAGTTGATATTTATTTATCTGAAAGAAAACAACGCCTGGAGTGTCCAACCGTTGAAGAAAAGACTAAGCAGCTGGAGCTTTTGAATATTCAGCTGGAAGTGGAGGATTCCACATGTTCTTTATTGGAAGATAAAAATTAGTCAGCTAACTTTCGAGCTGAATAGACTCTGTGAAGAACTTCAAACCCATCAAGAAGAAAAGAGTATGCTTAGAACTGCAAATGCCGCATTAGAAGAATTATAGAGTAGAGATGTCTCTAGCATAGAATCCATTGACTAGAGTAGGAAGACCCTTGAAGATAATTTCCTGCAAGTGATCAGTGGCGAGTAATCTTGATAAAGTAAAGACTTTCTGATCTTCTTTAAGACCATATTGTATGAATTTTAATTTGCTATCGTTCTTTTTCTTTTTACGATGAACTTTTCTTTTTCTTGTTTCTTGTGTTATTTTTTTACTGCAGAAAATGGTAAACGAATTGAATGAATTTATTAGTTGTGACTGAACTTGAATTTATAATTTATTTAAACTGCCAACGTACCCAAACGGGATCAAGTTGAACGTAGTTCATTACAAGAATACAATTTTTTTTAGTTTATTTGGGGGCCATTCAAGTTTATCCTTTTGCGGATCAGGAGTATTACTTCAAGAGTAAAAATGCTTTAGAAATTTTTCATTGATAGGTTCGATTTGTAGTCCATCTTTGTCAACGATCTTGTATCCTCCGTTCATGAATACATGAGTAACAAAAAATGGAACATCCCATTTAAGTTGGAACTTGCCCCCTATTTTTCTTGTGATTATGATTGGTCTGCATACTGAAAGTACCAAATCTCCAACTTCAAATGATCTTGGTCGCACCTTCTTGTTGAAGGACTTTGTCATCCAAGCTTGATAACATTCCAGGTGCATTTGTGTCTCTAATCTCTTATCATCCAAATCTTCTAGATCCTCCAATCGAAGATGGGCATTTTCCTTTGTTGTCAAACCTTCTTGGATGGCAATTAGAAGTGACAGGATTTGACACTCCAAATGAAGTACAGCTTCCACTCCATATATTAAGGCGTAAAAAGTGACTTGTGTTGGAGTCTGATAAGTAGTTCAATTAGCCCATAAGACTTCACCAATTCTTTCATGTCAATCTCTTCTTTATTTGGAGACAACCTTTTTTAGTAGATTGCATAGAGTTTTGTTGAATGTCTCTACTAACTGATTAGCTGGTGCATTATACATGGATGAGTTGTATTGTTTAAATCCAAATTTTGTACATAAATTGTTTATGTGGCTATTGTAGAAGGAATTTTCGTTGTCAGTGACGATATATCGTGGGACCCCATATCGATAAATGATCTGGACACAGATGAAATCCACAACATTTTTTCTTTACTTCTTTCAATGGTATGGCTTCAATCCACTTAGAGAAGTAGTCAGTCTCGGCGAGGATGTGTGAATGTCCAACTGAAGACTTTCGAGTTATGGGTCTAATTACATCCAGACCCCATGTATCAATTGGCCATGAAACTACTATCGAATATAATGGTTCCGAAGGTTGATGGATGAAATTTGCATGAACTTGGCAAGCTTCACATTTTTTTTTTTTTGCATGATCCATGGAGTCTTGTGCCATAGTCGGCCAGTAGTACCCCATCCACTTTATTCAAAAATGGAGTTTGGGTTTGGACTGATGAGCGCCACAAATTTCAGAGTGGGCTTCTTCCACGATACGTGATGCTTCATCATTACTTAAGCATTAGAAGAAAACTCCATCAAATGATCTTCGATAAAGCGTTCCTTTATAAAAGACAAAATGGGATGCACGCCTCTTGATTTCTATTTTTCGCCGTGGATTATCTGGTAGCTTTTGATGTTGAAGGAAATCGATTACTGGTTGTCTCCAATCTTTTTTTCCTCATCTTTGATTATTTTGACTGTATTGTTGTATTCTATATCACTGGGTAGTAGTGACATAAGCACCCATCTTTGAGCAATTGAAATGGAGTAGGAGAAATCTTCATCCATCAAGGCTAAAACAGTGGCCGAATTAGCTAAGGCATCAGCTTCCCTATTTTACTCCTAGGTATGAATTTGATTTTTAACGAATCAAATCGTTTCATAAACATTGATGCATATTCATGATATAGCTTCAAGTTTGAATTGCGGGCTTCGTACTCGGCTAGAAGTTGGTTGATTATCAATTTAGAATCCCCAAAGACTTCCGGCTGATGGATGTCCATATCTAACGTTGTCTCCAAGCTAATGATAAGGGCTTGATATTCCGCCATGTTGTTTAAACATTTCTCCATTAAGGCAAAAGAGTATGGCATAATAAGATAATGGGGAGTGACGAAGACGACTCTTGCTCCAGCACCATAACTTCGTGTTGTCCCATCGAAATATAGCCTCCATGATGGTATAAATTCAGTAAATAGAACTTCTTCATCCGGAGGGTTTTCTTGTAGTTCTCATTCCGCTGGGATTGGATGGTTATCAAGGAAATCTGTCAAAGCTTGATGGCCTTTTGTGGAGTGAATTTGATGTCGAATTCGGACAATAGCGCCGCCCATTTTCCAATCCTTCCGAAAAGAATCGGCCTGGACATTATGTAATTCAATGGATCAATCTTTGAAACAAGATTGATCTTGTGTGATAGCATATAATGTCTTAATTTTTTTATCCGCGAAGATTAACGCAAGGCATATTTTTTCAATAGGCGAATACTTTACTTCAGCGCCTACTAGTTTCCAACTCAAGTAGTATAGCGCATTCTCTTTTCTTTCATCGTTGGCTTGGACGATAATTGCTCCTAGAAAATATTCTTGTGTCGCAACATAAAGAGTTAGTGGTTTCCCTAGGACCGGAGTTATGAGTATTGGTGGATGAGACAAATATTGCTTGATACTTTGGTAAGCACTTCGACAAGCATCATCACATTCAAATGGTCCATCTTTCTTTATCGATTTGTTGAATGGATAGCAACGTCCGACAAGGTTAGAGATAAATCTTCGAATGTATTCGAGTTTTCCTTGAAGACTTTTCAACCCATGCATATTTCTTGATTTTGGCTTGTTGATTATGTCGTCAATTTTTTATTGATCCATTTCAATGCCCCTATGTCGAACAATGAAACCAAGAAAATTTCCATATGTGACACCAAATGCACATTTTGACGAATTCATCCTTAATTGATGTCGTCGAAATCTTTCGAAAACATCTTGCAAATCTTGTAGATGATCATCACATTTCTTTGTTTATACGACAAAATCATCTACATAGCATTCTACGTTCTTATGTAGCATGTCATTGAAAATATTTTGCATTGCCTATTGGTAGGTTGCCCCTTTATTTTTTAATCCAAACGGCATAACTTTATAACAATATATGCCCTTAGGGGTACGAAATGCTGTAAATTCAAAATATTTCGGATTCATGCATATTTGGTTGTATCCAGAAAATCTGTCCATGAAAGATAAGACTTCATACCCAGTAGTTGTATCCACCATTAACTCTATTATCGAAAGCGAAAAATTGTCTTTTTGACATGCTTGATTTAGATCACGAAAGTCAACACAGACTCTTAACTGTCCATTCTTCTTTTTGACAGGAACAATACTTGTGATCCAAGTTAGGAACTTAACTTTACGTATGAATCCAACTTCAATAAGTTTGTTGACTTCCATTTTAATTTGAGGAAATAATTTTGACCGAAATCTTCTTTGAGGTTGCTTGATCGGTCGAACTCCATGTCTTACTGCAAGGTGATGTACTGTAACCATTGGATCTAACCCCGTCATTTCTTTGTAAGACCACCCAAATATATCTTTGTATTCTTGAAGCAAATGGATGTATTCTGATTCCTCTTTTTGACTAATGAGAGCACTTACAAACACTGGTCTTTGGTCTTCTTCAATCCCCAAGTTTAATTGCTTCAAGTCATCCACAGTAGCTAGTCCCCCATCTTCAAATGTAAGTAGAGCTGGTTTAGGTTCATTTGTTGCGGTAGAGTTTTCAAACTCAGGTTTTAAGCTAGGAGCTTCTTCAAAAGCTATGTGATTAACAAAGATTTCTTCTTCATCTTTATTATTCTTTAAAGAAGGGTAAACTTTTTGATGTTTTCATCCTCTCCTTGATCGTTGAGGCTTTGGACTTAGATCGAAAGTTTTGATTTCAAGTCGAGAAAATGCATATTGCCTTTGAGATGATTTCTGGGGAGCTTGTACGTTATTATCAATTTGGGTAGAAGAAGAAGGATCCTCACTTAACCTTTGGAACTGAAGTTTTACCTTTTATGTCAACTATTGGAGAAGGTTCCCTTTTTAACCTTTTAAACACCGAAACTCTAGTCTTCTCATTTTCAACTCGATCGAACACTGAAGGTCTCGGCTGTTCAGATTTCTCTCCTGTAATTTCATATATTTGAATCATGATTGAGTTTGAACAAACCTTCTTGACTTTAATCTTTCTTGATGGATTTGGATTGTACCCCAAACCATAATTGAGTTGCGACCTAAAGGTTCGGTCCAAATCAGAAGAGATACACCCACTTGAAAGAACAGCATCAAGATCACCTAATTTGTGAGGTTTTCCTTTCCCAAATCCGGCATTCTCAAATAATTTTTTGACTTGAGGATTGTAACATCCTTTGAAAATCTGTTTCGACTCATCGGCTCTTTTAGTACCCGACATTTCTTGTTTGGACGAGCTGGAAATACATAGTTTTGATATGTTTGGAATAGATGTCGAAGCTTCCAATGTAGATTTACATTCTTCCAGGACTGCCATTAGTTGATGGGGCAGAAGTAATTTCGGAATACTAGGTAAGAGAAGAGTTAACTTTTTTCCCAATACCTCAACATCGATCGATTCTATTTGAGATTTTTTTACCTCTAGAGAATCCTTCATATGTAAGTTTTAATTTACCTTTGATAAGTTGATGAGGTTGAGCAACACCAGACGTATCATCATCATCTGCATCTCCTTTAATTTTGAATTCGGCCATGGTCAATCCTGCAGAATTACACTCTTCATCCTCCATTTAAAATTTGACATCAGCAAAATGAGATTTTTCTTCGAGGAATGGTTTAGACTCATCAACCACGTATTTAACTTATCCATCTCGATTGTATCTGAAGAATTGGTTCCAATTCGAAGGTACAACTCCATTTTCATGTAGCCAAATACGTCTAATGAGTAATTCGTATGATGTTTTACAATCAATGACATGGAAGAGAGTTGAGGAAATTAACTCCCTTATTTGTAGTTTCAAACAAATCACGCTAATGACTCGTTGACCTTTCTGGTTGAATTCATGAATCATGATTTTGCTCTTGTACAGATCACTAGCATTAATTCAAATTTTCTTCATCTTTTTTACAGGAATGATATTTATAGCAGATCTACAATCAATCATTATACGATTTATTTAGCATTCTCGAATATAACCACTAACATACAGTGGTCTATTATGTAAATGAGAACCCAGTTGTAAATCTTCATTATCAAATGTAATGGCACCATACAGTCTTGTCAGGTTGTGGAGCCAATACGTTTTAAAACTTTGTCTTCGTATCCTTCTGGATCAATCAGTGCCATGACTAAGGCCATTCGATCATCGAAATGGAGACTAAGAGACTCTCCTAAATGTGTTTTGGAAGGAATATTATTGAGGATTCTGAGATCAAAAGATTATAGAGTAATCCCCAATGCATGTCTTGTATGCACATGTCAATGGAAGATGCTTCGCTCATTCGTTCTTTGCAATTGAGCACGAGGTTTATCCAGCATTCAATGTACTATACAATAGGCTCTTCCTTACTGTGCTTTGTTCGGGCTAGTTCTGGAAGGCCGACAGTTCGCCTGGTGCTGTAGAAACAGTTTAGGAATTCTCGTTCAAGTTGATCACAACTATCAATTGACCTACCTGGTAAGTCGGTATACCATTCGAATACGAAACCTTTGAAGGAGCGTACGAACTGCTTCACCACAGTGTCATTTTAAGTGCCTGCATTGTTACATGTCTCAATAAAATAAGCAATATGTTGCTTCGGGTTGCTCTTCCCATCAAAATACTGAAATTTCAGAGGTTGGTAACCAAGTGACATCATCATTTTGTTGATTCGACGACTGTAAGGCTTGGCATACACCAATGAAGATTGGAATGAACCACCATAATGGGCATGAATAGTGTTTGCAGTCATATGTTGATGTTGATGTTGGTGGACAGATAGAGAGCCAACAGAGAGTTGAGTGGTATCACACAAAACTTTTTGAACGACTGTGCGATCATCCATATCTTGTTTTTTGTTGGCGTTCTTGGACTTCCAGATCTTTAGCTTTGGAAAATCCTAAATTTTCTTGATCTTCTTTAGTCGACGAATTTTGCAACTCTAGCCTGTGCAAGAGTACAGCAATCCGTGCGTCTTTCTCTTCTATTGACTTTGTTAACTTTTCAATGGCTAAAACCATTTGTTGGATCCTGTCATCTGAACCCGACGTCGATTCCATGACCATCACCAGCTTAAGTGATTCTTCAGATGAAGTATAGTCTTCCCACCTTTGCAAAGAAGTGGCATGAGGGGATATAGACAAGGATCTACCGCTAGAGACGGAGCCCAAACGAGAGCTTTTCGCCGAACTCTTAGTATTTTCTGTTGAATGAGAGTTTGGCTTGTGGAATTAATTTTCATTCTACCTTTGTTTGAGAACTTCTTTAGTTGTAGGACCAGTTGAGTCTTCCCACTTCTTGTTTGGGTTCTAGTTGCAAGGAACAGTTCAGCAAGTATTTCTTCAAGATGAGTCTTGGTTTGCTTCGCCTGTTCGCTTGCCATTATTGATGTAGTAGTCGAAAATTGAGGATTCTGAGATCAAAAAATGAGATGACAAGAGGTCCAACTGGGCGTGCCAATGAATTTCGTGTATTAAAATACAGAAATCATTACAAATTGTATTTTTGAAAAATACAAATGAATATGAATCTTCTTGTAATTGCAAAATTGCAAAATCCTGTTATTAATTATCTGAATGTTTGAAGACCCTACCACGTGGCTTGAATCCTAGGTTTCGAGATTTGTTGAGAATTTGATTTGCTGAGAACTTAACTTGTTCGTTATTTGAATTTCAGAGTTTGGATTTGTACTTCGAAACTCGGACTTGATCTTAATTTAATTTGAAGAAGACTTCGATTTTCTTGAGTTTGCTTGATTTGAAGAAGATTTTGATCTTCTTCGTATTCCCCGGACTTAGAGTTGAAAGGATTTCTTATTTTCCTCTGACTTTGGAATTTCTTCAGTATTTCGTGATTTTCTTCTGCACTTTTCCTTCATTTTTTTATTATGAACATTTGTTCATATTTATAGGGGAAATTCGTGACCAATTTTGGTAACCTCTCAATTTGTAACGTCCCGACCCGCATGGTCCGAAACGTCATTAAATTAATTGTACTTTAGCCGTCAACTTAATAATTAACTATACTTTTAGCGGAAAGTTTAAAAGATTAAAATTTAAGAATTTAAAACAAAATAGTTCAATACCAAAAGAAAAGATTCAAAAATGCCCTTAGAATAATTTCCGTCCATGCATCCACCATTGATGTCAAATTCTAGGCAACACTTTAAAATGTAAACCTTGCTGTTTTTTTATTTCTAAGGTGACATTTGACAAAATAATTTCGTTTACTCTGCTATCGACTCCAAAACTTCATAAAATTTTAATGTAAAGTAGAAAACTCCTTATAGTATGACATATCAAAAAATCAACTCCGTCGGCAACATATTGGGTATTAAATATTTTTTAAAAACCCTACAGCGACCCGATTTGGAAAGAAACCCAGCACAGTTCACACAAAATGGTTCATTCAGTAGCTAACGTGTAAGGCTATCCAATGCCACTGACCTTGTCTAAAATTTCCAAATAAAGAGCGAGTTATGAATTTTTAAAGTCAACGCAGAAAGCTGAATTTTTAGAAGAGACAGCAAAACTCTAAATCGCTAATTCTTTTCTTTTGTAACAGTGATATGTAAATTAATTTCCATGACACATATATGCTTCCAAATAATTTATTCATATAAAAGAAAAAAAAACTCTTAACATAGTTTCACATATAACGCCATAGAAATTCTTAACTAGAAATCAACGTGAACATTTTATAGTCGAATTTAAAGTTATTTAGTCACCGGCCCTCCATAGCATGTTGCATCATCTTTTGTCATCATCCATGCCCCCAAGGAAAACAAATCAAACTGTAGAAAGGGAATTAACCCATGAGTTTGAAACTCAATAGATATCATCGGTGCATCTCGTTGTCAAACTAAAATTTTCGAACTATAGATTCATACCGTCGCACATAGTAGGATTTCCGGCAAAATCCAATTTATGTGGAGCTATGAATTAACATAACGCATAGAATCGGAAAATGATCATTCAAACTATAGTAGTGCCAAAGCACCGTACCCAAAGGCACCAATTCATAACTTGAAAATGAAATAACCACTTGCACCTCTACCTACCTCCGTTTAACGCTTTTGAAATGGATGAAATTGGACGATAAATGTTGTTTTCCCGATGGCGCCCAAGCTTTAAGAATTTGCTTCTCTCTTGTGTTTTTCTTTCTTTACTTTTGAAAGATTTTTCTTGTTTTGTGCATATATGGTTGCAAGAATTTGAATAACTTGAAGGGAATAAACTCTCAATGTCTAGGAGGAAAAACATTGCCAGTTGTAGAGGAGTTTCAAAGCATTTTTTAAAAAGAAAGGCTAGAGTTTAGGTTAAGAATTTGAAAGGTCAAAATCCTAAATTCTAGTAGAAAACATGAGCGGCATAAATGGAATTCAAAAGCATTAAAAAAAAAAGGGCTAGAGTTTAGGTTAAGAATTGAAAGGTCAAAATCCTAAATTCTAGTAGATAATATTGGCAACTTTAATGGAGGTTTAAAACATTTTAAAATCATTTCAAGACTTTCCATTTCTTTTGGGGCAATTACACGTGTGTATGTATATTTTTGTGCATAAATGACCAATTAAAATGCATTCGTCAAGCAACATTTAAGAGAAATTAAAATGGATTTATTTTGGTAAATTATAGGTTTCAAATCCAATTAAAAACTTTTTACTTTTTCTTTTTTTTTTTTTGGCTTCTACATCCCTCACACCTTACGTAAAATTTCGTCCTCGAAATTTACCTTATGATTGGGCAAGAAGTGTTGGATATTTGTCTTTAACTTCTTCTTCTCTTTCCCAGGTAGCTTCTTCTACTCCATAATTATTCCATTGCACTTTGACAAGTTGAATCTCCTTGTTCCGTAATTTATGTACCTTTCGTTCTAGTCTCTTAATCGGTAATTCCTCATAAGATAAGTCTTTTTGTACTTCCAAGAATTGATAATTGGCCACATGATTAGGATCATGTATATACTTCTTGATCATCGATATGTGAAACACATTGTGCACTACCGATAGTTTAGGCGGCAATGCCAATCGATAAGCCACATTTCCGACACTATCAAGTATTTCGAAAGGTCCGATATAATGAGGTCGTAGTTTGTCTTTCTTACCGAATCTAAGTACACCTTTTATTGGTGCCACTTTTAGAAAAGCTTTCTCCCATACTTCAAATTCTATGTCTTTTCTTCTGGTATCAGCATAGCTCTTTTGTCTATCTTGCGCGGCCTTTATCCTGGTACGAATCTCATTAATGACTTCAACTGTCCTTTCAATGACCTCTGGTTCCAAAACTCTCTTTTCTCCCCACTTCGTCCCAATGGACGGGTGATCTACACCTTCTACCATAGAGGGCTTCATATTGTGTCATTCCAATAGTTGCCTGAAAACTATTATTATATGCAAATTCTACCAAATGTAGATACAATTCTCAACTGTCTCCTAGCTCCAAAACACAGGCCCTTATGTACTATTTGATTCGAGAGCTACTCACTCTTTTGTATCAACGTCTTTCATTGCTAAAACTAGTATTACTTGTGATAAGTCAGAGACTTCACTAGAAGTTAGCATTCCCTCGGGAAAAACATTGAACCCTGATAAGTTAGCTAAGTCGGTGAATCTTGAAATTGAGGGAAAAACATTAGAAGCTAATTTGTATCTGATAGAGATGAAAGACTTTGATGTGATTTTCGGTATGGATTGGTTGAGACGTAATTATGCAACCATTCGTTGTAGAGAAAATGAAGTGTCATTTCAAAAACCAAGAGAAGAACAATTTTCTTTCCCTGGAATAAAGATCAAACCCAATCTCCAACTGGTATCTGTCTTACAAGCTGAGAGAATGTTGAGAAAAAAAAATCTCAAGGGTTACTAGTTAACATATCAAGAGAAAAATAAGCGACTATAAAGATTGACGATGTACCAGTGGTACAAGAATTTAGAAATGTGTTTCCATAAGATCTATCTGGTACCCCACTAGATAGACAGGTGGAGTTTACCATAGATCTAGTTCCTATAGCGACACTAATATCTAAAGGAAATTTCAATGGACCGGAATCATGTCATTTCAATGTGTAAAATTTTATATGCATTTTGTTTGAACTGTGCTGGGTTTCTTTCCAAATCGGGTCGCTGCGGGGTTTTAAAAAAAATATTTAATACCTTATATGTTGTTGACAGAAGTTGATTTTTGGATATGTCATACTATACAGAGTTTTTTACTTTACATTAAAATTTTATGAAGTTTCAGAATCGATAGCTGAGCAAACAAAAATTTTATGAAGTTTCGGAGTCGATAGCTGAGCAAACAAAATTATTTTGTTGATGGAGGTCTTGGGATTCAAATCCTAGGGGATGCGTCAGAAATCCGTGAGGGGTAAGATGGGCTTAAACTCTCCCAAAGCGGACAGTACGTATGATATGATAACGGCTTCGACGCGAAATCGAGTTGTTACAAAAAATACAATTGGTACCAGAATTCAACTTAAGTCTCCCATATGATGGAGTTCTTGAATTCGAATCCTAGGGGCGCATCAGAAAGCCGTGAGAGATAAGTGGGCATAGGCCCATCCAAAGCGGACGGTACACAAGCTAACGGTTTGGGTATAGAGACCTGAGTCGTTACATAATTAATTCAATTAAAATGATTATAATTGAATAATTGTGGGTTTTGAAATAGTAGAATGGGCCTTTAAAATTTTATGGGCCTTAGTAGACTTTAATTTAGTAAACTTAATTGAACTAGTTATTTAAATTGAACCGATCCATTACTTGTTATTTTGTTTATTTATTTATTTTTTATGTCCCAGATAACACTCAAAAAAACGTTGCAAATACGTTAAAGGCATCGTTCCAAAAATGTTGCAAAGATATTAATAACAACATTTGTGAAACATCATGAAAGATGAACACGAAAGTTTCGACAACGTTTAATAAAGGGAAAATTGCAGCCAGGGTACCAAACCTTTCAACTTTTTGCAAACTTTGCCCAAACCTTTGATTTGTGCTACCTACGGTACCAAACCTTCAAACAATTCGTAGGTCAAGTCCGAATGGATGGAAACCGTTAGTTTGACTGTTAATTGACTCCAAAAAATTATTTTGACCAAATCAACAAAGGGCAAAATGGTAACTTCATAATTTTAACATAAAGAAAGGAAAATAAAACCATATTATCTTCTCCAACCACCCCAGTCACCCCCACCCACACCCAACCCAACCCATAACCAAAAAACCATATTATATTCTCCAACCATCTCACCCCCACCCAGCCCAAAACCAAAACTGCCAGCACCACCACCACCGCCTTCTCCTCCTCCTCCTCCTGATTTGGGTTGTGTTTTGTTTCAGAGTTTTGTCGCCCTATAAAGAGAGACTGTGTACTCTACTACTATTGTTGGATCTTTTGGGGTTAGCTACAAGTTTGTCTCTACAGTTTTTTTAATTTTCTTTCTCTCTCTCATAATTCAAAAAAGAGCTTGTTTTCTTTGAATTTCTTGCTTTGAATTTCATGGGTTTTCCATAAAAAACTGGGCCTTTTCTTCTTTGTTTATTCTGGATTTCTCATTCCAAGATACCTATTCTTGGGTCTTATTTTTTGGGTTTTTTCATTACAATTCAAAAACCACAGTTTTTGGGTCCTTTGCGCCTTGCTTAATTTTGGGAGTTTCTGCTCGAGGAAAGAGAAAAGCTGAATTCTCTGCCATAAAATTTTTGGGAATTTCCTTTATGTTTTCTATTCCTCAGTCTGTGAAATGTGAGAATTTACCATTCTTGTTAGAGAAAAAATGGGAATGTTTTGTGTCTTTATGGCCCTCTTTTCTTTCAAATTAACCTAAAAGGGAGTAAATTTACAAAATCGAGTCACAAAATGCAATCTTTTGTTACCATATTTTTCTGCAACTTGCCATTTCTTGAATATTGCATTGTTCTGTATGGATCCCGAGAAATGAGCCATTTTGGCGATGGCGGCTGCGACGGTGTCGGCAGTGTGTTTGTGGTCTTACCAACAGTTTTGGTTTTGGATTGGGTGTGGGCGGGGGTGGGTGAGGTGAGGTGAGGTGCGGTGCGGTGCGGTGGTTGGAGAAGATAATATGGTTTTATTTTCCTTTTTATATGTTAAAATTATGAAGTTACCATTTTGCCCTTTGTAGATTTGGTCAAAATAATTTTTTGGAGTCAATTAACAGTCAAACTAACGGTTTCCATCCATTCGGACTTGACTTACGAATTGTTTGAAGGTTTGGTACCGTGGATGGCACAAATCAAAGGTTTGGGCATAGTCTGCAAAAAGTAGACCGATGACAAGCACAAATATGCTACATATGTATCATTATTCAATTAGGATAGCTTGAGATTCATTAATACTATATATTGCTTGAGGCGATTCGTATACTAAAATATAGAATGCAATTAGCTTGTTTATGAAACTCAATAGAAATCTAGCTAGACGTGTAATATATAATTTATGAATAATTTTACACTACAATTCGTGTATATATTAATGTGAATTAGATAATTGTAGTCCCCCAACATAAAACACTAAAAACAGAAAAGGTTTTAATAGAGACTTCCCATGTAATATTAATACATATACACGATAAAAAAATCCATACCATGTACTATTGCTGATAATGATAATAGCAATTAAATTAATAATATAGTAGCATATTGTACTCCTATTCATTTGGAAGATCAATTCAAAATCAACTTGGTTATCTTCTCATGTTTTATTTTTTATTTTTTGGTTGAGAACTCTTCATTTAAATTGAAGTGATTCAACATTATGGGCCGTTCGACAAGAATTTTAAAAGCCAAAAGATTCTTCTTATACTGAAAAAATACTTTTGAACATGTTCGGATAATTTTCTGAAAGTGCTTTTTTGAAATAGTTTTTAGAAATAGTTATCCTAAGGTAGCTTTCTCAATAAGTACTTCTACAAAAAGCAGAGCAAATTTTTTTTCTACCAAACAGTTCCTATAATTACAGCAAAAAAATTCTGGATTTATGTCTTAATGTCATCATTTGACATTTTATGAAAAACCAAACAAAATGAGGTGGTTGAACATTCATGATCATTTTAAATTAAAATTATACTGGTCAAATTCAGTGTAGATCACATAGATTTTGAAATGTTTGTTACTGTAATCTATATTATTTTAATTTTGACTACTGAATTAATATTGTTTATTTATTCCGATTTCATTGTTTACTGCATGTTAATTTGAGTAATTAAGAATCATTGATCACATTGTGAAGTACATAAGATATAACTCATATTTTGATTGAGACAGATTTGATCTAGATTAGCTAGTAGCAGTAGGCACTATGTCTGGATCAAAGAATAAGTCACTCTACCAATTGGAAAATGCAGTCACTCTACCGTGGCGATTGTCAGTTCATGAGTAATGACACTGATACTCCTAAAGGTCTTTTCACACGTTAATATCTTATGAGTTACTTAAGTTCTCTATGGAATTGTGATTACCATGCATGAACTTGAAGTTCTTTGATATGCCAATGTGTGAGATTACTCGTTGTGGTCATTCCAGTATTATGTTGATATTCAATAGGAATTGAAGTAGTGAACACGTATTAGCATTCGAAATCTGTCACCTTATTCGATAGGTAAATGAGTGCCATAGAATATTTTCTTTATAAAGTAGTGTAAATCTAACCTTATTATTTGAGAATGCTCAAATCATTAATTCCACAAGAAATAGTTTAAGAAAATGCAGAAATGCAAGCTGTCGAGTGCTGTAAAAATTAAAATGATAAAACAACATTGATTAATGATCTAATTCTTCGACGTCCAACGGGATCATACATATAAATGACAAATAAAAACAATATTAGGCCCTGTTTGGGAGGGATTACATTTTTCTACAGTAAATCAATTCTCATTTTTAACCACACATTCTTCAATAAAATAATATTTTTCATCACATCAATAATTTTTTCTTCTTTTTCAACCACACATTTCCCATCATATCATTATTCAAAATCAATTCTTCCCTCAAAAATCTCTCCCAATCAAGCTCTTAATCGTAGACATGAAATACAAATTGCTTCTATAGTTTTTATGTAATTTAAGAGTTCAGTTTTTCGTCTTTAGTAAAAGAAAATGGAAACTAATACTTATGAGTAATGTTATTTATCATTATAATGATAAAACATATGATAGCTCAATTTTCACGAGAGAGGAAGGAGAGGGGAGGGGGCGGGGAATTGAACTGTCATATCTCAGTATTCCACTTAAGTTAACACATTTATGATGTTTATCATTATAATGATAAATATCATTATTTAGTACATATTCTGGATAGTCTTGAATTGGCTTGACTAGATATTATTGTTATAGCTTAAATTATATAAGTTCAGTCAGGTCTCTTTGATAACTATAAAAATTTTGGACGTAATTTTGTTAGTAATATAAGTTCAAATTGATTGCAGGATTCTATGTCAATTAAAAGGACAAAAGGGGATTACAAAGTTTTCCTCAAGTCCTGAAATTTCTTGGATCTTCAAAAATACAATTTTGTGAATTTTAGTACGAGTAATGATCTCCAAAAACCATATAAGATGTCGAATTTATTCTCTTGACCATATGAATTCAGCACTAATTCTTTGACTTGTTTTTGATTTGCTAGATATTGTCATTACTCACGGGAAGCTAGTATTTGGAAAATCCATAACCCTAATCGTCCATCAAATCAAATGACCTTTGACTAGGTGATGGGTAATTCGAACAAACAAGATTTTTTGTTCATGAATATGGAAGAATCTAGTACTGTCTGTCAATGTTGATTACTTGAATATACAGTATACTTGATACCATGGTGGTGCTTAATGGTCTTGTGATGGTCAAGATAGTTAGTGTCGATTGAAACAGTTTTAGCCCATGTTTGATAGAAATTAAAATTTGGGACTCACAATTTTTCAATCATACATTTCATCATTTTTTATCAATTAATTCTTGATGTGTACAATTTTTGTACGAACCTACCACCTACGACCTTTTGCTCGAGGTCAAGATAACCTTGAGCTCTTTCCTAGTGATATTCCCAGTTTTGGTATCCTCAAGGATCATCCGTGATGAGTGAGGTCGAGGTATTCTCACATACTTGTCGTTGGTCGTCGGGGTTGAAGCAACTTGGGTAGTATGTTTCGAATAAAACCACCGCAAGTGTACGGTTCGTTGACAAGTAATAAAGTGGAAATCCTAAAATTTCAATTATCGTTCCCACGAGAATTGATTTAACTTGAGTTCTATTATTGCGACCTTAACCAAATCTATTAAACTCAATATGATTATTTGTGACTTTATGATGAAACTATGACTAATCTATAAATTAAACTAAAATTGTGAATCAATTGCAAAAGTAATGTTTGAATGCAAAAGTTTTAAGAAATCAATGTATGAAAAGCGTACTAGGATCCCGAATCGCCAATCAAAATTCACTCTTAACCCCTATCTCACAATTTGACAACACGATGAATCGTTTGAAGAATCAATGTTTCTAACCTATCCAACAATCTCTTTCGAGTAGAATTGAACCTATCCTAGTATACCATTTGACTATATTTCTATGACAAATGCAATATACAAGAATGCATAAAGTTTTGTAAACACTTAGAGATTCACGTAATGCATATCGGTATATTTCTATCATCTATGAACAAAACGATGATTTATACCTTGTTGAGTTTATTTCCCTTCTTTCGAATGCATAAAATAAACCACCTAAACTCACACAATTATCGTGCACTATAATCATGGAGACGAAAAGTGTATATAAATCATTCAATAGCCATCAAACGCATTTAAATGTCAAATTGCAAAATAGAAATTAAAAGATCATAATGCGAAGTTCATCGTTCACCTAGTACATGAAAAGTCTAGCCTAACATGGACAAAAGAAAAGAACAATAAAAATAATGAAAAGAAAATATCACCAAAATCTTAAATTAAATCTTGAAATCTTGAAACTTCGAATGTAAATCCTTGTTCTTGCCTTCTTGTAAGCTCTCCAAGGTGTTTTTTCTCAAAAGTGGCGCAGCCCCCTTTCTTTAGACGAGTTTAGGGTTAAATAAGTGCTCTAGATTCCTTTCCATAAGAGTTTATTAGAAAAGGAAACCAGAAAATCGGGCCAAAAATACTACCATGCGGCCGCATGGTTATTTTCCATGCGGCTGCATGGAACAAAAATTTTTCATGAATTTATCCCTGAACCCTTCCTTGCGGCCGCAAGGAAATTACACCATGCGGCTGCATGGTGCAATTTAGTTTCGAAATCTTCATTTTGGTCCTTGAGCTTCCGTTTTCTCTTGTTTTGACCTCTTTTGTTCATTCTTTCCCTCAAATCATCCCATGACATCCTCAATTTGTGATTAAACTCGTGTCCTCTCTTGAGTTGTCATCGGGTCATCTTTTGGTTATTTGCATTTTGGTCCCTGAACTTTCATTCTCTTCTATTTTGGTTTTTTTTCGTACGTTTTCGCACACTTTTCATTCCATCCATCAATGTAGTCCTACAAACGCAGATTATATCGAATTAAGCCATATTTCAACATATCTATCGACAATAGTCCATGTTTTGTGACCTAAATAAGTGCGCAAAACGTCTTTATCAAATCCCCCAAACTTGAACTATTGTTTGTCCTCAAACACGATGGTGACTCAACTCTACACAAAACATGGTTTAACAACCGGTCGTGCTCATGGTTAGATTTCAGTGACCAACATAATGAATAGTTTCAATAGTGCAAAATCAAACTAACCTCCACCTATCATATGCAGAACTTGATGTGTGTGTGTGAATACTTATGCAAAGCATACCACCCTAAAGATGGGTGCTAATCCTGACCTGTAGTAGTCAAATTCTTCATTTCTTCACTCGTGAGATTCACACCCCCCAAACTCTTTCGCTCAAAGATCCCGGGGTGTGTTCGAGAGTAGAGTTTTTTATTTACTTAAATCCTTACCCTCTCTTAGTTTGGATAGATCTCGCAGTCACAAGTTCACACGTCAACAAGCAGGAATGCTCCTATTTCTTTGATTGTTTCAACCGTTAAGACTAGACTAAGTTACTTGCTTCGTATCAGAGATATGATCCTATCAACCGAATGTCTGGGGCTAATCAATGCATTTCATACATAGAAGCACGTAAATTCTTCATCAATGGATAGACAGATATATTTATTTTTTAACATCTTTCATTTGCTTTCTATATAACCCTTGTAACGAGTTTTAGGCCGATGACTCCCAAGTCAGATGACCATAGGGCACCAGGTTTTAAAGCTTTGCAGGCTTAGTCATTCGAGTTATACAGGCTCGAACAGATGTCTTCATTTATTCAATAATCAGTGCAATGTCCCCTTTTTTTTAGACATTCAGTTTCTAGAACTAACCTCGAACTTGAAACTTTTACCTTGTTTTCGTCTCATTGGTCTAATCCAATCCACACAATACAATTTCACGCATGGAATCCCTACTCATCTCAATGTTCTCTGGTAAAAGCTAAATCATCTCCAAACTCCTAAAGTGATGGTTTATCGATAAGTGTAGTAGAGGTTTTCGGGGTCTACCTATCATGTTCAACTCTACTATGATTCATACACCTCATTATTAGCTTAGCATGCCCAACACAAGTATTGTGCTCAAAATGTCAAGTTTCCACATAGACAAGTATCAATCAATTTAACATGCAAAATTTCCATTATCTATAGTTATCCTGAGTCCAATATTCACATCATTGCCGACAGGGCCATTAAACCTACACAAGCACACACAATTCTAAACTACAACTAGAAGTGCATAAAACTAAGAATAATGAAAAACTGAATTTTTTTTTTCACACAACACAATCACACAAAAATAAAAACTACAATAACATAATGAATGACATATTGACATATTCCCACCCCCAAATGTATACAGAACATTGTCCTCAATGTTTAAAGAATAATAAAATGTAAATTTAGCAGTGCATAAAATTAAGAACAAATTCATAGAAGATAAAGAAGGGTGAGGAATACTCCCCTGATCGATGAGGATGCGAATGTGAAGATAGTGGAGGAAAAAGAAGTGTGGACCATGGATAGACTCTTTTATTACCTGTAGACAATGAAAAAAAAATCTTATTATTAAAAAAAACGTGAAGAAAAAATTACTAATCAAATGCTTAAGGCAAAATAAATAAAAGGGTAGAAACGATGGGTTGCCTCCCATCCAGCGCTAGTTTATAGTCTATAGCTCGACTCTACCGTGTTAGTCTGTTAAGGTACGTTGAATATAGCCTTGGAGGTCCTGATTAGCTTCTTCAATGATAGTTTCTTTCTTACTACAGCGTTCTTCCAAACGTTAGCCTTATCTTTATCTTTGTCATCTGTTTTTCCCTCATCAACTACGTCAAACTCAACAATGTACCCTTCTTGCTTCTCAAGATTTTGTTCGGGTTGAAAATGCACATTATGGTCATCAGCAGCATTTGAAAAGTTTTGAAACAAAATTGTCATCTGCAACACCTCCTCTACCACATCAATTTGATAGTAACTATTTGCCTTGACATGATCATCCATAACATTGAAAACGCTGAAAGTGATCTGCTCCTCGCCAAATCTCAAATTTAACTGACCCTTTTCAACATCTATTAGAGCTCTACTGGTAGCTAGGAATGGCCTTCCCAAGATAAGTGGTATATCCTTGTCTTCTTCCATATCCAAAATGAGGAAATCCGCTGGAAAAATGAATTTGTCCACCTTAACTAGCACGTCTTCAATTATTCCCCTCGGATGTGCAAATGTCCGATCAGCTAATTGCAGTGTCACCGTGGTTGGTTTGGCTTCGCCTAGTCCGAGTTTCCTGAAAACAGATAGAGGCATTAGATTAATACTTGCACCAAGATCACAAAGAGCTTTATCAAAATAACATTCACCAAGAGTACAAGGTATAGTAAAACTCCCTGGATCTTTCAGTTTTGGTGGGAGCTTTTTCTGAATTACGGCACTACACTCCTCTGTTAGCATCACTGTATCATGTTCATCTAGCTTTCGTTTCTTAGATAGAATATCTTTCAGGAACTTGGCATAGCTAGGCATTTTGAACAATGCTTCTGCAAATGGGATATTTATATGGAGTTTCGTGAAAATTTCGAGGAATTTCTTGTATTGTTGCTCCCATTGATGCTTCCTCAACCGTTGTGGGAATGGAATGGGTGGTTCATAAGGATTCACTGAATTATCTGGAACTTGTTGTGGTATCGCTGGTCTCTCTTTCACTGGTGTCTTCTTAGTGTTGTCAGTCTCCTCTTCAGTCTCTTTCCCAGGTGCGTCCACTGTCTCTTTGTCTACTCCTGGCCTTTTCACATGTATCTCAGGTAGCTGAACTCCACTTCTTGTAGTAATGGCTTGAACATGCTCCCTAGGATTCACTTCTGTATTGCTCGGTAAAGCACCAGGCACTCTCCCTGTCATTGAAAGAGCTAGCTGTCCCATTTGAGTCTCTAGATTCTTAATAGCTGCACCCTGATTCTGAAAATTTGTTTCAGTCTTTCTCATAAATTGATTTGTGGTTTCCATGTATTTATCGGTCTTTTCCATGAGTTTCGCAAACATATCTTCCAATTGAGGTTTCCTCTCCTGCTGAAACAGCCCCTGAGCCCGATTATGATTCTGATTACCACCCCAAGAGAAATTGGGGTGATTTCTCCATCCCGGATTGTATGTCTTAGAGTGAGGATTGTTCTGCTGACGTTGACCCCATTGAGCAAAATCCACATGTTCCATCCTTTGTGTAACAATGGGACATTCAGCTGTACCATGCTCTGCTCCACATTCTTCACAACTGGGCTTCTTCACTTGTACTGAATTCACGGTCTGTGTTATACCGTCTATCTTGTGAAACAAGGAGTCAATCTTTGTAGATAATGCCGAATAGGTATCTACCTCATACACTCCAACTACTTTCTTTACACCCACTCTATATGTAGACCACATGGTTGAGGTATTAGCCATTCTCTCAAACAACTCCCAAGCTCCCTCGACTGACCTGGTGGTTAAGGAACCATTTGATGACGAATCTACCATGCTTCTAAAAGTTGGTGTTAGTCCCCAATAGAAGTATCTAATTTGTTCTTTCTTGTCATATCCATGTTGAGGACACTTTCTTGACATGCCCTTGAACCTGCTCCACGCTTCATCAAGTGATTCAGTCTCATGTTGGCTAAAAACTGATATGTCGTGCCTCAATCTCACCACTTTAGCCGGTGAGAAGTATTTGGTGCAGAATTTCTGAGCCAAGTCATTCCAAGTAGTTATCCTCGCCAACCGGGAGTGAATCGAGCCACTCAATTGCTTTATCCCGAAGAGTTAGCGGAAACAACCTTAGTCTGATTACATCTTCTGATATTCCAGGGTATTTTTTTTGAAGTGTTGACACATATCCAAGAAACGGGATATATGTGTATGTGGATTCTCTTTGACCGTTCCGTAAAATTGATGTCCATTCTAAAAGAGTTGGATGATATTTGTCTTCAGTTGAAAGTTCGGCTGTCCGAATGCTGGGTAAACGATGCTGGACTGGCTTTGAACAACGTACGGTGCTAGAAAATCCCCAAGTATAGTATTCCCATCATCCTGAGCTTCAGCATTGGCTGGCGCTGCATGACCTATCCTCGGTTCCAGTTGTTGATCAGCCATTTCGATTTGTCCTTGATTGACCTGATGTGCTGCTCTTGCTTCTCTCTGTCTGCGATGAAAGGTTCGTTCAATTTCCAAATCAACTTGAAATAATTCACAGCTGATTGATCTTCGCATGCAATACCTGAAAAGGCAAAAATAGTAGCAGCACTTAGCTCAACCTAAGTAATTGAACGAAAAATAAAATAAAATAAAACTAAAGAAAACAAGTTCGAATTAGTGTCTAAATAACAAAAATCAAGTTAATACTCAATCCCCGGCAACGGCGCCAAAAACTTGTTCACGAAAATATGTTTCGAATAAAACCACCGCAAGTGTACGGTTCGTTGACAAGTAATAAAGTGGAAATCCTAAAATTTCGAGTATCGTTCCCACGAGGATTGATTTAACTTGAGTTCTATTATTGCGACCTTAACCAAATCTATTAAACTCAATACGATTATTTGTGACTTTATGATGAAACTATGACTAATCTATAAATTAAACTAAAATTGTGAATCAATTGCAAAAGTAATGTTTGAATGCAAAAGTTTTAAGAAATCAATGTATGAAAAGCGTACTAGGATCCCGAATCGCCAATCAAAATTCACTCTTAACCCCTATCTCACAATTTGACAACACGATGAATCGTTTGAAGAATCAATGTTTCTAACCTATCCAACAATCTCTTTCGAGTAGAATTGAACCTATCCTAGTATACCATTTGACTATATTTCTATGACAAATGCAATATACAAGAATGCATAAAGTTTTGTAAACACTTAGAGATTCACGTAATGCATATCGGTATATTTCTATCATCTATGAACAAAACGATGATTTATACCTTGTTGAGTTTATTTCCCTTCTTTCGAATGCATAAAATAAACCACCTAAACTCACACAATTATCGTGCACTATAATCATGGAGACGAAAAGTGTATATAAATCATTCAATAGCCATCAAACGCATTTAAATGTCAAATTGCAAAATAGAAATTAAAAGATCATAATGCGAAGTTCATCGTTCACCTAGTACATGAAAAGTCTAGCCTAACATGGACAAAAGAAAAGAACAATAAAAATAATGAAAAGAAAATATCACCAAAATCTTGAATTAAATCTTGAAATCTTGAAACTTCGAATGTAAATCCTTGTTCTTGCCTTCTTGTAAGCTCTCCAAGGTGTTTTTTTCTCAAAAGTGGCGTAGCCCCCTTTCTTTAGACGAGTTTAGGGTTAAATAAGTGCCCTAAATTCTTTTCCATAAGAGTTTTAGCGAGAAAAGGAAACCAGAAAATCGGGCCAAAAATACTACCATGCGGCCGCATGGTTATTTTCCATGCGGCTGCATGGAACAAAAAATTTTCATGAATTTATCCCTGAACCTTTCCTTGCGGCCGCAAGGAAATTACACCATGCGGCTGCATGGTGCAATTTAGTTTCGAAATTTTCATTTTGGTCCTTGAACTTCCGTTTTCTCTTGTTTTGACCTCTTTTGTTCATTCTTTCCCTCGAATCATCTCATGACATCCTCAATTTGTGATTAAACTCGTGTCCTCTCTTGAGTTGTCATCGGGTCATCTTTTGGTTATTTGCATTTTGGTCCCTGAACTTTCATTCTCTTCCATTTTGGTTCTTTTTCGTACGTTTTCGCACACTTTTCATTTCATCCATCAATGTAGTCCTACAAACGCAGATTATATCGAATTAAGCCATATTTCAACATATCTATCGACAATAGTCCATGTTTTGTGGCCTAAATAAGTGCGCAAAACGCCCTTATCAGTGTGCATTATCCCAAGGAGATGATTCATTTCAATTACGAAACCACTAATGTCATTAATCTAATATGACTACCAACAAAGTTTTATTCTTATCCAAACACCTTATTTAACAAATCCAATCAAATTACAACTCATAGGTATGGAAATACTCCCAAGCGAGACCTTAAATCCATTATTTAGGTACGCTTTTACATTCAATTTATAGCCTTAGGCTTATATTTTCTTCTCTCGCTAACTTAAGAATCAGAAGAACGCCGAGGTCACACTTTGTTGCCTTTATTTTAGGTCTGGAAGATCTTGTTCATTCTCATTCTCGATCGTCAAGCTCTGGTAACCTCGGGTGTAGATCATGACACATTTGTTCCAAATTCTAGAGATTCTATTCGTGCTAATTTCTTGTTGTCAAGTTTAGGTATCCACATTCCACAGGTTCAGATTTTTTGTAGCATCAATCCCATCAAACACTGGCTTAATATATGAAATTAACTCAACTCAAGAATAATATTATTTTTTATGAAGATGATTAGGTAGTCAGACATCTATAAAGAAGTGATCGAAAAATACTTTGAATGGTGTGTTATTCAGGTCGACCCAATAAAGAAAAATTCAACAGGATAAATTATTGTTACTTGTAACAAGTAAAAACGAGCTATTTTGGTGAGAAACGAAATTTATTTCATACCAAATTCAATATTGACGTCGTCGTAAATGCATTTTATTTACATAAAATTTTGAAAGATTGTGTTGTTAAAAAGTAGGAAAATTATTTTATTTACATACAAAATTATTTTAACAAAAAAAATATGATTAAAAATGAATTTCAAAAAAAATAATTTTTTAAAAAACGAAGCTCAAACATAAACTATATGTATTTACACGTTAAGATAGACCAAAGAAAGAAATACGATTACGGATCACGTCGCCTAACCATGATTGAGACTTGTGAGAAAAGTAGCACCGTCAACAATAATGTAATGGCAAACAAAAATCCTAGAATCATGCACGCACGTGTGTTTCATAAATTCTTGTACCGTACTGCCCACCAAATCATTTTCAGCTAGCAAACATTCGTGAATATTTTGTTTATTGCTCGATTATAAGGTTTTTTAAAATTGTATCTAGTGATAGTGCTTCGAGCAGATGATACATAGACATTGTGCCAGTACATAACATGTAAAAACTGTCTAGATTGACAAAAGTAACCAAGGACGAGAACCATTGCTTTTCTTTGTTCAATCGATGTAAAGACTGCAAGGAATCCTTGTCCAACGCATAATCTTACTTATGTTTGAGACAGCATGGGATACTTGTATTCTCGTAGTACAACCTCAGCACCACATAAAATTAGTCTTAACTTCTAAAATTTGATAGCATAATTAAAATTTGAGTGGACTCAATCGATATGGCTGTTTGGACCAACCTCGACTTTACAGCCGGTCACACCCAAACCCACACGTACATACGATGCATTGTATCTATTGAGAAGAAGTGAAGGAACGCACATGCGTCTCATTAAATTCTGGAGACGGCCTTTCCGCATCTAATTAAACTCTGAAGAAGATCTTTCCATGTCTCACGTGAATGATAATACTGTATCTGTATCTAGGCTGGCTATTCTGGAGTATGAAGAATCAGACATGCCAATTGAAAACAAGTAATCCAATGACTCGTGCATAGAATAAGCAGAGTTCTTCCATAATGACAACAGTACATTACAAGTATAATTCCACGGGACCACGGCTTGAAAGGAAAAATGAGTAAAAGCTCCATCCCAAGATCATCCTCAGCCCCCTAGAAATTTAACTGAAATTAAATGTGATGTGCAAGAAATTGAAAGCAGGTTGTGTAACGTTTAATCAGTAAAATTCTTGTCCTTTTTAACTGAATCCACGAGTGTAAACTCATCAATACAAACAAAGAAACAGAGAAGACATCAAGAAAACTGGGTAGAAAACAGCTAAAAGAATGAAGTAACTAACAAAATATGCAAAAGAATGAAGAAACAAACAAAATATACAACAATGGAACTTGAAAGTTAAAATCAAAACAAGAAATGAAGAATTATTTTTCTTCAACGTTTCTCTTTTGAAGGTATATTTGAACTTGGTTGTTTGTTTTGGAGAAGTCCTGAAGAAGTACAAGACTACAAGGAGTCAAAAAAGACAAAAGATGGACTAGGCGAAAAAGTCGCCGCAAAACCGCTTGTTAGTTGCTCATTAGATGCTTGAGCACTCGGAGCAGGATGTTGGCCTCTCGCTAGGTGCAAGCCGGCCACTCGAGTGATAGTGGCACTGCTCGCTAGACTCAAGGGTGTTGCTTGAGCAGTAGCTTTATCCGGATTTCTTTGGCCAGTTTTGGGACTCCTATTTCAACTCAAATACTTTGTTATTGGTTTTACATATTGTAATAGCACTTCAACTTTTGTTAAACTCTTGTTTGTATTAATTCTCCTAATATATTAGGAATTCTTATATTATAAATCTGTGGTATATTAAATAGTTATTTGATCGACTTAAAGAGCAATTCATGGGATCTAGGTTAATAGAAAAAGACTCACAGATAGAGAGATCAAGAGAGAGTCTTGTGAGATCTAGCATAACGTATTGTAACACCTTACTTTTGATACAATGAATTCTCCACCTCTCCTCGGGGTTTTTGCTCGTCTTGGATTTTCACGTAAATTTTGTGTTTTTTTGATTGTTATTTTCATCATGCCCATTATCTTAAGTTTAATATTCATAATAATTGGATCAATTTCTAACAAGTGGTATCAGAGACAATGATCAACAGTTCCTGGAGAGCCCGGTTGGGTACATATTAGAGCAAGGTTTAATAAACTCAAAACGAGGTTCGATTGTTTTGGGATGACAAGTATGAAATTTGAAATTTCGCTTTTGGATCACAACACCAGATTTTTGTTATGACAAATTTTTGTTTGGACACTGGAAGAGAAGTAACATAAGGATCGAGTTGTGGACAAAGAAATCCTAGTTATACATTTTAGAAGGTTCAACGATCACGTTTGATGCACCTTTCACTAAATTAAAGAAAAGAAATATTAGACCTCGGATGAGGTTCGATAAGACTGATTTGGTTGCTTATAATTTGATAAGCGTTGATTAAGATGAAGTTGGTTGTGATCAAGTTGCTCGTGGTGATAATTCAAATAAATTTGGCATTGACGAAGCTGCAATTAGCTAGTTAGCTATGATCTTGATGATCTTATTGCTAGTGGAGATTATTCGAGCAAATATGATACCCAAGGTAATCCTATAGATAAGCACTATTTGGATTCAATTGGTAGTTGTTGAATTTTCCCTAGTTGGGCTTTGTGGAAGACCTAGAGTAATTTGGGGGAGTGTTTTGTTCGAAGAATTTTGTTGGAGTTGAATAAGTTTTATTCTTTGCAGTGGAATTCGTTTCCAAGTGGATAATTTTTTAAGTTTCGATCATTACACTGTAATTTGTGTTAAGGTGGAGATTTTTTAGAATTTCGGTGTGATACAAAGTCTACTTTGGATGTATATTTAGAGTTGTTGGTTTGTTTTAAAAAAAATTTGAAGAAGTAGAAGACTATAGGGAGTCAAAGAAGACAAAAGATTGACTAGGATGAAGAAGTTGCCACAAAATCACTCATTGACCTCTCATCAGACGCTCGAACACTCAGAACAAGACATTGATCACTTGCTAGGCACGAGCCAACCGTTTGAGCGGCAGTAGTACCGCCCACGGTCGCGAAGGTGCTGCTTGAGCGACAGGTTTATTAGAATTTTCAGGGTTTTGCAATTGGCCAGTTTTGAGACTCCTATTTCAACTCAAATACTCCATTCGTTAAACTCTCCTAGTATGTTAAGAAATCTTATATTATAAATAGGTGGTGTATTACACATATTTATTTGATCAACTCGGAGAGTGATCCAGGGGGATCCAAGTTATAGAGACAGACTCGCAGATAGAGAGATTAGTAGAGAATCTTGTGAGATCCAGTATAAAATATTGTAATTTCTTACTTTAGATATAGTCTCCTCCTTTGTTTGTGGATTTTTCACATCTCGGGTTTCTACGTAAATCTTTAAAAAAATCACAGGTACAAATAATTACCAAGAAAATTATCTGAGCTAAGACTTTATAGTTTATACAGAAATTTCGGAAGCACAGACTGTAGTACAACCATCTAAGCGTGATGAAAAAGAACACAATTAAGTAGCCTCATAGTCTACCAAACTAATAATAATAATAATAATAATAATAATAAAACAGAAAAATAAACTGATAATACATACAACTGCCTCTAAACTTAAGACTCTCAAAGGCACCATGGGATCATTTCCTTGTATTCTCAAGATGTTCATTCCACCACGATTCTACTTGGCTCCTTTCCTGCATGTATTTCTCCTATATTACACGATCATGTAAGAACAAATATCCAGAATTCCAAGAATGATATAGTGCACATGTATGCAAAAAGTCGTGTCTATTAGCCTATTAATCCGACTATGATACGAATAGTGAAAAATGTATAATTCAACTTCAATCTTCTAATTGATATGCAAAAATTGCGGATCCTAAATTTTCAAATCAAACTGAAGAAACCAAATAATTAGCCAACTCGAGTAGTTTAAGTGCTACAATGGTCGTATCCATAAATTGCTGTAATACTTGAAGATGAACATGGCTGATGTACAGAATAGGCTATCCTTCACAAAGGCACAGAATAACGTTCATCAATGTCATTCTATGACCCCAGTAGAGCATATGTTTAACTTACTTACCTAATGGACGTTCACTGAGCCACAGAATATGTATGTATGTATGTATGTAAATATCTATGTATGTATGTATGCATGCATGCATGTATGCATGTATGTAAATGTGGACCACTCAACAAAAATGCGTTTCAAGTTATATAACTCTATGGAAAATTCTACAGGGATATCAGATAGACCGGTCTACGTGTCGTATTCACTTAACCAAGGAGGAATAACTGGAAAAATAATTTGTATGGCATAACACATCGCTGCAAGGTGAAGAATCAACCAGAGCATTTCAAGGGGAAAAGAAAATAACCTGGCATAAATGAAGAGCAATAATTTCGTTGTACCCTGTGCTTTACTGTTTCTCGCTGCACCAGGACAAGTTTAACAATGGTGCTTTTGGAAGGAGATATTCCATCATCATGCTGATTTTCTTGAAGGACATTTACTGCATTTTCACCTAGCCCTGTTGTCTCCTCAGTTCCGTTCTTCGTTTGATCTCTATATCTGCCTGTATCTGCCCTTATGTGATGAACTGCCCCTAATTTAGGTCGACACACATGAATCACTACAGATAACATAAATAACAAAGCATGCATTTGAAACGATGTGCTGAAGGAAAAGATGAATCTTAAACAGTGAAGATGAAACTTTAATGACTTGTCAAGGAACAACCTAAGTATCATGTAATGAAATGAAGGGTATTGATACTTTAGTACGAAGAAGCAAATTGAGTGCCATGCACACAAGACAATTGAGTGGGAAATGTCAAAAGAAATTTGGCAATTTAACTCTGTTTCCTGATTGGAGATAGCTGAACATTCCCATCAGCTCAAATAACAAGATACTGCAGGGGAGACAAACAACAAACTACTAAGACTAGTTGTCAACAAATTGTCGCCCAAGTTCGATTTATGCGCCCTACCAAAATTACCATAAAAAGTTTCAAAAACAGAAAGAAAAAAACTGATCACTCCACAAATTCCAGTAGCATAACAAAAATAAAATCTCCTGACCAAGTTGATATGTCTAGCAATTAAGCATGTCTTTAGGCAGGGAAGCAGTGTCACTAGAAGAATATAGCCATGAATAACCAAAGCTTGCATTTTGAAACGATACGCTCAAGAAAAGATGAATTTTAAACAGTGAAGATGAAACTTTATTTACTTGTAGAGGAAAAAACTAACGGTTAATACAATAATAAATGAAGGGTCCATATTATTTATTCTCCTTTTCGATTATACTAAGGAACAAATTGAGTGTCATGCACAAAAACAATTAAATGGGATGTGTCAAAACAAATTTAGCAAGTTTACCCTGTTTCCTGAGTGGGGATAGCTAAACATTCTCACTAGCTCAAATAACAAAAAACTCCTGGGGAGAAAAACAACAACTTAACAAACTGCTAAGCCTCGTTCTCCACAAATTTAGGCACTTAGCGACAAAAATCCTTTGTCTCTCAGTTCGATTTATAGTGAGATCAACCAGATACCGTAATTGCACAATAAAGTATAGAACACCCTACCCAAAAATTCACCTGAAACATTGGCAAAAGTAGACGGAAAAAACACTGAACACTCCACAAAGTCCAGTAACATTACAAAAACAATATCTATTGACAAGTTAAAAATTAGTTAAATGTCATTAAGTAAGACGATCATATCAAAATTTACGATAAGGGTAGTAATTAACCAAACCTTTAGGAGAGGTGGCAGTATCATTAGAAGAATGTAACCATGGTTGATGCCTGACGAGCGGAGCATACAAGTAGCAATCTGATTTCATATAATCCTCAAATTCCCAAAGGAATTTCTTCTTATTTTCCTTAATTGGTTCATAATCATATCCCTTCACATCTACATAAATAAATAGACCATATTGTGCGAGAAAATAAACCAAACACAAATTGCAATTACCATTAACGCATAACAGTAATTTGGGATAAAAAAGAACGAAAAATCCCATAAGCAATGCTTACTGAAGGAGGGTCTGGGAGAAAGCAAAGGAGCAAACATGTAGGAATCTGACTTGAAATAATCCAAGATTTTCTTGAATATTGACCGTACTTTCTTCCTTCTGTTATTATTTTTGATGGGCTTCTTCTTGTGAAGTGCAATAGACGCCACTTTCTTGGCCATGGCTCTGTAATTTACGGAACAGAATACTAATTTTTCGAGGGTGAGTGAAATCTGATATGCATGAAGGAAAAAGATCGAGATAAGAACGTTATATGTTGTAGATTGTTAAGAGCGGTTATTACCACGTGACAACTCCCGATGAATCCTTCTACATGACAGGTGGCAAGGGACAATCATGGGGCCCATCTGAAAATGGATTGAGATTGGATTGACCTAATTTTGACCTGGTCCAATTAAACACTAGGCGGTGGCTCGGCTAGAGTTTTAGATAAGAAAAATGCTATGCATCCCCAATCTATGTGGATGTAAATGGTTGATTAAATGATAGGTGAAATTAAATAACTTATTTAATTTCACCTATCATTTAATGCCATATTAACGCCACATAGACTGAGAATGCATCCCCAGTGAGGATGAATAGCATTTCTCTCTAGATAATGCTCAAAACCATTTAGAAAAGAAAATGGAATTTTGCTGAGTGCATTGTCCAATCTGTGTGTAACACAAATTATTAAACAATAATATGAGAGTATATTTTGATGGTCGATTTGCCATCCATTTATGTATGAACCATATGTTTCATGAACGCACTAAACATATACATGATAAACTACATTTTATTATAAATATAATATCTCAAAGTTTGATAGAACTTGAAAAAGTGTATTCTGACTATAACCCTGCAAAAATATGGACTATTTGCCTAAATCATAATATTATCGTTTTTGTGAATTGACTGTTGCGTAATTTCCTATTATTGATGAACTATTTGTGATTAGAATCGTTACATTTGGCCTTACCTACTCGACAATTCCCTTGAGATTGAGATCAAGATCGTGAATCTCACGTAAATCCTGAGAATTTAAAATTTAGATCGGAGTATATTTGCGACCTCTAGGACTTTTTTTGTGTGATTCTCTGTAAATGTTGTTTTACGTACTACGTGTCTTACTTGTTAATAAAATGTATGTACACCATTTTGACTTAGGTATCTTTAATGATAAAGGTAATTTCAAAATTGAACCCTAAAATGACGTTTTCAATAAATTGGTTCAAAATATTACAAATTATGGTAAAAAGGTTTTTGATAAATACAAAGCTATTATTCTCCATAATGTTATTTTTGACAATAATAATAAAGTAAAAAATGCAATCAAATATGGAAACGAGGTCCTTACATCCAATATAGTCATCGATTCCTTAAAGAGTAAGTAGAGAAAAATGAAGGTTGAAAGAAATGAGAAAAAAGTAAGAAAGATTCACCAAATATGGGATAGATCTCAGTTTAGGAGTGGTGAGGGGCAAAATAGTGGTGGCAAGAAAAGTGGTAAAGATGTATATCTACGTTATAGGAGAAGGCAAATGAGAGAAAATGTTAAGTTGTGGGAAACTACGACATTTCATAAATGAGTGCCGTAAAGAGAAAAATAAGTTGAAAAATCTGAGGGATGGTGAACCCAATGAGGCAAATATTGTTGTTTTAATAGATGAACATGGGGAGTTTCACAGGATTTTAGATTTTGAACCAAAATTTGTCTATGAACTCCTATATGCATTGGTAAATTCTTGAGTCCGCGCTTATTTTCATGTTACATCAAATAAATTGTGATTTGATCGTTTACATGAGTTTGATCATGGACATATAGTTGCATGGGGTATTTTCGAACATGAGATCACTGGTGTGGATAATGTCACTATCAGATTTGACAGTGGCTTTGTGCACACATTAAAAGAAATTAGGTACATTCCACATATAAGTTGGAATCTAATTTTTGTGGAGGAGTTGGAGCGCACAAGTTTCACTTGTGCACTAAGTGATCGAGTGTTAAAAAATATTTAAAAAAGCACTTAGAGCCTTTAAAGCTACTAACAACAATGTTGTTTACATCACGCATGCTAAGGTGATGGGTGGTTTAAATTTTATTAGCAATTATACTAATCATACATAAAAGTGGTACAATAGGTTAGCTCACGTTAGTGTTAAGATACTTAAGTTCCTTAACGATAACGGTGTGTTTGGTAAAGATCACATGTTTGACATGCCATTTTGTGATCATTGTGTATTTGGTAAACATCATAGGATGTCATTTGTATCTAACACACACTAGACATCTAGAGTGTTAGAATACATTCATATTGATTATGAGGCCCGAGGAACAATCCCAATTTTGGTGGTAACAAATATTTTCTATATATTATTGATGATTTCTTTAGATGTGTGTGGGTTTATTTGCTGAAAGCTAAATCTGAAATTTTTGTGAATTTCAAAAATTAGAAAGTTAATGTGGAGAATCAGACAGGTAAAAAATATGAAATATTTGTATATCAATAATTGTCTAGAATTTTGCAATGCCGAATTTGACAATTTATGCAATGAATCTGGCATTACTAGATGTGGGACTCTGCCTTAAACTACCCAGCAAAATTACTTGATAAAGTTAGATCTATGATGTTAAGTTCTAGTGTGCCTAAGTCTTTTTGGGATGTTGCTGTTATTACTACATACTGTCTGACTAATATTACTCATTCCGCTACTTTGAATGGTGATACTCCATACGATATTTTGTATGGTAAATGTGCTGATTATTCTATGCTTAGAACCTTTCATTGTGCTGCTTTCTATCATCAAAGTGTGGAAAAATTGGAACCTAGACTTAAGAAATGCGTCTTCTTAGATTACCATGAGGGTGTCAAAGGATATGGGTTGTGGGATAGAAACCAGAAGGGTGTGAGAATAATCATAAGTCGACATGAGATTTTTAATGAGTCTAAGATGCCTTACATAGAGAGTGAAGAACAACGAGAGACTGTTAAAGAAGAGTCCCCAGTTGAGGTATAGCAAGTGAATGTCCACATCCACACTACCTACGAGCGAGGTGGAGAGTAGTACACAAAATTAGCATAATATAGAGTTACAAGGTGATGATGAAGTTTTTGAGGACAATCCTATCGACCAAAACCCACTAGCTGACTATCAATTAACTAGACATGAAAAGATGAGACCATATAGGGAACCCCAAAGGATATCTGACTATACCGTAGCCTACACTAGTTACCAAGAACTAGTCAATAAGGAGCCAACTACCTATGAGGAGGCTGTGAGGAGTGAAAAAAAGTGAGGAATGACAAAGTGCTATGAGAGAAGAGATGAGCTCTCTTATGAAGAATCAAAATTGGGATTTAGCTCCTAGATCTAAGGATAAATTCATAGTGGGATGTAAGTGGGTGTATAAGATAAAAGAGGGAACTACTGAGAGTAAGCCTATGATATATAAGGCTATGTTAGTACTCAAGGGTAACACATAGAAGGAATGAGTATATTATAATAAGATTTGTTCGCTAGTTGTTAACTAGACCACCATTAGGGTCATGCACGCTTTTGTTGCTTACTATGATTAGGAAGTTAAACAACTGCTGTCAAAATTTCATTTTTGCATTGTGATTTTGATGAAAAGATTTTGTGAATCAGCCTGAAAATCTTGAAAGTAAGTCTAAACCTGATCATGTGTGTATAGTTTTCACGACAATGGTATAGAAAATTTGATTCCTATGTGTTATCTATTGATTTCAAGAGGCTAGAATTTGATCATTACTTGTATTATCGCACCACATCACTAATAAAGAGTGTGTGCATCTATTACTTTATGTTGACGACATGTTATTAGTTAGACCTAACATGACTGTGGTAAACAAGATTAAAATTGAATTGTATAAAGAATTTGAAATGAAAGACCTAGGACATTCTGTGAGGATCCTTGGTATGGATATTAACAGGGATATGTCTAATTCTTGTTTACTTGTGCATCAAACTCCTTACCTGGTTAAAATTTGGAAGAAATTTGGCATGCTTAATGGCAAACCTGCTTCTGTGCCTTTTGAAAATCATTTTATATTGTCTAAAGACCAATCGCCTGTAAATGAAGAAGAAAATGTTTTTATGACTAAAGTGCCTTACTTTAATGTTATTGGTTCCATTATGTACCTCATGGTCTATACTAGACTTGATTTGGCTTTCACTGTGAGTGTGTTAAGTAGGTACATATCTAATCCTGGTCCCAACAATGAAAAATGTTAAAGTGGTTGCTTAGGTACTTAAAGAGAACTTTTGATGATGAGTTTGTTTATAAGTTTGCTGTAGAGGGCGTGAAACTTAAATGGTTCACAGATGCTGACTATAATGGTGATAGGTGATAATAGGAAGCTTACTTCTTATATTTTTTCTTTGTGTGACTTTTGTGTGAGTTGGAAGTCTCAACTCCAACATATTATTGCTCTATTCACTACTGAATTTGAGTATATTGTTATCACCAAAGTTATTAAAT
Organism: Fraxinus americana; assembly: GCA_035079005.1. Classification (NCBI taxonomy): domain Eukaryota; kingdom Viridiplantae; phylum Streptophyta; class Magnoliopsida; order Lamiales; family Oleaceae; genus Fraxinus; species Fraxinus americana. Next base: position 184,087 of record JAVHZT010000044.1, read on the forward strand.
AAGCTTTGTGATTCAGAGGTTTGATTAATAATTGGGTGCTTTTAAGTGATAATGTGATAATATCACTTAGAGAGATGTAGTGTCTCAAGGTTTGATAAAACTTGAGAAAATGCATTTTGTCTATAACCCTAAAGATATGGGCAGTAAGGTGCTCTACCTGGTAAAGTTTAGAATCCGCCTTACACTTCTAAACGTTGATAAAGATATGTGATGTTTCAATTTTGTTTGAAATCACATTGAGCAACTACTAAACTTTTTTTTTTTTCAAGTAAATTTGGCATCAAGTTGGAGGTTTGTTGGGTATTTTAATACCAAATAAATTTTGGGGTGATGATAAATAATCGGGATGAATACTAGATTCAATTATTAATATAATTAAATGCACTTAAGTGCTATTGGGTAGAAAATCACACTTGGTAGTCTAAGTTACAAAGAAGGACCAATACCACTCAATTGGCTCGAGGAAATAGTGGGAAATGCCCGGTTGACCCGGTCACTTTTCCAAAATAGCCGTTGACTGATAAAAAAAAAAAAATGGAAAAACTAAAAAAAGCTTAACATTGAAGCATTTTGCCATTTTTACCCTCACGTGACTTGGAAGAGAGTTGGGAGAGAAAAACCGACCGTGTGGTGCCCGACCCAAAAACCGACCGTGTGGAGCCCAGACCGGAATCGCCATTTCTCTTGAAGAAGGTGAGCTTTTGAAAACCATTCTATGTTATTTTACAAAAAGCATGGTTGAAATCATTCAATATTATGCATGTTTGCGAATTTTTGTTGATTATTTTCGAAAAAATTGTTGTAGAATCAATTAATATCGAAGAAATGATGATTGGGAGCCATTTTGGGGGTTGGAGATCGCCGGAAATGGCGTTTTCCGGCGATCTCCGTCGGAGAAGAAGGGGGCAGACGCCCCCTTCTGGGATCGCCCAGAAGTCTGGGCTTCTGGGCCCAGACTTACGGGGGTGCAGGCACGCCCGTAAGCCCGGACCCCGAAGTCTGGGCCCGGACCCCCGAGACACGGGGGTGCAGGCCCCGTAAGCCCGCATTTTCTGGGCCTGCGGGCTTGGGCCCGGCACCCCCGAAGTGCGGGGGTGCAGGCCTAGACTCCGGGATTACGGGCCCGCACCCAGAATCTGGGAGTCTGGGCCCAGAAGCCCAGAAGATTCTGGGCTTCTGGGCCCAGACCCCCAGAAGTCTGGGCCCAGAAGCCCAGACTTCTGGGATTCTGGGCCCAGACGTCTGGGCCCAGAAGCCCAGATTTTTTTTTTTTGCCTTTTATTTAAATGAAAATATGAAACGAATTATAAATTATAAAATATTTTTTAATAAATTATAAAATACTAAATAAACAATATAAATTGTTTCTTTGAATTGTTTATTTCAATTTTATATTTCGATTGTTTATTTAATTATTATTAATTAAAAAATTATTAAATATTTATTAAAAAATTATTTAAATATTTTATAATAAATATTTTACTTGTTCACTTAAAATAAATATTTAATTATAATATTTTAAAATTATAATATTTTAATTAATAATAATTAAATATTATATAAACAATTAAAATAATGAATTTATTTAAAAATTCTTCTTTTACAACGAAATATTAAGTGAACAAGTAAACTATTTATTATAAAATTATTTATTTTAATTACTTATTGAAATATTTTTTTTTTGTTGTCTTTTATTTAAATTAAAATATGAAACGAATTAATAAATTATAAAATATTATTTAATAAATTATAAAATATTAAATAAACAAAATAAATTGTTTCTTTGAATTGTTTATTTCAATTTTATATTTCGATTGTTTATTTAATTATTATTAATTAATAAAAAATTAAATATTTATTAAAAAATTATTTTAATATTTTATAATAAATATTTTACTTGTTCACTTAAAATAAATATTTAATTATAATATTTTGAAATTATAATATTTTAATTAATAATAATTAAATATTATATAAACAATTAAATTAATGAATTTATTTAAAAATTCTTCTTTTACAACGAAATATTAAGTGAACAAGTAAAATATTTATTATAATTACTTATTGAAATTGTTCAAAAAACATTAAATATATTATTTTAAATAAATTATTTCATTTAATTGTTTAGTTATAAAATAAGAAATTTAATTATAAATTCTTCTATTAATTTGAAATATTAAGTGAACAATTAAATGAAATAATTTATTTTAAATCATAATCAATAATTCTAAATAAATTATTTCATTTAATTGTTTAGTTATAAATAATAGAAAAACTAAATAAACAAAATAAATTGTTTATTTGAATTGTTTCTTTAATATTCTAATAATTATAATTAAATATTATATAAACAATTAAAATAAGAAATTTAATTATAAATTCTTATATTAATTTGAAATATTAAGTTAACAATTAAATGAAATAATTTGTTCCATTATTGCATTATTTGTAATTAAATTTCTTATTTAACTATTGATTCTTGCGGATAGTAATTAATGTCATTCTTCCATTATTCCACTATTGATTCTTGCGGATTGTAATTAATGTCATTCAGTTAGTTTAATTTTCGTATATTATGTTTTATTTATTATATCTTGCACAGGATTCTAACATTTGAAATGTTGCAGGATGGATTACCACTTAAATGATGCGGTAAGACATATCCCATGCAAAGTTACATCGAACTGTAACTTTGCCATCTTTCTGATGGTATTAAATTTCTTTGGACGAGGAGCACGCAAACATATTGAGGCGATCCCGCTTATGGCCATTGTATTCATTGCTCGGCGTACGGTTTTACGGTCATTTGCTCGATGCGTTGCTATGTCGGTCAGCTTAAACCGGTTGACGGAGATGCCCTCCATTTTGATTTTGGGGGCAAGGTAGTTAGATTTTCTATATTCGAGTTTGCCCTCATCACCGGATTGATGTGTGCGGCGAAGAAGCGGCCGGGCCCGTATTCCGAGAAACAAGAGGTTGTTGAATGAATATTTTCACGGGCGGACGGCGGTCACTCCGGGGAGTTGGCGGACGCATTCGGGGCATGCGAGGACATGTACGATAAGTTGAAGTCGGGTATGGTGCTTATCCTCGAGAGTGTGCTCGGGTGTCATCACAAGAAGACATCGATTGACCTTTTTCATTTGGAAGTTGTGGATGACATTGATACCTTCAACGACTATCCTTGGGGGCGAGAGATGTTTTGAGGATACCTTACGACACTTCAGAGGGGATATTCGATGCTTAAGGGGGATAGAGCCGAGCGCAAGTACGATGCATATGGCCTGCCGTTGGCTTTGCAGGTAAATGTTCAACATAATGAATGATCTATTTTTAGTATTCAATTCTATATGTAATAATTGTAATCATTGCGAGATATGGGTGTACGAGACTGTCCCCATATTGGCTAGCCGGTATGCGACGAGAGTGGAGACGTGCTGCCCTCGGATTTATCAATGGCGAGCACAGGACAAGCCACTTGCAAAACAAATATCAGCTATTCTCGACGATCCTGAGGTACGTAGTATACATTTTGCGATTTATATTGTATGTCCTTTCAAAATATCGATACATGGTCATGAGCTCGGTAAAATGTCAATATGATAGGTTGAAGTCCTTTCTGAGTTGACCCCGTCGATAGAGGAGGAGGGTCAGAGTTACATACGTTCCTTGTCTGTCCAGGCCGCGTCAGATGATCCGACGCCCGAGTCCATCGTTGATCGGGATAGGGTATGTTCATTGAATATAATATGTTGATTAACGTTTTGATTTTTGAATTAAATTAATAATTCGGACTTTATTTTCTCAGGAGTGCCGTCCAGTATCACCTCCGCCGCCGAGGTCACTTCCGCCGCCGAGATCACCTCCGCCGCCGAGGTCACCTCCACCGCCGCCGAGATCACCTCCACCGCCGCTGAGGTCACCTCCGCCGCCGAGATCACCTCCCCCGCCGAGGTCACCTCCACCGCCGAGGGCCTCACCACCGCCGTCGAGGGCATCACCGTCGCTGATCAGGTCTCCTTCTCCCTCGTCCACCGATACGTATGGCCGTCTTACCGAGTTTATACAGGTCGGATGGGCGCGATGCGTCGAGAGTTGGGACGGCAGGGCGACGATCAGTATTCCAGATTGTCGTTCGAGATGGGCGCGATGCGCCGAGAGTTGGGCGAACTGCGACAAGAGCTGAAGGGACATATCGACGATGTATATAATGATGTATTCGTTCTACGTCGCGACGTGGTAGATCTACAGCGCGAGATAGGAAACCTTCGTACTGAGGTCAATATGCTACGGGGCGACGTAGCAGCCATACGAGGGCGACGATCATCGAGATGGTAAGGGTGCCGGTGGAGCGAGACAGATGGGGTACGATGATCTGTCATGGCCGGGGGGAGATTACGAATCATTTTTTGATGGGGTACCGGAGGAGGTGGGGGTACCGGTGGAGGTGGAGGGGGTACCGGCGGAGGCAGATGTGGAGGTGGAGGGAGTACCGATGGAGTCCGAAAGGGGGGTACCGGCGCAGGTGGAGGGGGGGTACCGGAGGGGGCACCGGCGGAGAGGGTACCGGAGGGGAGGGCACAGGAGGGGGTGGAGGGAGCACCAGCGGAGACCGAGGTGGAGGTGGGGGTACCGGCGAAGGTGGAGGTGGAGGGGGTACCGGCGGAGGTGGAGGTGGAGGGGGTGCGACGGAGGTGGGGGTGCAGGAGGGAGGGCACGGAGGGGGTGGAGGGTACCGGTAGAGGTGGAGGCGGATGACGTAGTATTTGTGTCGGAGGGACTACGGAGGTGAGGAAGGGTACCAAGCGTCTTGTTGACGTGACACCGATGGTGGTTGGTAAGAGATCGAGATTGCCGTCGCAAGACATCGTTTCCCCCTTCACAGCTGAGGCGAAGAGACGCACGTTCTCGGATGGGACCTTTCCCAATCTCGTCCGCGAGGACGACCCGGTTCGTCAGAAGGCGGTCTCATTGTGGTCCACCTCCCTTCAAAGATGAGTAAGTATTTTATCATTTTCGTAAAGTACATATGAGATCATCTATGCTTTTTGTAACAATTCACTATTTTGATTTTTGTAGGGACAACTATAAGATAGGGACGATGACCATCTCGAACGCGAAGAAGTGGTTCGACGATGTTACGAAGAGGGTGCGTGGCTCGTCGATGATGTAAGGATATTCTCTTTGTTATTTGGTATTTTATTTAATTATTTTTTATTTTATTTAATTTAACGACCATTTATTTTTTATTGGTGTTAGCACATGGACTTGGCTATGGAACTGACATATGCGCGATAGAGCTCGGAGACACCCGAGATCTTTTGGCATTCTGGCCGAGTCATCCTTAGCTCCGATTTCGCACGTGCCCTTGATATTGAGCACAAGACACTCCTACTCCAAGGCGGCGGATATGTTGTGCCCGAGTATATGTTGGAGTGGGTCATTGGGCTGGAGCCGAAATACGGGCAGCCGTGGACGGATTGTACACATATGTACATTCCACAGGTCGCGAACTCACACTGCTTTGCAGTTGAGATCTCTTTCGCGGATTCGACTATACATGTGTACGACTCCGACCATAGCTGTTTGACCCAAGGGCAAGCTGGAGCAGATATTGGAGCCGATGAGAGTGATCATTCCCATGATGGCTAGACATGCGGATATTCAAGTAAATGACAGATTAGCCATTATGCGGGACACGACGACGGCGAGACAAGAAATATCGTAAGAATTTACAAGTTTTCAATTTTTAAATTTAGTTTTTAGCTATATGTTATCGAATTAATATATTTTTATTTACTCGCAGCGGCTGTGGGATGTTCGCGATAAAGTATATAGAATTTTTGAGTATTGGTCGCAAGGTTGATACAATTTCCCAATCGTTTATGGACATGTGGAGGTTGAAGCTAGCTTGTGATTTGTATGAATATAATTGTGATCCTTAGTACATTGTGTAATTATGTAATTAATATACATTATTTTATTTAAATGTTTATTTCATATTCCATTAAGTAATAATGAATGTAAATAAATAATTTAAATAAATATTTGAAGTAATCAATTAACATAAATTATGTAAATAAATAATTTCATTAATCAATGAATTTAAATAAATAATTTAAATAAATAATTTCATTAATCAATTAACATAAATTATGTAAATAAATAATTTCATTAATCAATTAATTTAAATAAATAATTTAAATAAATATTTGAATTAATCAATTAACATAAATTAATATTTAACGACACTAAATAAATATTTGAATATTTCATATTTAACGACACTAAATAAAAACATATTATTCAGTTATACATATTATACTATTACATAATATTACACATCGGTTGAATTGTTATGTAGAGGAATCTGACTTGTACAAAATTGACGGGTATGCCCTGTTGCGCCGCATCTGCCGCACTTACGAGGTCGGGAAAATTCTCCGGTGGATGGTATTCTAGACGTACGTCTACGTCCCGGAGCACGTGGTCCGATTTCGGGTGGCAACAAATTATTAAGTGGGAGAATATGGTCGGGAACTTCCCACTCGGCTTCATTTGGCAGGGGAAATATCGTTTCGGCATACGCCGCTTTCCAAAAATCAGTCGTGTAATAATAACTGCATAAGGCGTGTGTCGGAATCCCTCTATGCATAGCCACTGCCACTGCATGCGTACACGGAAACCTTTCCAACTGGAACTTTCTACACGTGCATGTGTTATCATTCAAGTCCACGACGTATCCGATATTACGTCCACATCTCACGGAGAAGCGAAACTGATCCAGTGGTTCCACGCATACCTTCCTCGCAACCTCTAGAGTTTTGAAGATTTTATCTTCCTGAGCCGGAGTCAGCACACTTGTGCAATTTTGTGATTCCTCACGCCGGTCATGAAACCACTGCTGCAACTTGTTACGAATTTGCTCAATCATTGCGAGAATTGGTAACTCTCGATCCTTCTTGAATAACGCATTGAGCGACTCAACATTGTTCGACGTCATCATGTTGTATCGACGTCCTGGAAAATGTGATCGTGCCCAATGTTCATTCCCCATCTCCGTTAGATAAACCCATGCAGCAGGTGATTTACTTTCTATTTCACCCATGAACTTTTCAAACTCTTCAAAGCTGTACGCCTCTGCTGACTTTCCTAAACAATGCAACGATGCCATCGCCCCGAAACTTCGTCTTTAGATTGCCCCTGTATATGGTACATACAATAACCGTGATGTGCATCGGGAAAGACTTCGGCGATACCATTTATTATTGATTGCCCCGGTCGATTCACGAATGCAAGGTTCTCGACGTCTCCAATTACTTCCCTCAACTTCGTGAAGAACCAACGCATCGCTAAATCATTCTCTCCATCGACTATACCGAACGCAAGAGGGTAAATTTGGATGTTGGGATCTTGACACGTAGCAATAATCAACTTGCCTTCGTATCTAGCCTTAAGGGTTGTACCGTCGACTAGAATTACGGGTCGCATCGCGTTCCGAAATCCTCGAATGCACTGTCCAAGGGCCATGAAAAAATACTTGAAGCGATTCCCGTCGTCCGTATCAATATAAAATGCCGATCCAGGATTAGTTTTCTCCATGTTGTGGCAATATCTAGCCAATTTAGCGTAACTTTCCTCGGCCGAACCCATTAAGTCCTCCAATGCGCATTCTTTGGCCTTCCGGGCTTTCTGATAGCTCATGACCACCCCGTAATCTCGACGGACGTCGTTGATAATGTCCGAAGGTCTGTAGATCGTTCGTGGGTCCCGAAACTTGTCCATTATTTGTCGACCAATGAACCATGCTCGGGCCTGTCTGTGATCATTTCGACGAATACCCACTTCGCAAGTATGTTCTCGTGCATACTTACGGATTACAAAGAACTCATTCGTGTCCATTTTCGTCGCTCGCAAACGCCAATGGCAACTGTCGTCAATGCAGATGATTGTGTACGTCGACTTGTCCGATTTTTTAACTTTAAACTCGAAATTGTGTTTCAAAGCAATCCGGTGCACAGCTTCTTGCAAATCTTTCTTTGTTTCGAACAGTTGCTCGACATATAAATCTTCATCATCGAAGCGTACGAGTACTATTAGAGGTTACTGAACCCGACCCATGTCTTCGACCGGATAAAGCAATCAAATCCTCATTCGTAAATTCATTTGCATTCTCGTTGTCATCAACTATCGAGGGAATTCTGTGCGTAACGGTGAAATCATGATGATGAACAACTGTAGTGGGAATAACCACATCATCCTCACGAGCTATCTCCACCGTGTTCCAAAAATCATTCACATTATGATCCCCTCTATCGAGATCTTCGTGTTCACCATCGGGGACATTCTTTTTTACTAAAGTTACGCAAAGAGGAGTAGTCCCGCGATCTTCGTTCAATGCAATTAAAGCTTTGATGCCATTTCTAGAAGTAACCTTTGTAGGTGGAATTGGAATGGATGTATGCTCGTTGTTGAATAGAAATCTCAATTCCATGTCGTACTGAGAGGGATTGATGTCAAGCACGTCCTGTATCTCACTGTACATTTCTGCATACGATGTATTCGATGTCAATACAATTGAAATTGAGCCATGTATATCACCTGTCCATTTCCAGACCCATCGACCATTTCCATTATCTTCAAATTCACCAAAGTAAAGAACCGGGATTGCAACCATATCTGCTGCATTAAAAAAAAATATATTTGTTATGTTCGTGGAAAAAAAAACCGTCGAGGGTGCACCGCCCCCGACGCCCGGAAGTCCGGGCCCGGAATAAATGTTTATTTCGATTTCTCCATTGGTGAGGAGATCTAGACATTGTCCCAAAAAAAATCAGTATCTATCTGACACTTTCTTGCATCCCCTTCTATATTGCTTTATTGATGAAATCGAATCCATATTTGCCTAAAATCGAAGAGAATTACGATTTTATTTTCTATAGTAAATGATTTTACATTTTTTACCCTAGATGGGGATGATAGATGATGTAGACAATGAGGTATTGAAGGTGGATGGTGTGGAAGAGATGGTAGAAAAGACTAACGAGAGGTGATTGAAATCAACTCCGAGGTTACAAAGATAGTGGAATAGAAGGTGTTGGAGATGGTGAGAAGAGGGTAATAGAGATGACTTCAAATCCTAGTGAGCATACGACTGAGGTAATCAAGATTGAAGTATTGGGTAAGAGGATGAGATTACGATCATAACATGTTATTTCTTCGTTCACAACTAATATGGTCGAGAACTTCCCATTCAACGTTATTTAACATGAAAAATATAGTTTGGGTACATGCTGCTCTCCCAAAATTAGCTTTGTAATAATGATAGAACATGTGTGAAATGGAAACCCTTCATGTATAATGATGACTAATGCATGTACACGTGAAAAACTCTCCAATTGGAAATTTTCACACGTACAAGTGTAATCAATCAAGTTCACAACATCTCTCAAGTTGTTTCCACTCCAAATTGGTCTAGGGGCTCTACCAACACCTTTTTTATCACATCGAGATCTTAAAATGTTTTTCTTCCATTTTCGAGGTTAACATGCATGTGAATCTACACATTATAAAATCATTCCTACAACTTGCTACGGATGTGCTCGATCATTGCAAGAACCAATAATTCCATATCTTTCTATGAATACAACTACTACTCATTGTTTGATATCATCATATTGTACCAAATTCTTGTAAAGTGTGATAGTGTCCAATGTTCAACTCTAATTTTGATTGAATATTCACGTGTCTTCTAGTTTACTAAGGTGCCGTTCTCTTTGGTGTTTTCAAGCCGTTTTCTGTTTTCGATTTTTCAAAACAGTGAAAATGCGTTCTCTTTAGCGTTTTCGAAAACAAGTTTATGAAAATGAGTTAAAATTTAACAAAGAAAACGGAAAATGATGAAAAAGTCGTTTTGGCATTTTCAGTTGAAACAACCGAAAAACTTTAAAAACACGGAAAATGGCGTTTTTAAAAAACAGTGTGCCAGCTTAGTTGGTAGAGGCTCCGATTTCTTTTAGGTCATGAGTTCGAGTCCATTTGCCTGTAATTCACTAAAGGGGGGTTTTTTTTTTACTCCTCTTCATCCTCCCCTCTCCTCTTCATCCTCCCCTCTCTTCTCTCCTCTTCATCCTCCGCCCCCAAACCCTCCATCCCCCCTCCTCAATCGGAAAATGGCGTTTTTAAAAACCAACATGCCCAACGCTATTCAACAATTCCTCGAGCAAATTCTTAGTTAAGTTTGCAAAGAAATAGACTGCAGTGTCCTCTCTCTCGCAGGTGAGGTTTTCTTCCTAGATTTTCTTCGCAAAATTCTAGTTTGCCCCTCTCGGGCCTTGGTCTGTAGAGGTGGTGGGTTTGGAGTGGGTTAGTGACCCAGGTGGGGCAGAGGCTGCGTCGCAGCCCTGCGAGTCGCGATGAGGTTTTTGCTGGATCTGCAGAGGGTTTGGGAACCCTTGGTCAGTTTCGGGATCTCCTGCAACTAGCGATGGTTTTGGTCCCAATCTCGGTTTTCCTTGTGATGGTGGGTGTTTTCCTTTTTCCTTCTATTGTTTTGTTGGTGTTTTTTCGGTTTGTTGTGGTGGGTTTGGTGGTGTATATTTGGTGTGCGTTGGATGGAGTGGCGGTTTGTTCGGAAGCTTGGCCGGCGTCTTCTCCTTTCTGGTTTCTTCAGTACTGGGCAGCCACCACCATTGGAGGGGGTATGTATGTTTGAGAATTTAATCCCAGCCTGGAACCGATTTGGTCTGCAATTCCTTTGTGGGCTTTTGGAGATGAATGGATAAAATTGGTTAAACAATTTACAAACAGAAAATGAATTAATCAACATTCGAAAAATTTGGCAAAGTGTGTGATGAATTGGAGGGGGTATGCTGTTCTTGCTTGTTCAATCGTGTGATTACCACCATTCGAAAAAAAAAGTTTTGCTGATCATGGCTTTGGATTGAAGACGGCAAAGTGTGTGATGAATTGTTTATGTGAAGGCCGCCAATCCATAGGCAAAAATATTATAAAAAAAAAGATTCTCAAAATTTCAAAGTAAACGCGTTTTCTAGTTTTTTATTTTCAGAAACAGTTTTTCAGAATGACAAAGAGAACGAGTTTTCAGTAATTCCAAAACAGACACTCAAAACAGAAAACACAAAATGAATTCAAAACTCAAAACACAAAACGGAAACACAAAGAGAACGCCCCCTAAGTATCTCACCCATATACTTATTGAAATTTGCAAAACAGTATGCCTCTGTCGCTCTCCTAAACATTCACATGACCTCGATTATTCGAGACTTGGTTTTGAGGTTGCCTTGTATATGGTGTAAGCAGTAACTGTGATGTGAATCGGGATAAACATCACTGATACCATTTCTTATATTATTATCTCAATCAGCTACAAAAGTAAGGTTCTCTATATCCCTCGATACTTCCCCAACTTTGTGAATAATCAATTCATCGATTCATCATTCTCGAAATTGACTATACCAAATGCAATAATATAAATTTAATTGTTCGCATCTTGAGATGAGTAATAATCATCATACCTTTGAGTTTAGGCTTCAAAGGTGTTCCATCGACTAGAATTAGGCATTACATTGAAGAGTTAAATCCTCAAATACATTGTTCTAGAGCCATGAAGAAGTATTTGAAGCGGTTGTTGACATCGATCTCAATAAATAATGTCAAACCATGATTAGTTCCCTCCATGTCATGATAATATGTGGTCAATTTAGCATGATTCTATTTGGGTGAATCCAATATATCCTTTAATTTTCATTCTTTAGCCGTTTTAGACCTTCTAGTAGCTCATGACCATCATAACCTCCCAATTGATGTCATGAATGATGTCTACAAGTCTATAAATTGTTCTTGGGTCTTGAAACTTGTGCAATATATGGCTTACAATAACCCATGATCTTATTTGTATGTGATCACTGCGATGAATACCCACTTCGCAACTATGTTCGCTTTCATAACGGTGAAACATAAAGAAATCAACCGTGTTAAACTTTGTTGTTTGTGAATTTCATTGCTATCTATATAAATAATCGTGTAGATACTATTTGATTTTTTCACTTTGAACTTCAAGTTGTGTTTCATTGCAATCATTTGCACAATTTCCTGAAGATTTTTCTTGGTGTCAAATAGATGGTTAACCTGCAAATGTTTATCATTCGAAAATAATAGGTGAAGATTGAGAAGATCGTAAACTGGGTCCATTATGAGAGTTTTCACATGACTCGTGTCCATGGGTAGATAAAGCAATGAGATCTAGTTTTTAAATGAAATTTTCTACTCATTATCTTAGACTATCTCGTGGGATCTATGCGTCACAATGAGATCCTAATGTGTAGCAACTAGCTCCGGAATAAATCAGTATTTCGATTTCTCCATTGGTGAGGAGATCTAGACATTGTCCCAAAAAAAATCAGTATCTATCTGACACTTTCTTGCATCCCCTTCTATATTGCTTTATTGATGAAATCGAATCCATATTTGCCTAAAATCGAAGAGAATTACGATTTTATTTTCTATAGTAAATGATTTTACATTTTTTACCCTAGATGGGGATGATAGATGATGTAGACAATGAGGTATTGAAGGTGGATGGTGTGGAAGAGATGGTAGAAAAGACTAACGAGAGGTGATTGAAATCAACTCCGAGGTTACAAAGATAGTGGAATAGAAGGTGTTGGAGATGGTGAGAAGAGGGTAATAGAGATGACTTCAAATCCTAGTGAGCATACGACTGAGGTAATCAAGATTGAAGTATTGGGTAAGAGGATGAGATTACGATCATAACATGTTATTTCTTCGTTCACAACTAATATGGTCGAGAACTTCCCATTCAACGTTATTTAACATGAAAAATATAGTTTGGGTACATGCTGCTCTCCCAAAATTAGCTTTGTAATAATGATAGAACATGTGTGAAATGGAAACCCTTCATGTATAATGATGACTAATGCATGTACACGTGAAAAACTCTCCAATTGGAAATTTTCACACGTACAAGTGTAATCAATCAAGTTCACAACATCTCTCAAGTTGTTTCCACTCCAAATTGGTCTAGGGGCTCTACCAACACCTTTTTTATCACATCGAGATCTTAAAATGTTTTTCTTCCATTTTCGAGGTTAACATGCATGTGAATCTACACATTATAAAATCATTCCTACAACTTGCTACGGATGTGCTCGATCATTGCAAGAACCAATAATTCCATATCTTTCTATGAATACAACTACTACTCATTGTTTGATATCATCATATTGTACCAAATTCTTGTAAAGTGTGATAGTGTCCAATGTTCAACTCTAATTTTGATTGAATATTCACGTGTCTTCTAGTTTACTAAGGTGCCGTTCTCTTTGGTGTTTTCAAGCCGTTTTCTGTTTTCGATTTTTCAAAACAGTGAAAATGCGTTCTCTTTAGCGTTTTCGAAAACAAGTTTCTGAAAATGAGTTAAAATTTAACAAAGAAAACGGAAAATGATGAAAAAGTCGTTTTGGCATTTTCAGTTGAAACAACCGAAAAACTTTAAAAACACGGAAAATGGCGTTTTTAAAAAACAGTGTGCCAGCTTAGTTGGTAGAGGCTCCGATTTCTTTTAGGTCATGAGTTCGAGTCCATTTGCCTGTAATTCACTAAAGGGGGGTTTTTTTTTTACTCCTCTTCATCCTCCCCTCTCCTCTTCATCCTCCCCTCTCTTCTCTCCTCTTCATCCTCCGCCCCCAAACCCTCCATCCCCCCTCCTCAATCGGAAAATGGCGTTTTTAAAAACCAACATGCCCAACGCTATTCAACAATTCCTCGAGCAAATTCTTAGTTAAGTTTGCAAAGAAATAGACTGCAGTGTCCTCTCTCTCGCAGGTGAGGTTTTCTTCCTAGATTTTCTTCGCAAAATTCTAGTTTGCCCCTCTCGGGCCTTGGTCTGTAGAGGTGGTGGGTTTGGAGTGGGTTAGTGACCCAGGTGGGGCAGAGGCTGCGTCACAGCCCTGCCAGTCGCGATGAGGTTTTTGCTGGATCTGCAGAGGGTTTGGGAACCCTTGGTCAGTTTCGGGATCTCCTGCAACTGGCGATGGTTTTGGTCCCAATCTCGGTTTTCCTTGTGATGGTAGGTGTTTTCCTTTTTCCTTCTATTGTTTTGTTGGTGTTTTTTCGGTTTGTTGTGGTGGGTTTGGTGGTGTATATTTGGTGTGCGTTGGATGGAGTGGCGGTTTGTTCGGAAGCTTGGCCGGCGTCTTCTCCTTTCTGGTTTCTTCAGTACTGGGCAGCCACCACCATTGGAGGGGGTATGTATGTTTGAGAATTTAATCCCGACTGAACCGATTTGGTGCCAATTCCTTTGTGCGCTTTTTGAGATGAATGGATAAAATTGGTTAAACAATTTACAAACAGAAAATTAATTAATCAACATTCGAAAAATTTGGCAAAGTGTGTGTTGAATTGGTGGGGGTATTCTGTTCTTGCTTGTTCAATCGTGTGATTACCACCATTCGAAAAAAAGTTTTGCTGATCATGGCTTTGGATTGAAGACGGCAAAGTGTGTGATGAATTGTTTATGTGAAGGCCGCCAATCCATAGGCAAAAATATTATAAAAAAAAAGATTCTCAAAATTTCAAAGTAAACGCGTTTTCTAGTTTTTTATTTTCAGAAACAGTTTTTCAGAATGACAAAGAGAACGAGTTTTCAGTAATTCCAAAACAGACACTCAAAACAGAAAACACAAAATGAATTCAAAACTCAAAACACAAAACGGAAACACAAAGAGAACGCCCCCTAAGTATCTCACCCATATACTTATTGAAATTTGCAAAACAGTATGCCTCTGTCGTTCTCCTAAACATTCACATGACCTCGATTATTCGAGACTTGGTTTTGAGGTTGCCTTGTATATGGTGTAAGCAGTAACTGTGATGTGAATCGGGATAAACATCACTGATACCATTTCTTATATTATTATCTCAATCAGCTACAAAAGTAAGGTTCTCTATATCCCTCGATACTTCCCCAACTTTGTGAATAATCAATTCATCGATTCATCATTCTCGAAATTGACTATACCAAATGCAATAATATAAATTTAATTGTTCGCATCTTGAGATGAGTAATAATCATCATACCTTTGAGTTTAGGCTTCAAAGGTGTTCCATCGACTAGAATTAGGCATTACATTGAAGAGTTAAATCCTCAAATACATTGTTCTAGAGCCATGAAGAAGTATTTGAAGCGGTTGTTGACATCGATCTCAATAAATAATGTCGAACCATGATTAGTTCCCTCCATGTCATGATAATATGTGGTCAATTTAGCATGATTCTATTTGGGTGAATCCAATATATCCTTTAATTTTCATTCTTTAGCCGTTTTAGACCTTCTAGTAGCTCATGACCACCATAACCTCCCAATTGATGTCATGAATGATGTCTACAAGTCTATAAATTGTTCTTGGGTCTTGAAACTTGTGCAATATATGGCTTACAATAACCCATGATCTTATTTGTATGTGATCACTGCGATGAATACCCACTTCGCAACTATGTTCGCTTTCATAACGGTGAAACATAAAGAAATCAACCGTGTTAAACTTTGTTGTTTGTGAATTTCATTGCTATCTATATAAATAATCGTGTAGATACTATTTGATTTTTTCACTTTGAACTTCAAGTTGTGTTTCATTGCAATCATTTGCACAATTTCCTGAAGATTTTTCTTGGTGTCAAATAGATGGTTAACCTGCAAATGTTTATCATTCGAGAATAATAGGTGAAGATTGAGAAGATCGTAAACTGGGTCCATTATGAGAGTTTTCACATGACTCGTGTCCATGGGTAGATAAAGCAATGAGATCTAGTTTTTAAATGAAATTTTCTACTCATTATCTTAGACTATCTCGTGGGATCTATGCGTCACAATGAGATCCTAATGTGTAGCAACTAGCTCCGGAATAACTATGTCATCCTCCCAACAATCTCTAATGTGTCCAAAAAGTTAAGCATATTGTGATTCATTTCATCACTTGCTTCATGTTCATTCTTGACGATATCCTTCATCACAAGACTTATGCGAAGATGAGCATGACTTGTTCAGTTGAACTAGTCATCTCACTTGCAAGTCAAAAGTAATTTTTATCGATGGAACTAAGAAATGTGAATTGACCGGGCGAACTCCATCTCGTATTCAGAGGAATCGAGGAGGACGTTTTGTACATCACGATTCACGTCTATTTATGATAGAGATTAGCTAATATATGAAGTGCAACAATACCTTAGAAACTCACCAAAGTAACAAGCTGCAAGGAGTACCAAATCCATATGTAGTTCCTTTTGAAAAAGAAGAACTAACTTTCTTTCTTTGGAGTAATAAAACTATTCCCATTACAATACTCGTAAAGAAAAAATTGCTATAAATACAAAGAAGAAGCGTCTTTTACACAATAGTAAAGAGTTTGAACCAAGATTTTCAAATGGATGTGATGGGGTATTAGTATATCTAGCACAAAATTTAAATGTGAAAAATTGTCGTTTGAAAAAGGAAATATATGAAAGATTGTCAATTTAACCGTTATAGACACGATTATTCATAAATTTGCATAGATTTGTATCTAAACATGCTAAAATAAGCCAAAATAGCATTTAAGAATTAAATGAAATTCAAAAGGGTTATTGGCGCGAAACGTCCCTACCTATGATAGTCCTTGTGGAAAACGTCCCTACGTTTGATTTCTTGGTGCAGAACGTCCCTACCTTTGCATTTTCTTGCGCAAAACGTCCTTCCGTCCAACTCCCGTTAGAATCCACCGTTAAATGTCAGGTAGGGACGTTTCGCGCCAATAACCCAATTCAAAATAATGAAATATAAACTAACTAAATGCAAAAAGCTGTGAATTTACTTACATACTCAAAATATTGAAATGTTGGCTTCTAATCAGTGTTCACGAGATGCCTGTATTGAGTTTTGAAGATATGTATGAGCAAATAGAATAGAAATTAGGGTGACTTTGGTATTGGAGGAGAGATTTAGATGAAGAATGAAAGAGCCGTTGATTTGTTTTAAATTTAAATTGGATTACTATGAGAAATTTTCTTTTGTAATTGGAAGGATATTTAAGGCCTTTTTACCTTTATCTTATTTTAGTAATTTTTAAACTTGAAGTTGGGCATTTTTTTCTCTCTTTGATAGAGTCCCTTAACACTTTAAACCTCTTTTTGATAACCATACTTTCGAAAAAAAAAAGGGTGTTTTGAATAGTGATTTTTAAGAGAATGTATGGTTAAAAAGTACAAAAATTTTGATTTACGTACACAATATTTTATTGTGTGAATGTGCCGTTGAAAATAAGTATGTAGAAAAAAGAATTTGAAAAGTATAATTATCAAACAAGGACTGAAGTTATAAGGTAAGCTTTGTTTTCTAATTGACACATTTGACTAGACCATTTAGCCTCTTTCCCCTAACTATTAAAATGCTTACGATGGTGCTTAAGGATAAATGCCACATAAGATAAATTTGATACAAACAATATTGATTTGAACTACTTGTGTTAACAATGTTGACATTTAAGATAAAGTTCTCGAAGTCTTAAAGAAATGAAACTGTCCAAAAGCATCTTAAATATATGAACAGGTTATGATCATTCAATTACACGAACAAGCCAATAAAATCGGAATGAAACTGAATTTTCTACTTCAAGCCTATTAGAAGAAATGACTTTCAGCTTGTTTCGAGACAAAACATTTTTATTCTAGCAATAAGAATTTTACTGCTACTAATTCACCCTTTTTCTGATACTGGAAATGGGCTTCAAACCATGTTTCAATGCAGCTTTCCATACTATGTCGATTCTGTCAATGTCTATGGCCCCGACCTCATGGTGAGTCCAACCTTCCAAATAATGAACCACTCCACCGGCATGGCAGGCGTGCACTACTCCTCTTTCCATTGTATACTGCACCAAGGTTGCGTAGTATTAGTTATTTTGAGACACATTTTTAAGTTCGGTTCAGCATTCTATATCACATGCTTAAAGATTTTCAATATTTAATTTATAAAAGAAGATAGTATAAGATGGTTTACTTCACAAGCTCCTAGCCCTTCAACATCCTCAGGCAACTTCATGGCAGCAAGAGTACCATAAGAGCAGTCTCTTCTAGATCCACGAATTGCTGGAACCACAAACTGATAAAATTTTGTTCCAGATGGGGCAAAACTTTGCTGGCCTGACGTGATCCACTTGCCAACTATCCATGTCTGTAAGAAAGATATCATATTTCAAGTCAAAATTTCTATGATTTTTGGCCTGACTATATCAAAATAAAAAGAAAAAAGTAACGTGCAGGAAATTATATATTTCCTGAAAATTAATCTTATTTAATTTCATTGCTATGATCTACATACCTTACAGTTTTGTGCTGCTTGATACTTGGTCACATGGACTAAGTAGTTCTGACAATCAGCTGGTGCTTCTTTCTGAATTTTTAGAAATCTTTCAGTGGATAGAGTCAGCATCTGCAACATTACATGTAAAATTCAGTTTGATTAATTACCCTAAAAGATCTTTCACCTCCCTAATTGTGCACACAATGCATAATACTTCCAGGAAATTAAGATAAAACCAATGTCTGATGGATGATCAATGAAGTTTCAAAAGGATTCTATACTAGTCGATAATTACGAGTACTTTACTACTATTATACATGTTTCACGTACCAGAACTCGGACATTTTTTCTGCAAAGAAAAAGGGCAATGGCTCTTCCAAGTTTGGAAGTGGCTCCAGTCAGAAATACTTCAGTCACATCCTCAGGAATCTCATGGAGGATCGCGGCAGCTGTCAAGGTATTACCATGGACCACTCGAACCTTAAGGTTTGGGTGCTTGTCCACGAATAGAGTCCCACCTCCATTCAGAGCCTCATTCTACATTCAGACATACCAAAACTGATTAGGCCTGTAGTTAACAATTGATCGTTAGGGTTTAACAAGTCCCTTAATGTGCAGGACTATCAGGAGAGAGAAGTGACCTTATTTAAAGCAGCAAGGCTAATAACTTTAACTCCCAATCTATCAGCCCTAAGTATTGCCTCTTCTATTTGTTTATTGATGCCTTCTGCAGCAAATGGCAAGAAATACTGCAAAAATAAATTAAGCTAACCAGTTAGTAGCAATTTTCATGACAAACTGATACACCAATTTAGATAAAATTTTATCAGTATTGCTACAAACCTGGAAACCAAAACGAGGGACAATCCAGGTTTGGTGCAACCGATTCCTAAGGTAGTAGAATGAGTTTAAGAATGTCTTAGACTTGGCCCACATAATTAGCATCGCCAAAAAAGAAATTGGCAAGAACGGTTTCAAATGAATTCTTGTATAGTAAGGCTTAGATGATATAGATCTCATCACAAAAGGCGCGTGCATTGCCGATGACATGTCTACTACATGTGCTAAAAACACAAAATCGGGAACTCTAGAGTTTTTACCTGCATTTTCAAGTAAAATTGACCAAGTTACAATTTTTTTTTTTTTTTTCACAATATGAAAATTGAAGTCCATTAGAATGAATTTGTTTTGTTTGCATGTTTCTTAATGCTGATTACAGATAATTGACAAGATAATTATTAACCTGAATCTAGACTTATTTTCTTGTGCATGTCCCTCGATTTGCTGTTCAAAGTGTTTCCCAGTGAATCAAAAAGAGGCATGAAAAGGCAATAATTGGTTCCCATTTCAACATGATGTAGAATATGGTATCTGCAGATATAACCATATTTACCAGGAATAAATGAATCAGAACATAGCCCTTCAATGAAATTTATGCGTATAGAAGACAAACAGGTAACTTCTATATTTCACTTACGTTGGGGTATAAACGATATATCTAAGCAATGGGATCTTATCAAATATCTGATGGGGAATGATTTCGACATTGGAATGACCTAAACATCTCAGCGTATCAAAGATCAACACATAGCCATAGATCAAGCTTATCGATCCATATCCTAGCACAAAAGAACCAATGATCGGAATTCCAATCACAATTGTCAACAAAAGATGCTCCAAAAATGTAGCATGTCCAGCTGCAAAGGACCAAATGTAAATGCATAAGTTGAAATAATACAAACAAACAAATAATAAATATGAACAGTTATTTTATTTATTTATTTATTTTTTTCAAAGGCTAATTAGCACAAAACGTCCATACATTTGGGGTGGATTTCGAAAACCGTCCATACCTTTCATTTCGTGCGTAGGTCGTTCTTACCTTCAATGTTTCTGTGCACCGGACGTCCTTTTCACTTCTCTTTGACGATTTTACCCCTCATTCAAGTAAAACAAAAAGAAAAGAAAAGAAAAGAAAAGAAAAGAAAAACTAAAGAATTAATTGTAACTATAACCCCGAATTTTTAAAACCTACTTTTCGATACTAATTTTCTCATCCACAACCACTTCCAACTATTGGTGGCCAAAAAATTTGGCCAAATCCAAAATTCTTTTAATTGGCTGACGAATTGAATCAATTGATCCATTACTCATAGTATTAGCAACTTTAATTGAATGTTGGTGGTTGCAATTTGTTGATTGGGGCAGTGGGTGAACAAAAATCAAAAAATGGAGCCAACACAGCGCTAAACCTGTTTCTGAACGGATAGCCGTTTCCCGGCCAAATTGAGGAAGACACATATGCTCATTGGATGCGCCTTGAGGAGTAGGTGCTAGTGGTGTGGTTCTTGATCGTCGTTCGTATCACCGGATCCAGAAAATCCGCCTGAAAGTTGCATTTTCACTGTGTTCGAAGCTACCACCTGCTCGTGTTGATTCTGAGCAATAAGGGACGGTTGTGGACAATGGAAAGGGGCGTCTTGAGGTGGAGAATCGATTGGAATGTTGGGCTTTGCATGGGTATCGCCGAAAAAGGAGTTGTCGGCCGGTTTTAGCAAAATGAGCAGGCGGTTTTTGTCCAAATTTTCAGCGGTTTCAAGGCTGTTCGAGGCATGATATTGCATGGGAATTGAAGGGCATAGTGAGGGCTTTCTAGTGGTGTTACTGTCCGGTGGTTTTGGTGGTGGTTGGCCAACGTTTTTGGCCATCAAAGGTGGTGGCTGGAGGAGGAGATTCCAGCAGTTTTCAGATTTTCGAGTGGATGAATTTGAGTGTTGATTTCGACAAGATTATTTGGTGTTTTGGGGAGTTGTTGGGTGGTGATTGTAGAGGAGGTTAAGAGCTTTCCATTGATGCCAATATTTGGTGGTCAGAAGGTGGCTGAAAATAGCTCTGAAGTTGGCGGCTGGTTGGGGGCAAAAAATTAGTCTTTGTGACTCAAAAGTAGGTTTTAAAAATTTGGGGTTATCATTGCAATTAATTCTTTAGTTTCTCTTTTCTTTTCTTTTTGTTTCAATTGAATGGAGGGTAAAATCGTCAAAAAGTTGTGAAAATGACGTTTAGCGCACAAAAAGTGGAAGGTAGTGGTATAAATGCCAAGAAATAAAACGTATGGACGGTTTCTGAAATCCACCCCAAAGGTAAGGACGTTTTGTGCTAATTAACTTTTTTGAAAACCTGAATATTGATGTTATAATTGAGGGATAATTCTACTTGTACAACTGAGGTTGACAACCTCTCACATGTGTACGGGATCCGCGTGTTTAAAAAATTCAACAACAAAAAAGTGGAGCCCCCATGTGAGTGGTTGTCAACTTCAATTGTAAAACTAGCATGGTCCTATAATTGACAAGTGACAACAGTAAAAGAGTTGACAGAAAGTTAAATTTTCTGTACAAATTAAAATGGATATTTATTGCCTTAGCTATTACCTGTATAGACTTGTGGTACAGGTGATGAATGGTGCACTGCATGATAATGGTTGAAAAGATACTTATTTTCATGAAAACACTTATGTATGTAATAGTAAAGGGGCTCTGAAACCACGACGTGTAGCATTAATGCTACCATGATTCCCTTTTTGTTCCATACACCAAGTGTTTCAAGATCTGAAAACATGGAAAACCCTAAAGCAGCTACAATAGCTTGAAGCAAGATAAAATTGTCCCTGAACAAATAAAAAGAAGAGGAAAAGAAGAAAAAACCCTTAATAAATTATAAAAATAGGGAAAAATTATGTTAGCAAGATATTGATTTTTACCAGTGCCATTCTTTGTCAATCTGCTTAAACTCAACTCCTGTTTTGATAATCACACGATTTCGTGTAAGGAAAAGCATGTTAGCGTAAGAAGTCCACGCTTGATACATGAAACCTCTAAGCAAACATAAATATATGATATGTAGGCACCAATTAGGGTTCTTGATGGTTTCATCTTGATATCTTGTGTAAAGTATTCTTGCAAGAAAAGGTCCATAAAGCATGTACTGTTACCAAAAAAAAAAATGTGTGTATCAGAATGAATAAGACAATTACAGAGGATCATAAATAATACGATTTATACACTGATCCTAGGTTTTTTGTAGTGAAATGACCTTAAAACTGCCCAAGATTTCCCATGGCCAAGCAGACAAAGGTGCAGCCATGTTTGCAGTATACCAAAACTTCTTGATTTCTTCAACTTCTTCTCTTTGGAAATGCTTTCCAGCAGATGAAAACGATGGATTCCAAGTGTCAGAAAATCAAAGATTAACCATGTATAAGATGAGGAATAAAGTGTAGTTATGCTAAATGAAGCACCTGTTTCTTTCTTTCTTTAGCACACTTTTATGGTAAGCAAAAATGGAGCATTCATTCTCGACCTATCTACCTACTTATAAAGATGGTAGGTAACAAATAACATTTTTAATCTATTATATGTAAAGCCTTTCATTAATCTTCGTACGTGACGGTTAAAAATATTTATCTAAATTGTCAACAAGTTTCTGTTATATATTTATACTATAAATATAATATGTGAAAGAAATAATTAATTAAGATAAAGTGCCCAACTGGTGAAAAGTGTGGAATTTGTGTGGGAGGTCAGGGGTTCGAGCCACGCCTCACGCATTATATTAAAAAGTCTTTGATTGGGCTCTTGGGCTTTATTGATTCTAATAAAATACTTATTATTTTTTAATTATTTTCGGAATTATTTAATGGGTCAACTAGCCAGTAAAATATGACAGTTTTAACTGCCCAGTTTTAATATCCATTACCATAGGTCATTACATCTGCAACTTAATGCTAGATCATGGTGGAAGAAGTTACATCTCTTCATGCCTATATAAACACACTTTTGGGTATTAGAAAAATACAACAAAAACGAAATTGTCTCTTCATATATACAGTAAAATATTATACTCAAATTGTCTTTTATTTTCTGGAGTACACTTGAGAGTTCTGAAAACCTTTTATGATTGCTGCATAATTTTTTTACTTGATCGTTGTATCCTGGAGGTGATTGTCCACGGAGGTCGCAGCAGTTATCGACGGGCAATTTCGCTTTAGGACATCGTGCTGTCACGAGACTCGATCTATTGATAAGTTTTTTCTGCACTTTACCATTATTTTATCCAACAGTTTCCTCATGTGCACTTCATACTTATATTATCATCAAAAGTTCATGCACAATTTTCATATATGGGTATATCAATGCATGAATCATTGCATCTGTCTACTATGCTACCGTTAAAAGAAGGAGATCTTTAAAGTGGATCTTTAGTTGATGTTTCCGCAAAAAGGGAATGCTAAGGGATGTGGACGACCGTTTAAAATACCTATTACTGGATGAACGTCAAAATTTTAGGCTATTCCGACGAATTCAACCGTCTCCGCAGCTCAAATCTTGTGTAATCCATCGACACGTGCAATATCATTTCGAGATTATCAGATCACTTGACCATATCAATAAAAATTTAAATGGTTATAAAAATATAAATTATTTATTTAAATTATGTTTAACGTATTTAAGTTTTGCAATAGATTGATGGTCGTCAATATTAAACAGGCGATATTAGTTTATTGGCTTGTACAAGCAGTTGGTGGGGGTGGCAGCAGAATTTAATGTTCCAATTTATAATTTGAATGTGGTAGAGAGGGATGGGCGGGCAGCTGAGTTGTGCTTCAATCAGAAATCAAACTCTAATAAATTTGTCGGGTTAATTTCACAAACGGTCACTGAAATTTAAATTTCTTTCACAAACGGTTACTGAATTTTCAAATTTTTTGGACAAATTTTGCGGTGATTTTTCGGCAACTTCCGACCACCAAGACCGCCGGATTTGGATATCGTTGGAAAGTCCATAATGTCCTCTTCAATTACCACAAAAAATCTCTCCATAACTCCAAGGGATTCGGTCGAAATATACCACGAAGTCGGCTACTGAGATTTTTTGGATGAGTTTGCGGCAATTTTCCGGCAACTTTTGACTACCAATACTACCAGTTTCGGATACCGTTGGAAAGCCCACAATGTCATCTTCAATTACCAAGAAAAATCTCCCCATAACTCTAACGGATTCGGTCGGATTAAACCCACGAAATCAGCTACCCAAACTGGACAGATTTTCAGATTTTTTTTGGTAGTTGACTTCGTGGGTTTATTCCGGCCGAATCCCTTGGAGTTATGGAGAGATTTTTGGTGATAATTGAAGAGGACATTGTGTGCTTTCCAACAATATCCGAAATCGGCAGTATTAGTGGTCGGAAGTTGCCGTAAGCTAACCCAAAAAATCTGAAAATCTGGGCAGATTTTCAGATTTTTCGGAAGCCGACTTCGTGGGAATATTTCTATCGAATCCCTTGGATTTATGAGGAGATTTTTGGTGGTAATTGAAGAAGACATTGTGGGCTTTCCAACGGTATCCAAATCCGGTGGTCTTAGTGGTCGGAAAATCGCCGCACTTTAGAATGGTGTAATCATATGTAGCATATAGGCTCTCTCCACGTGCGCGCGCAGGGGGGTGAAAATCTTGGACCGAAATTGGCTTTGGACCTTGAACTTGTGTGCGAGTGCGACCTGCGTACACGAATGTCGGACTGAAAGGAGCAAAATTGGCCCCTTAGGAGTGTCCACGTTTTGCTACACTTTTTAATTTTTTTTTCAATAAACTTTTGATTTTCCAAAACTGTTGAAACTCCAAAACTCCTGTTGTAATTGCTATGAAATGAATGAGCAGGTTACAAGATCCTATATATATATATATATATATATATATATATCTCGTTTTTCCAGTCTTCAGTACACGAAAAATTCATCTGCATATTCATCTGGTCACAGTTGGAGTCTGCTCTCGGTTTTACTTTCTGTTTCTTTGTCTTGTTTGGTGATATTGTTCGGGCACTGGTTCAGTTCGCCGGAGTACAATCTGTGGTGCTCAGATTATACTGTTTCGCCGTTGTATCCTGGGAAACAGACGCTCTATTAAACCTCAAGCACGGACGGTGAGGGAGCGAATCTGTTTTAAGGAAACTGTGTGGAACACAAGCCTCGGGTTAAAAGTTTCCTGTCATTTAACTTCTACAATTATTTGTTAATCGTTTATGCAAATTTTTTTTGTAGTTCTGCTTAAATCAGCTTTTAAACTTTACTGCAATTTAACATATATTGTCGAATCTACTACTATATTAAATCTGTTGTGTATATTTGAATCCATTGTATTCAAAGTTATTGAATCTGCTACTGTGAATCCGGTATCCAATATTGAAACAATTTTCTTACAATAAGTCTCTTTAGGCTCGAGACAAATCTCCTTCATTTTAAAATTCAAAGCATCTATCTACAAAGTCCCGTATATCTTGAATTTCAAGATATGCCTTCATATGAATACGCCACATGCTATAATTGTCACTGGAGAGACGAGGAACGGGAAGAGAGTTGTTGTTTGCCATCTCTTCTTCTCACACTTTTATAATCTTGTTCTGATACCACTTTTGTTGGAAAATTGGAGATGAAACGACTTTAAAAGATGAGATGATAAATTCAAGAGAACATTCATTTTTTTTTTATTTCTTGAATTGGCTTTCTACAAAAATGCTAGAATGGCAAGTCTTTTATAGGTTTTATGAAGTATGTACCTAATCTAATACATGTATTCATCATTGCTATGTTCTTCCTCCTAAAATGATTCATGAATACATCAAAATATATGAATAAACTAGTACATGAATCCATCATACATGTATTATTAATTAGAATACAC
Organism: Fraxinus americana; assembly: GCA_035079005.1. Classification (NCBI taxonomy): domain Eukaryota; kingdom Viridiplantae; phylum Streptophyta; class Magnoliopsida; order Lamiales; family Oleaceae; genus Fraxinus; species Fraxinus americana. The sequence goes on from JAVHZT010000044.1 coordinate 210,203, forward strand.
GTATCTCAATAATGCATGAATGTTATAAAGTCTTGTACATGAACCAATTTAATTTATAATCAAGTTTATATTTCTAGCAAATTAACCTGATATTTATTTTTTGTAAGATATTTTTTTATTTAAAGAACTATATAATTCCAATATGTCCATAAAGTTAATCCCTTATTTAGAGAATTATGTGAAAATCTATAATATATTAAAAATCACATCAAGTGAGAATCATTTTTTGGACGATTACGACCTACTATAATTAATTATTTTAATAATATCTTATTTTTCATTTTTCAATAAATATTTAATTTACAAACTGTAATAAATACTATAGTTAATTTTCAATTAATTAATATTCATATTCATTTAACTAATATTAATTAAAATTTTACTTTCACATTCATGTCCATGTTATTAATTCTTAGTTAATTAACATTAACATTCATTTCATTAATATTAATTATAATTTCAAATTCAAGAATATAGTTCATTATTCACATCCGTGTATACTAATTGGCATCCGATTTCACTTAATTAGAAATTAAATTATATTTATTTAATATAAATGATTTAACATTCATTGTCACGCATATATTTCTTGGTATTAATCCCAAATTAATTAACATTCACATTTATTCATGTATCGCATTTGACATTCATCTTCATTTATACATTCATTTGTAATTCTAATACTCACATTCAAGTATGCATTTTACTATTTACATGCGTGTATAATAATTAATATTTATTTTTAAGAGCTTGCATTTTACTTATATTTAGATGAAAAGAGCAAATGAATGATCAAATATTACTTTCACGACACTTAGAAAATATTTCAGAATAACGTGCAACGCACGTTCACTATGACTAGTTTCAATAAATGTGCTTATTTATCAGAATGATTGAAAACACCTTAATGCTTATTCACGTCTGAACGATCATAGGTATATAGTCAATTCATTCAATTTAACCTCTAAATCCGAGCGATGTGTGTAACTAAATTCAGGAAATTTTGTATCTTCGAATTGGGGGCTTGTGTGCTCGATTCCACAAATTCAACCATGGGGATCTCAATTCAAGGTCATATAACAATGGGTCATGAATCAGTTGCACCAAAATATTCATCAATCGATCCAATTCTTGAGTGAAAATTGGCCTTTGGTCACGCAAAATCTGTCCCCATCAATTACCATTGGATTTAAAAGCATTGAAAACCTTTTGAGTGTGCTCTTTCAAACCAATTCGGCTTACATCAATGCATTGGAATCCGTGGATAAGGTCACGCATATCGAGGCAGTGAAATCTGCACTTTTTGAGTAGTTTTTAGCAACATGAACATCACTATTGACTCTAGAACATGTGAAATCTCACGGTAACCTTTTTTCCACCTAACCTCACCAGCAGCGATGCCTTAGGAATCGTGCCCGATGGTACACATTTCGAAGCAGCATACCCCTGTTGATTCAGGACATTCTCAGATTATAGAGACTGCACCATTGGTTTTGAAAAAGCTAAAACCCTTGGATTGGTTCATTTGGCTCCCAATTGGCCTAGTTGTATGCCCCCAATACATCATCCCGTGCGTGTGTCCCTCCTAGCTTATGTGCAGCACATACCACCACGTGTAGCCTCGTGAGGTCGTACATTTGCTCCAGTTACACCAGTTGCTCAGGCACCACATGCTTAGGGTAAGAAATCATATGCTGCAGCCCTTTCTAGCAAACTAATTATTTCTCAGGCTGAGCAAAGTCAAAAAAGTCCAGTGCTCGTGTCCTATAGGCCCTCTAAGTGTCCACTAACCGTAGGCTCATGTCCAAGAAACCTACATACATCATGGTGAGCCTGTTGTACTATTTACTAAAGATGAGGAAATACTTATTTCTGAGCCATACAAGTTTACACTTGTTTGTAAATTCTCTCATCACAAGCTTTCTATGATTAAGCTAAGCGAAAATTTTCAAAAATTTGATTTTCATGGGGATTATATGATAGGCCTTGTAGATGTTACCCATATTTTGATTCACTTGATACATGAGGATAATTATTCACGATTATTCTTCAAACCCTTCTGGTATATATTGATGGGTACCCCATGCATGTTATCCAATGGACACCTAGTTTTAGTCCGCAACATGAGACCTATTGTCTGTGTTTTGATTTCATTTCCCTTGTTTCCCATTCGCTTTCGGGTGAAAGAGTAATTTGTTTGCCTTAGCCAAGGCTATTTTCACTTTGCATTAATGAGGGCGAAATCTGATCTACGGCTGCCTAGTGAGGCTCGGGTATGCATTAAGGTAGATTTGAATTGTAAGCTCCCCAACATAGTTTGGATTGAGAGGGAGAAGGGGGTGGATGTTGGTAGACAGTCTTATACGATATGATACCAGATTATTGCTTTCGGTGCAAGCACTTTGGTCACATTGATGGGCAATATATGATTGGGTGATGTACTTAATCACTGTCCGTCGCTCCAGTTATTCCTGCTATACCAATTGACCCTATTCCTAAGCTTACTAAAGGCTTGGCCATGGACAAGGGCAAGGAAAATGATGTTGTTGTTGAGCTTCGTAAAAGATGGACTCGAATTCACAAATAACAGAGAAGACATTATTCAGCTAGTATTTAGGGTATCTAGATTCAGTCTATTCTTTCATTTGCTCCCATAGCTATTACGGTAGATTCTCCAATTGTCCCTACCACACATACTCAGGCCTACTGATAAGTGTAGTATTTATACTTATTCGTGGTGCTAAATCATGATATTGTATTGTCTTTTGAATTAAATTCTATTTAGTTTATGTTAAATTGTATTTTGTAGGTAAAATTTTACGTTTAATGAAGAATTGAAGAAAAAAAAATGCAAAATAGCGAAAAAATAGCAAAATCAAAAGTATGAGGACTAAATTGGCATGGACTGCACAAATAAAATTGTTTAAGGATCAACTTGTGTTACATAAAAGAATTGAGGACTTGGAAAGAAGAATTAATTTAATTTGGTATTGAAATTTACTGGTCTTCAACTTGGGCTTTTATTGACTGCAATATATTATAGATACACACAGACATAAAAAGTGTAGATGAGAAAACACGTAGGAAGACGGACAGACGGTGGAGAAAAAGAAGAAAAAAAGAGAGAGAAAAAGAGAAAGAGAGAAAAGAAGAAGAAAACGGAAAAAAAAGTCAACGTAGCAGAAAACACGGAGAGAGAAAGAGAAGAAAAGGAAAAGAAATTAGAAATACCACACGTTTCGTCAATTTTTGGTGATGTCTTTCCACTTTTGCATGTTTAATTTCAACGTTGTGAGTGGCTAAATATTTTTATTGTTAGAATTGATGATGTAGCTTAAGGTTTTTATTATATGTTTAATTTCGATATTTTCATGCCATTTTAATAGTTGTTAATTATTCTGTGTTTAATGCTTTAATTGTTTGCGCAACAATTAATTGATTTAGGGATAATATTGAGACTGAGATGTGATATATAATTCTAGCTGGTGCAATAATTAACATAGACATTATAAAAGATGGAGAGATAATTATAAGTTATACGATCTTTGTTGAATTCCTATAGATAAATAAGTTCGTATGTGTGTGAATTTACATAGAGATATAGTAAGTTTGGGCATATGAATATGATTAGTGTTGTTCGAGAGAGATCACTAACTACATCAGGTTAATTTGATCGTTGACATGTATGAAAATGGTTGAATGACTTGGAATTAAATGTATGATAAATAACCTAAGTGAATCGAAAATCCTAACTATCCAATCACATAATCTTAGTTCCAGTTTTAATTTGATTTTGTTATTTTATTAATTAGAATTTCGTTTAGAAAACAAAACTTGATTTGATCATTAGTTACTATTTTAATTTAAATTGAAGCTATGTTAGTTTAAAAATTCATAATAAATAGTAGTCTCTGTAGAACGATATTCGGACTTGATAAAGCCACTTTATTACTTGTCACGATTCGTACACTTGTAGAATTTCATGAACAAGTTTTTGGCACCATTGTCGGGGGACTAGTTTATTTGCTTTAGATTTTTAATTAACTCTAGTTTTGATTTAGATTTTTTTTCTTTGTTTTTGCTTCTTTTTTTAGTCTAGGGTTGTGTGTTTTTTATTTCATTTTTGTTGCAAGTGTCCTTGGATGCAAAGTTCGAGAGTAGATAATTTAGTATCATTTGATCTAGAAATCAAACGCACTTTCAACCATAGAATTAGGCAACAACGAGAAAACATTATGGCACAACAAAACAGAGAAGTGCAACCGGCACGGGTTGAACAATCATCAAGAATGATGAAAATGATTTGCCACTTGGACAATTTATCACACCACTTGTTGCACCAAATCAATCAAGCATCGTTTATCCTCCATTTGGACAACCAAACTTTCAACTGAGGTCATACATCATTTTATTGTTCCAAAATGGAGTATCATTTTATGGGAAATCTCATGAGAATCCACACAATCACATCTTATGCTTTTTAGACATCTACCAAAATTACAATTTGTATGGAGTATCTGATGAAACAATCAAGTTGAGACTCTTCCCACATACACTCAGAGACGGTGCAAGAGAATGGTTGGGTGCCTTATCCGTCGAAAGCATTAGGACCTGGAATGATCTCGTACAAAAATTTGTTACAAAATACTTTCCACTGTCAAAAGTAACTAAAATAAGACACGGGATATCCACTTTTTAGCAGGATGAATTAGAGAGTTTTCACGAAGTATGGAAAAGGTTTAAGGATTTGATCAGGAAGTGTCCTAGTCATGGTATTAAGAAAAAATTGCAAGTTTAGTACTTCTACACTGGCTTAAACCCATCATGTCGTATATCGGTGGATGCATCTTCAAATAGATCTATCACATTAAAGTCACCCAATGAAGTTGAGGAATTATATGAGACGATGATAGCCAACAATGTCTTATGGCCTTTCGAAAGATCCAGACATAAGAAGCACACATGTCTGAATGAGGTGGATGCTTTCTCGGCATTACCCGCACAGATGTCAGCTTTGGATAAGAAGGTGATAGATCACTTGACTATGAAAAATTCAGAAAAAGCAGTTTAAAAATTCAGAAAAATATATAGTAGATAGTAGTCTCTAAGAAGGTGATAGATCACTTGACTATGAAAAATTCAGAAAAAGGTGATTAGCTACTATTTTAATTTAAACTAAAGCTATGTTAGTTTAAAAATATATAGTAGATAGTAGTCTCTATGGGACGATATTCAAACTTGATAAATCCACTTTATTACCTGTCACAATCCGTACACTTGTGGAATTTCACGAACACCTACCCAGTGGTTCGTTCAGTGATTCCTATAATTAGCTATGTTCCATCAGTTATTAGTAGGACTGCACCTCAGACCAACTATGTATTGCCTCTAGCTCCTATTGCAGTTGCTCATACTAAGATTCCACTTCAAGTTGTTAGGCCGATTCTACATCAGATTCCATTGTAGATTCTATGGTCCATGGACCATTGATACAAAATTACTCAGAGGATAGAAGAATCAGACACATTCCAAGCAAAACACCGGGTAGGGATCAATCTCATGTTTTTCGATTACCCATACAATTTGTGAGTAGAATGTAGAGGCGTCTATTCCTTCTCTGTCTTCTAAGCAGTCTTCACGCATTTTCTATAACATGATTTATACCACAAGTATACGGTATCAAATTTTGTAATATAATAATGAAGTTAGAGTGTCGAACCTACAGGGATTATAATTCAAATTTCTAGTAAGTACTATAATTATATAGCCTATATTTTATCTAGATGAATGAATTTTATAATCAATATTTTTTTTAAAAGTAATATGGTGATGAATTCAATAAATAAATACAAGATAGAAGAATAATCAAATGAGGATGCATAAGGTTATGATTTCATCTAACTATCAAATATGATTCTCAATTATATAATTATTTCTAATCAATTTTCCAAATTTTATAAGCAAGAACACTAACGTAATTTTACTCCTTCTCTCGAGTGCCAAGTAAAAACTATTCATATATTTCAATTTCAATATCTTTATTTCGAATTAAAATATAGAATTTATCAAGTTCGTGGTTCTTAAATGGAACATGCTTCAAAGGAATTATACGTTCTCTTGAAACCCATAAAATCCTATGTTGTGTTATTCTTATTATCATGCCTAAACTCCCCTCTCTCGAGTGCCGGACTTTACTAGCATCAAATCATTCAATTAATGGCCAATTAATTGAAAGCATTAAAATCATAACACAAATAAACACATGTGGGAAATATAATAGAAATAACTAAAATTAATCAATCCATATTCTCAAGTTTTTGGCTACAATCAAACTCTAGATAATGAATTTAGCTCATGATGTAGTCTATGAAAATATTAAAATTCATGTAAAATGACATAGGGAAGAGAATAGAAAAACTAAGATGTAGATCTTCAATTTCTTCTCTTGTTCTTCTTTGTCATCCTTTTGAATCTCTTGATGTTTTTCCTTATTGTCTTCTTGAAGAATTGTGTTGAATTCCTCCTTGCCTCTTAAACATTTCTCCCCCATATAATTAGGTTTTAAAGGTTGTATTTATAGTATTTTAAAGTTTTGGAAGGTTTGGAGTCATGTTGGGAAAAGAAAAGAGTCTAAAAAACTCAAAAACCTTTTTTCTCACCCCGTGCGCTGTGGCGCCCATGTTGCTGTTGATTTTCAGCGACAGAAGCGCTGCGACGCCCATCATGAGCACCCATTTCAGGTGAAAATTCAACACTACGGGTCCTTCAGTATTTTTATCATAATGTTTTCTTTCGATATCTAATTGAGACGATTCAAGATCGTTGGAAAGATAACTCTAAGGGATACAACTTTACTTCAGATATCATTTTTCAATTCGAACGTTTTTTATGTCAAAAATAAGTCACAATATGATATGAAAATTCGGAGCATAACTTTTTCAATTAGAAATTAATGTGTGATCATACTTTGATTATACTTGATCTCTTTGACTTCTTTCTTCATTCATTTACTCCTAGCACTTTTGAATATTCATTTTGAGGTCCAACATAACTTTTGAGTATTGATAGGAATGTAACATGCATATTTGTTCCTCCTTATTTTATGCGCTCGTATGATTAATAAATACCAAAATGTACTCATTACGTTCATATTTTGATCTACGTGGCAATTCAATGGAGATGGCATAATTTGGAATAAATAGGTGAAAAAGGACCAAAGTGAAAGGAAATGAAAGTTCAAGGACTAACATGAAATACACCAAAAGTTGTGTCGAATTTTAAGTCTCCATTTGAGACCCATTTTTGGCATGGTAAACGATCGAATTGGAAGATGGTTTCTGAAGTAAAGTTGTATCCCCTTTAGTTAGCTTTCTAATGCATATTGAGTCAACTCAATCAGATACCTTAAAGAAAGTTATGACTAAAATATCGAACGTTGTTCAGAGATAAACCTGCCCGTGCGTGCAGACAAATTCTCTCGCGCGTGCATGGGCATGAATTTTACTTGCCGAGCCTAAAACCAGTGAACGGCGCACGCTCAAGGAAATATACGGCATGCACGCATAAACATTTTTCACAGATGAATATTCAGTTTCCGAATTGAAGTCAACTACGTATGGAAACAACTATAAATACGTATTTTAAAACCGTAGAACAAAGGAAGAACGTACAGAACGCCTCAAAACTCCATTCTTCATTATTTCTCTCTTAGATCATGAATTGTAACTAAACTTCTACACTTGGTCGAAAGAAATTGAAGTCTTGGAATCACATATTGTGTGATCTAAATAGTTTTTATTACTGTTTAATTCTTATTTTGCGTATTGAATATTCTTCTCCACTTATTTTCATGATTGTTATGTTTAATTGCTAGGAGACCTACTAGTTTGTTATTCATTACAATCTACCGCTAATTTAAACTTTAAATTCGTAATTGTTTGATCCCTTTAACTTATGAAGCACTAGGATTTGATGATTTTCTGCGATAGAGGTTATTGAATCTTAAGAAGAATGTTTAAATAGATTGAATGCAACCGCTGGTGTTTGTGTTGTTTAGTTCATCGATTTCTCTATTATGTAAAACTTTTATTAAATTGAATTTTTAGCGCTGGTTTGGGGTTATTTAATAGTTAGGGTTAATTAGAACGCTGGTTTCTAACTAACTAAAACTAAGGAGAAATAATAATCAATTACAACGATGAATATTCATAAGTATAAATTGAATTATTATTGCATCTATGATCAATCGTGGATTTTCGATAGTGGATATGGATTTAGACCAAGGTTAGTCTTTTGATTGTTTTCGTTAATTTAATTTTCATTGTTATTGATTGCGTTATTTGCAGTTGTTTGCATACGAAAATACCCCAATCATTGTACAAAGCATAAAATATTAAATTACACACTTTTCGTGGGATCGACCTTCACTTTCACTACTACATTAGTTTTAGAGGTGAAGGTATTACTTTTGGGTGCTAGTGACAGCACACACCAAATTTTGGCACCATTGTCGGGGAGTGGTGCTAATTTATTTTTGTACTTCTTTAGTTGTTTATTTTATTTTTGAAAAAAAAAATTAGGTTTTTAGGTAATTTATTGTTTTTAGGAATTTTAACATAGAATTTTATTTATTTTTCTTACTCTATCTTCTTTTCAATTTTTTTTCAATTTGTTTTATTTGTTTATGCCCGTAACTCGATTTTCTAATCAATGTGAATTGCAGTACGATTCGGAATTAGAAAGAACATTGCGCAGGTTAATGAGTGGCAATCGGCGAAATTTTATAATGAACAATTTTGGTCCCGAGGCCCTATTCCCTAGTAGTTTTGAATCAAAGAAAGAAGAAGTCATGGTTGAGGATAATTGAACTTTGAAGGACCTTGCAGCCCTTAACTTGAATCAACCACCTCTATGCATTACTTTTCCTAATTTAGATGTTGCTACTACTTTCGAATTAAAATCTGGGCTAATTCATCTTTTGCCCACTTTTCATGGTCTTGTAGGTGAGGATCCACACAAGTATCTAAAGGAATTCCATGTGGTTTGCACAAGCATGAAACATGCGGGAGTCATCGAAGAACAAATCAAACTGAGAGCCTTCTCATTCTCTTTGAAAAATTCGGCAAATGATTGGCTCTATTATCTACCTTCCGAAAGTGTTACTATATGGGATGAGATGATAAATTATTTTTGGAGAAATACTTCCCAACTTCAAGGCAGCGAACATCCGAAAGGAAATCTGCGGCATAAGACAGAACAACATAGAGTCATTACATAAATACTAGGAGCAGTTCAAGAAAATATGAGCAAATTGCCCCCATCACCAAATCAGTGAGTAGCTCCTTATTAAATACTTATATGAGGGTCTTCTACCTACAGATAGGAGCATGATTGATGAGGAGATTTGGTGGATAAAACTCCCGAATGAGCAAAGAACTTGATTGCAAATATGACAGCTAACTTACAACAATTTGGCACTAGACTTGACACCCCGTCTAAACATGATAACGAGGTAAATATTTCATCCATTGAACAACAACTGGTGAGTCTAACCTCTCTTGTTCGTCAAATGGCTGCATGTACTATGTAAACAGCGAAGGCATGTGAAATTTGCTAATTGGTAAGCCATCCAACTGATATATGCCCAACATTTCAAGAAAAATCTGTTGAACATGTAAATGCAGTTGGTAGCTTTCCTGGACAACCCCATAGGAATTATGATCTATATTCAAACACGTACAACTAAGGATGGAGGGATCATCCAAATCTTAGTTATGGAAATCGATAAGTGAATTAACCTATGAATCAAAACCGATAGAATTTCCAGCAATATAATCAGCCATACCCTCCTAGACAATAACAAGGCCACACTTCTAACTCTGGTGTGTCTTTAGAAAATATTGTTAAATCCCTTGCCACTAACACATTGTAATTTCAAGAGGAGACTAGGGCTAGCATGCAATATTTGGAAAATTAAATGGGTCAAATAGCTAACGCGGTTAGTCGGCTAGAGTTACAGAATTCAGGGAAACTACCCTCTCAAACAATGGTGAATCCAAAAGAAAATGTGAGCGCAATCATCCTGAGAAGTGGTAAAGGGGTTGAGATTCCAATAAAGGCATCCCTTACGTCGTTGGAGCTAGGAGATGAAGAAAAAAAAGGTTGCAAACAAGACTGCCACCAATGATACTGAGGTGACTGAGTATAAGTTTTACCCTTCTCTGATTATAAACCAATACCCCATTTTCTTCAGGCTTTAGTAGGATCTATAAAATATGAATGAGATCATGATGAGCTGCATGAAATTTTCAGTAAATGCGAAGTCAATATTCTACTTTTAGATATTATTAAACAAGTGCCTCATTATGCTAAATTTTTGAAACAATTGTGCACAAGTAAGAGGAACATAAACTGAAGGGGATTGAAAGGGTAAAAGTTGGAGAACAGGTATCTGTAATTATTCAAGAGAAACTTCCTGCAAAGTGTAAAGATCTAGATATGTTCACTATCCCTTGTATGATAGGCGACACTAAGTTTGAAAAGGCCATGCTAGTTTCAGGAGCATCTATTAATGTCATGCCATATTCTTTATACACTTCCTTGAAACTTAGACCTTTAAATAAAACTGGTGTGATAATTCCACCAGCTGATAAATCTAATCCTATCCTAAGGGGGTAGTTGAGGATGTTCTTGAGAAAGTTAATGAGATGGTTTTTCCTGCTAATTTTTATGTGCTTGACATGGGTAATAGTAATCATACTACCCATATTTTGTTAGGAAGACCGTTCTTAAGGACATCCAAAACTAAAATGGATCTTAATAATGGCACATTGACCATGGAATTTGATGATAAGATCATTAAACTTAATATCTATGATTCTATGAAATATCCGTGTAATAATAATCATGTTCATTTTATTGATGTGATTGATCAATTAGCACATGATGTTTTTGAATTTGATGCTAAAAAAAGAATGAAAAGCTGTTAATTATGAGCATCTTGGGAAGGAAAATCAGAAATTGGTTTTGAATACTGAGTTACAATAAACTGTTGCAATGCTGAACAATCTTCCAAAGCTATAGCATTCATGGAACGGTTCTTATTTTGCTTTACCACTTTCTAATAAGAGGCCTCTACTTTCTGTTTTGCAGACTTCCATGAACAAGAAGGTATGGAACTTCTCGACGCACTGTTCGAACCCGCAATGATATACCTGATCCATGCATAATATCATGAAAAATGGATACAAATTTTTGACTTCAAGACTAAGCCCGAAGCTAAGAGCTCTAGCTAAGTGGGCACAATAGTTTAGACTCTTAAACCTCGAACAAAAAATCGATCTCGCTATCGAAGAGCATGCATCATCTGCTGTAAGATTATTTTCCAATTCCTTTCATCTTTGCTGTTTTTTCTTTCTTTCGTTCGACAGCTTACGAACATGAAAAGATTGGTACTTTGGTAGGGTGAGCAGCCCTTAAAATCAGTTTCGAGATGCAAGAAAGCAAAGAGGTAATAGGCACAGCAAACAGTTAAGCGCCGTTGCAGCCAATGATCAAAGCAGTGAAAGACAGTGATTGTGGCCTTTGCAGCGTCTTTTTTGTAGTCCGGCGGAAAAGACTTTCTGCAGTCACTATGAGTATACATTCCATGGAAGTGGAGGCACACTGTCAGTTATAATTCCCAATGGACTTGGTGCACCGCAAGGAATATCGAAGCCAACCATAATAGACCCAGGCTAAACAAGGAAACATTGAGTTCTAGCCAAAGACAATAAATAGAGGCGCTACTTGGGAGATAACTCAAGGGGAGTTTGTTCCTTTATCTTTTATTTTATTTTTCGCATCCATATTTTATTTATATTTGTCATTTTCTTTGTATTGCACCTTACATTGGGGACAATGTCGGTTTTAAGTGTGGAGGAGGGGGTTTAGATATTTAGATTTAGGTTGCATTTAAGTTGAGTGAGTTTAATTTTTGAAGATTTTTGCATGATTTTTCAAGAAGATGAGTTGAGGTTAAATGATTTTTTTTTGTTGTGTATGCTATTTGTAAGAATTAATTAGGTTTTTGAAAAACTCATAACATGATTGAATGAATAATCATCCAACTTAGAGTTAATTAGTTGAGTTATTTTCTTTGAGGATGGTAGTAACTAAATTTTGTATACAAAAAGTCGGTGAGATTTTGAGCATTTGACTAACACATTCATAACAGTCTCATTATTTTTTCATGTGTGATATTTTTCCATGGTTTTGTTTCTCTAGAACTTGTCTTGATTCTTTTCAAGATCACATTGACACATGCATACACGAACATGATTATGGCCATCTTTGTTATATAAATTAGTTACATTAGCCAAATAACATAACCTGTAATTGAATTTTCCTTTGGTGAACAAATTTGAGCATTATTGTCTTTTCTTCTTGTGAACCCACATTACAAGTTTTAAACAGGAAAAACAACGTCTTTGCCGAAGTCTTAGAGTTAGTGGAGTATTGTTCAATATCATGATATGTGTGGGTGTGCAAGGAAATAAATGTGGGGGTATCAAGATTTTTGGTAGTGATATAATTGGAACAAATTTTCTATGTCAATTTATAGAGTTCCATTGTTGGTGTAACATTTGACGTTTATATATAGAGAAAAAAAAAGATGAAAAAATGAATGATAGAAGAAAAAAGAAAGAAATTAAGTGATGAATGAGAGTGATTTTAATGTTACAAAATATCTATATTCATAATTCTTCCTACATCTCAAGAAAGAGTTCAGTTTGTGTGGGATAGATGCGAAGTGAAGAAACTATCATGTGGAGTGGTTGGTTTTACATACATTATGTATATATTTGAGCTAAATCTATTCATCTTTGCTCCACTAGTTTCAATGCTTTTAAGTCACATACCCAAATGTTTCCTACCTTAACCCTAAGCCACGTTACAACCCTTGAAAAGTCCTTATGATTCTTACTAAACATGTGACATAAGTGGTGGCGAATGAGAACATATGTAAGCATATAGTAGAGCATCTCCATTGGAATGAATTTGAGCAAAACACTTACCTTTTAAACACATGAGAATTGAATGTTTATATCCGTGAGGGTCTACATGTCTAGTTTACTCCATCTTCAAATGAAAATGCTTGCTAATTGATTATGAGTTACGTGTAAATGTTTATTCATAATATCTTATATGTTTTGAAAAGGTTTGAAAGTTCAATGTTCATGGCATTACGACATGGGGTGTTTTTGGGAAATTAAAATTGAATTTTGCCCGAGGACGAGCAAACGTTGAGTGTGGGGAAATTTGATAGGAATGTAAATTGTATACTTTTTCTTCCTTATTTTATGCGCTCGTATGATTAATCAATGCCAAAATGTACTTATTACATTCATATTTTGATTTAGGTGGCAATTCAATGGAGGTGACATAATTTGGAATAAATAGGTGAAAAGGGACCAAAGTAAAAGGAAATGAAAGTTCAAGGACTAACATGAAAATACACAAAAGTTGTGTCAAACCAAATGATGAAGAATTGAGAGTGTTAGAAGTCAATTGAATGAAGAAAGAAGTCTAAAGGGTGAAATATCGTCAAAGTAGGATCACACATCAATTTTCAATCGAAAAGTTATGCATCAGATTTTTAGTCTCAGTGTGAGAACCCTTTTTGACATAGCAAACGATCGAATTGGAAGAAGTTATTCGAAGTAAAGTTGTAGCCCTTTAAATTAGCTTTCAACGTATTATGAAGCAGCTCAATCAGATACCTTTGGATAAAATTATGACCAAAATACCGAATGCTATTTAGATACAAACTTGCGCGCGCGCAGACAAATTCTCTCGTGCTCGCACGGGCATGAATTTTACTTATCGAGCCTAAAACCAATGAATGGCACGCATGCATAGGCATTTTTCACAGACGAATCTCCAGTTTCTGAATTTAAGTCAACTACCTATGGAAACAACTATAAATACATATTTTAAAACTCTAGAACAAGGGGAGAATGTATAGAATGCCTCAAAACTCTATTTTTCATAATTTCTTTCTTAAATTCATGAATTGTAACTAAACTTTTACATTTGGTCGAAGAAAATTGAAGTCTCGGAACCACATATTATGCGATCTAAATATTTTTTCTTATTGTTTAATTCTTATTTTACGTATTGAATATTCTTCTACACTTATTTTCATGATTGTTATGTTTAATTTTTAGGAGGCCTACTAGTTTATTATTCGTTACAATCTACCACTAAGTTAAACATCAAATTCGTAATTGTTTGATCCCTTTAACTTGTAAAGCACTAGGATTTGATGATTTTCTGCGATAGAGGTTATTGAATTTTAAGAAGAATGTTTAAATAGATTGAATGCAACCGCTGGTGTTTGTGTTATCCAGTTCATCAATTTCTCTATTGTGTAAAGCTGTTATTAAATTGGTCTGGGGTTATTTAATAATTATGGTTAATTAGAACGGTGGTTTTTAACTAATTAAAATTAAAGAGAAATAGGAATCAATTCCAACGATGAATATTCAAAATATGAATTGAATTATTATTGCATCTATAATCAATCGTGGATTTCCGACTGTGGATGTGGATTTAGACCAAGGTTAGTCTTTTGATTGTTTTCGTTAATTTAATTTTTATTGTTATTGATTACGTTATTTACAGTTGTTTGCATACAAAAATTCCCAAATTATTGCACGAAGCATAAAATATTGAATTACACACTCTTCATGGAATCGACTCTTACTTCCACTACTACATTAGTTTTAATGGTTAAGGTATTACTTTTGGGTGCCGGGACAACACACACCAAGTATTTTCACTTTAGTCCTCAAACTTTGGATTTCTTACAATTTAGCTTGTTTCTCCAATTTGCCAACTTTTGCTTATTTCCTTCAATTTCATCAACATATATCACAACATCAAAACACATATTGGAATGCCCTAAGACTCTCTCAAGGATAAGAAAATAACGAATTAAGTGGTATAAATATCATGAGTGTAAAACACTCATCCAATACCCCCAAACTTAGTATTTTTGCATGCACTCGAGTAAACACAAAACTCTAGAAAATAACTAACGAACCTTCAAATGGAAACTAAATCAAACAAAATCACCTAAACAAATTCCATTAGATATCTTGAAAACATAAAATCGATTTCATGAATTATTTCAAAATTATAATGACCAAGCTAAATTCTCACATATTCAATGCTACCACATGGATGTGTGTGGAGAATCAAATGCAACACTGTACAATAATAAGTTTATCTAATTTCTGACCTTAAAACTCAAATATTTCCTTACTCCGCTCATGCGATTCACACACCCCCAAACTTAATTTCTTTTCACTCTTTTCTCGAGGGTGTAATCTAATATTAGTTTACAAATCACTACTCCTTACCCTCTCTTGTCTGGGTAGATGTTATTGATTGCAGTTCACATATCAACAAATGAGGATTGTCTTTATTTTTGACTACATCAACCTCCAGGAATCAATTAAATTACTAACCCATTATCAAAGGTATAATATTCTAAAACAAGTGTTTGGGGCTTAATCAAGATATGTAATGCGTCTTCTGTTTCATGCACCTGTTTTTTCAGATATATATTTTTATGGATCCTATGTGTGGATGTCTCTTCCTTAACCTTTCTAAATGACCCCTATAGCGAGTTTTAGGCCGATAACTCCCAAATCTAATGACTTTAGGGCATTAAGTTTTAAACCCTTACAGACTTAATTATACGAGTCATAAAGGCTACGAAGAGATGTTTCACAATGAGATTGTTAACGTTGTCCTCATAGGGATCTTTTAAAGTAGATTCACAACATTTTTTTCTTTTATGCAGTGATTAGTGCAATGCCCCTTAAAAAACACTCATTCTCCAAAATTTACCCCTAACTTAAGGTTTTCATAGAATTTTCATCATATTGATCTCAGACAGTTCACACAAACTTTAGCATACATGGAATCCACATTTATCACCAAGTTTCCCTACAATAGTTCAACCACCCAAATATCCTAGATTTAGTTTAAGGATATAATAATGTTTAATTTAAGGATATAAACATCGATCAACCTATTCATGTACAATGCTACAATCAATTTGCGTTGCAAAGGAATCTCACTTTACACATGAATAAGTAAAAAAAAAATTAACTAAAACATATAATATATTCATGATCCACAAACTAATACATGTCCTCAATAGTATACATGATTGCCGACAATTTTATCTAACTCACACAAGAATGCAAAAAAATAATAATAATAAATTATTTTTTTATAAACATGCACACAAATCACATAAAATAATAAAAAATAAATATTAGATAATTTATAATACACCTCCAAATTTAAATTGAACATTGTTCCCAATGTAAAATTAAAGAAAAGTGAGGAAGACTTTCCTGAATTATCTGCATTGCCTACGACGTTTTGGTGCTTATGGTGCTGGATTTGATGGATGTTTGTTATACTTCTCCCCCAAGCTTGAGATTTGTCCCGTTTTCTCCTTGTCAATGTTGGTTTGAGTGTTTCGCAACGACATGTTCCGAATAATTAAATTTTAGATATTAAATATATGGAACGTGGGTTACTTAGCTCAAATATCTAATAACCAACTTAATTACTCAATGACCTAAGGAAAGCGAGATATGGATGATGATTCCTAAATAAACTATCCTCTAACACGAAAACAAAATAAATAAAAGGGAAGAAATCTTGGGTTACCTCCCAAGAAGCGTTTCTTTAACGTCATTAGCTTGACGTTGGCAATCTGTATCATGTAACTTTGAAAAAAGATTTTGAGTCCTTGCTCATTTTTCTTCTTTTGATTTTGTTCGGCTCTTCATTATTTTCTCGAACTTCAACATTGTCATTTTCAATGTAATAGGATTTTTTTCATTCCATCCAATTCAAACTTAACAACGTAGACTTCCACTTCCTCATCAAACTTAATTACAAAATCAATTTTCATACAATCAATGAATTTGACGAATGTACATTGCTTTCATCTTCATTGACTTCTACATCTTCATTCGGTTCCTTTGTGATTAAGTTGTCATTCACTTTAAGCTCCTCTACGGTCGTTGAAATTTCTTCAGATTGACTAATCGATCCACATTTTGGATCCAAGGGCAATGAGAAGTCTTTCTTTACAACTTTTTCAAGTGGATTGTATTTCCATCTTTTGAATTCATTCAACTCCAATCTCCAATACATATGTTGCACTCTTCCAACTTGGCAAGTTTATAATAATACTTCGCAATTACCCTCTCGTTCAATAGAGGAAGACCATTTCCCACACGTACGATATCCTCATCCCAATCTATAGATACATAATCTCCCAAAGGCATGTATTCTTCATTTTCTACATCTTAAATATTGTATGAATCTTAGAAGCTTTACCGTACGGGAGTCAGTGCATGTATGTAAAAGTGCGCAATATAATGCATCACATAGCAAAGTTGACAAAAGATATCTTCTACAAGCACGTAGTTTTTATCCATGTCAAGATTACTTATTGCAATTGTTCCGCTCTCTTACCAGTGTTAGAATCATGCATATAGTATTTAATAGTACCTGAAAAAATACCAAAGAGATCAGGGTAGGTAGCTAAAATTAACAAAATCAAAGAAAATCTAAATTAAAACAAAGGCTAGTTGGTAATAATATTAGTAAAATCAAATAAAACAATATCCGGTAATGACGCAAAAAACTTGTCACACATTTTCTATAGCGTGATTTATACTTCAAGTGTAGTCAAGTTTTGTAATATAAGAATGAAATTAGAGTGTCGAACTCACAGGGATATTAATTCAAAATTCTACTAAGTAATATAATTATATAACCTATATTTTATCTAGATGAATGAATTTTATAATCAATGTTTTTTTAAAACTAATATGGTGACGAATTCAACAAATAAATGCAAGCTAAAAGAATAATCAAGTTAGGAAGCCTAGGGTTATGATTTCACCTAATTATCAAATATGATTCTCAATTATATAATTATTTCTAATCCTTCCTTGCTAGGAAGATTTTCATCTGGCATGTCTCTAGAATGTCCCTGTTTCCCTTAACTTGACCTATACTATGGGGCATAGGAAATTTTTGCTTGCAGTAGTACATGGACACAATTACCTAAGATTGAACAGCAAAGACTGCCCCATGATGGCGTCGTAAGGTAAATTAGAATCGAGTACCATGAACTTAGCGCTCAACTTACTTTGGCGTGGAACTTCACCAATGTCAATAGAGAGCTTAATCAACCCTTTTGCTTGGGTAAGGGCTCCATTAAGTCCTAAAACCACGTTTGAGTATGACTGTAGAAAATTTAATGGAATACCCATCTATTCCAATATGTTAGTATATAGTATGATGAGAGAACTCCTTGTATCTACTAAAACCTTGAAAATGATGACTCCTGCTATGGGTATTGAAACCACCAGGATTCCAGGATAAGGATGTGGGTCTGCCTTCTTATCGTCTAACAAAAGATGGTCATCCTTTATATTTCTGTGGCATTTCTCAGTAATATCGATCTCAGAGAGGTCAACTATGATGGGTCTCTTTAGTCTAGCTTCCATTGCTTGATCATTTTGCTAGTTCATCAACATGTGGATATGAGGACTAGGTAAATTAACGTTGCAAGCTCTGACCTCATCTTGATTTCCATGCACTATGCCAACTCCATCTGGAGTGAAAAAATTTACGTAATAATGATATATTGAAGTAGTGGCCTGCAATTCGTGTAATATGGGTCTTTCTAATATAGCGTTATAATTGGAAGGCAAGTCAACAACCACAAAATCCACTAGAATTCTTCTTTGACAATGGACCTTGTCTAGCTCTATAATCAAAACAATTTGACCCTAGGCTTCAATTGGGTCCCCAGAAAATCCTTGCAGCTTTTTGGAATATAGTTGGAGATACAGTTCTTGGATTCCCATTTGTTCCATAGTTCGAAAATAAACACATTGATCGAACTCCCATTATCCACAAGAGTTCGATGTATTTGTATGCCAGCTACCGACATGGGTATTACTAGTGCACCATTTTGGTCCTGTAAAATTCCATGTGAATCTTCTTCTAAAAATCCAAACCATTCTAATAGCTAGGCTCTGGTTGTCCTATATAGTAATTCTGGCAAATGCGTGCATCCTGCGCTTGTTTGCGCCTTACCCTTCTGGATCCTTCAATGAACTGATTACCACATACTAACATTCTTATTTCTGTTTCAGATGGGGGATTCTGAGCTTGGTGAATTGGCTGACCTCGTTGAACCGTCCCAGGTTTGCGAGGTTGTTGATTGCATGCTTGGTTCAGCTCTCCAGGTTTAGCTACAAACTCTTGTAATTGACCTCGTCGAATTAGAGACTCCACCCCTTCCTTCAAATTTCTGCAATCATCTGTGTTGTACCTTGCCGACCTATGATACCGAAAGTACTTTCCTTGGTTCTTCCCCAGTCGATCCTTTTTCTGAAGTGGGGATCTGCGAAACACTTTTTTTTCTCCTGTTCGCAAGAAGACTACTTCCAAGGTAGTGTTTAGTGGGTGATATTCATGGAACTTTTCCATATATGACCTAGGACGATCTCTATCCCTTCGGTCTTTCCTCTTTTCATGGTTGAACCCTTTGTCCACTTTTTTCTCCTTTGTTAGATTAAGGGAATGTGGATTCACCTTGACTTCATCCCGATCTAAAGTGGTTTTCTACACATATACGTTTTTCGACTCGATTAAGGAACTCGTGATACGTTATAGGTCCATCTTCATGTACATACAACCAAAACCTCGTTCTAAGTCTTAATAGAACTGCCATGAGTGTGACGTTGTCGGAGATTTTTTCAACCTCCATGGACTATTTGTTAAACCTATTGAGGTAAATTTTAAACGACTCGCTCTTCCCTTGCTTGATGCTTACCAAACGTTCTTTGGGAGTGATTCTTCTAGGCAAAGGTTCAGTATGAATGTCTTCAGTGAAAGAAGAATGGCGTTTGGTGAGATACTCTCCCATGCTTCCTTTGTTTTTAGCTTCCAGATCGATAATGCATTTTTTCAAGGCGTTCATTTTAGGTTCAGCTTGTTCTAAAGGGCATTTTACACAGGGCTCAACATTTTTTCTTCGAGGTGTTAGGAAGCGCTGAGATCCCAACCTATCAAACAAACTGTTGGTTTTCCTAGTAGCCGGCTCCGCTGTTGCGATAAATTCCTGATTTCTTCAGTTTGACCTTTAGAAGATTCTTCCCTTAAAAAGCGAAGAGCCCTCCTGGTGGGAGGTTGTCTGGTCCATTCCCTGTGTGGGGACTCCACATCGGCATCAAGTGGATGAATGTGAGTTTGGTTTCGCTCCAATCTGTTAACTGCATTTGTGAACCTGTCAATAGCTTCTCTCATAATGGTCATCTGAGGGTCGCCAGCTTCATTTTGACCTCACCCTCTTCCAATATTTTGTGGAATATTGATTTGTTCAGGATAGATATGAGATTGATTTCCTAATGCCGAAATATCATCCATGAGAATTTTTTGTAGGGAATTTTCTATGGAGAGATGGGACTAATTATACAAGTTATGGCCTCATTCTAGTGCCAAACTGTTGACGTTGAAAAGTGTATGGATTTTTATTGATGATCACTTATAAATTACAAGAGTTTTCATCAAATGAGATATTTGAAATATGAAGGTGTCCTTTCTTCCCATTTTTCTAAAGATACCATGCTCCATTTTTGAGGAAAAAAAGATCTTATATCTTCCACATTCCTGTCGTCAATCAACAGTACTGAACTGAAAAAGTACATTAATGGCATATCCCTATTGGTTATTGAGGCCGGTTTCATCATGTAATCATTGAACCGTCCATTAAATGGGTCCTTAGCAATTAACAAACCAGTGTGAGGACGAAGCTAAATCATATGATTGGTGAAATAGGTGGGCACTGACGTAAATTCTAAATGTAATTAATTGATTGGATGTTTTTAACAGTGTGTAAGGAATTTATAATCAATATGTTCCCTCAAACCACAATGGACATAAATACGAGCTGACCTTATAAAGTCGATCTTCAATTAGGATAAGTTGAGTGTACTTAACAAACGAATTTAATTAGGTCTCAAGTCGGATGTCAACAACATGAATTTCACTCCAATAAACAAAACTTTAAAAATTCTCCATGGAAGACAATTCTACTACAAGAAATAAAACCTATCACTTCACCGAAAATTCATCCACCGAAAATTCTCCAACTCTTCCAGAAAATCCAACTATGGCAAATTCAGTATTTGAAAAATCATCTGAATCCAAGCATAGCTCAGCAGGATTATCTTGGGCACCAAAGTTGCTCGAATATATAATACATTTAACCACGCTTAAAGTATAAGCAACTAAATCAGTTTTGATGTACCTTTGTGAATGAGTTATATCTCTCATGGGTTTGTCTCTAGCAATTGAATACGATAGTATCACTGGTGGTGGTGGAAAAACAGCATTACAAGCAAGACATATAATTGGGATCTTTCATGTCCTTTCAACACAAAATGAGAACATTTACTAACTTTCAAGACTCCACTTGCACAAGTGTACTTGTATTCTTTTGAATTAAGAGTACTCAAAGAGATAAGATTTATTTTCAGATCTGGAATGTGTCTTATACCATCAAGTGTTGTGATAATCATATCAAACATCTTATTTCTGACCTTTCCAATGCCAACTATACTACAAGGTGTATTATTACTCATTACCTCTACACCTTTGGAAAATATTTCATATGTTGAAAACAAATCCCAATTAGAGCACATATAAAAAATATAAGCTGTATTAAGAATCCAATCATCATCATGTTTGAAGTCGCAATCAGAAAAAACTAAAGTTTTCTATCTTTGTAGTAATCGTCTACAATTCTGGTTTCAACTAAAGGTTTTGATTGTTTTTCCTTCTAATTTGCTGCAACTAATTCTTCATTCTTCTATAATTTATAACAATCCTTCTTAATGTGCCCCTATCTCTTGTAATAATTACATACTTTATTATTGTAATTTGACCTTAATTTGTCCCTCACATAACCACCATCAACAAGGCCATTTTCATGAGCCTCGGATGAAACAAAATGTTCCATATTTTTCTTTGAAAAATAGAGCATCATAAACTTCTTTAATGGTGAAAGTATGACAATTATATAAGATAATATCTCTAAAAGACATGTATGAAGTAGGCAGCAATCACAATAATATCAACTCTAAATCTTCTTCATCATGTTTGACCTTCAAGGGCTCCAAATCAGCGACGATTTCCTTAAAATTTGATAGGTAATCTTCCAGTGGTGTAACTTCTTCCATACAATGAGAATATAATCAGTGTTTTAGATGCAATTTTCTAATTAGACTTTTCATCATGTATAACTACTTCAATTTCAACCATAGTACAACGGCAATTTTCTCCTTCAAAACGTCCTAAAAAATATTATTTGAATATGAATCTGTGATATGGCCTTTTGATCTTTACACTGCCTCTCCTCCAGCTCTAAGTTGTGGGCATCTTGTCAAATCAAAACAACGTATTATCCAAATTTATCCGAGCAAACTCTACTTGCGTCTTTACCAGCCGAAGCAAAAATCTGGTATTGCGATCCAGTGGTGGAATATCATACTTCATAGTTTCTATCACAAAAAATAAACCTCAAATTATGTTGATCTAGACTCGCTCTGATACCACTTGTTAAGAATTACATACCGAACCGCAATTGAAAAAGGAGATATGGAAGGGCATGGGAAACCAAAATGAAGAGATCCGTGAATTTGTTCCGTCTCGTTTATGTAATCTACACTAGATTTCAAGTTGAAGTGTTCATGTTTTTATTTGTTAGTTTTGTTTGTGTTTGTTGTTTAGGGTTAAGTTGGATGATTGTCAAGTGTGATTTTGTGAACCTATTAATATGTGATTACCTAAAATATTTACTTCTTTCTCTCACTATTGTATTATTTCAATGTTAACAGTTGTTTCTAATTATTTACTTTAGCTTGCATGACTATGAAAATGATGGAATATAAAATAAAAGCTGGTGTAGTGAATGATGATGGATATGGCGTTAACGTGGAGCATGAAGACATTATAGTGTTACAACAATGTTCGAATTAATTTGCTACTAGCAAGTCATTATAAAGTTTTACAACCACGCCGAAACTTTCTATAAAACTATGATGAAAGTTTCTATAAAACTAATGAAAAGTTTGTAGAAAATTCTCCAGAAATTAATCTTGTAGGATAATGTGAAGACTTTTATTTCAACTCTAGTTAGGCTAATATTTTTTTTTGTTAACAAGCCAAGTTCATTCCAGCTGTAATCATGCCACTGTGGTTGATGTCATTTAGCATTTTAATATTCTGATGAAATATGTTTTTTGTATTATGATATACAGCCTTTGTTTGGCTCAATGAAAATGACATCAATCAAGTTCTTCTCCTTTTTTGAGTTAACAATTGGTATCAAAGCTCTAGTGGAGAAAGGGATCGACCAGAAAAAAGAGAGGAGGCGACTACGAGAAAAAAAAAACCAGTAGCTGAAGAAGAAGCTGAAATCTGGTAAACTGAAAACTAAAAAAATATCTGGTTCAAGTTCATCTTCCTTATCTCTACCTACTGTGTTCATTGGTGAAAATTATGATTTTTGTTCAGTTAAAATAAATGCATTCTTGATGGCTCACGATTTATGGAAAGTGATTGAGCAAGGCTATGACAAATCGGATGATGATATTTTCTACACAACCGCTCAGTTGAAGCAATAAAGGATCAGTTCATGAAAAATATGAAAGCCTTGTATTTCTTATTTACAGCTGTATCAGAAGAGATTTTTCCCAGGATAGTTGTTGCAACTACAGCTAAAGAGATATGGGATAATCTTGAGGAAGAGTTTAAAGGCTCAGAAAAAATCAGGGTAGTGAGGCTGCAATCTTTGACTAGAGAATTCGAAAATCTCAGGTTGAAAGAAACTGAGAAAGTTAAAGATTACACCTCAAGAGTGGTGGATATTGTGAATCAAATGAAACTAAATGGTAAGAAGATTACAGATAAAATGGTGGTTCATAAAGTGCTTATTACATTGCCTGAAAAATATGATGTTGTTACAATAACCATTGAGCATACTAAACACATGTCAAGCCTCACTTTAACTGAGCTTACAGGTGCTTTATTGGCTTATGAACAAAGGCTTGCATCAACGAATGAGAAATTAGTGGAAGGTGCCTTTGTTGCCAAACATAAATAGCAGTATTCTGAAAGTAAATTTGATAGGAGGCAGTTTGATCTAAGAAAAAGAAGAGAATGAACTAGTAGCAAACAAGGGATGAATAGAGAAATTCGAGATCCACATCCTCCATATGGTGCTTCTGGCAAAACAAATCACCTGGAAAAGTTCTGCTGGAAAACACATAAGTGTAGAGTGTGCAACAAAGTTGGTCATCTTGAAAAGCTTTGCCCTGTAAATCGCCCAAATCACACTCCAACTCATCATCAGCATAGACACCAGAATCAGCAAGCTACTCTGGCTTCTGAGAAGAAGGATGAAGATCATTTATTTCTGTCATTTCACATGACAAATGTGGTGGATAAAGACTTATGGTTTATTGACAGTGCTTGCACCAATCATATGACCAGCAAAGATGAGATTTTTTGCAGCTTGAATTCTGATTGCAAAGCAATAATCAAGATGGGAAATGGTAAAGTTGTATCTGCCAAAGGAATTGGAACCATTGCTGCCCAAATAAAGAAGGGAATGAGGTACATTGATAATGTTTTACTTGTACCTGGTTTAAGCTCAAATATTTTAAGTGTTGGTCAAATGGTTCAAAATGGATATTCACTGAATTGTAAAGATCATTTGTGTAAGATACATGATTCAAATAATGCTGAGATTGCTTGTGTGCTTATGAGGAATAAAAGTTTCAGTATTTATTGGCAAAATGTGATTGCGAATGCTGCTGAGGTTAACCTTGATGAATCAAACATGTGGTATAAGAGATATGGTCATTACAATTCTAAATCCTTAAGCCAAGCTTTACACTCAAGGTTTGGTAAGGGATTTTCCTACAATTCAAGAACCAAGAGGAGTCTGTGAGAGTTACAATTATAGAAAGATGCATAGGGAAGCATTTCCAATTGATGGAGTATGGAGAGGAACATAGAAATTGCAACTGGTGCACACTGATATCTGTGGACCTAACAGAACACCATCATTGAGTGAAAATCGATATTTTATACTTTTTATTGATGATTATACAAGAATGTGCTGGGTGTGTTTCATGAAAAATAACTTAGATGTGTTTCACATATTTCAAAAATTCAAGACATTTGTTGAAAGTCAGACAAGTTGCAAGATTCAGGTTTTGAGGTCTGATAATGGCAACGAGTATACCTCCAAGATGTTTGATCAATTTTGTGAAGAGAATGGTGTTCATCATCAGCTTACAGTCCCTTATATGCTACAGCAAAATGAAGTGGCAGAAAAGAAAAAAAACCAGTGATAGAAATGGCAAGAAGTATGTTAGCTAAGAAGGATTTACCAAATAAATTATGGGCTGAAGCTATGTATACATCAGTCTATTAGCAAAATAGATTGTCTACTAAAGCTATGAAGCATAAGACCCAGTTGAGGCCTAGAATGGTGTGAAACCTACAGCAAAACACCTCAAGGTATTTGGATCCTTATGCTATATCCATGTCCCAGAACAAAGGAGGAGCAAACTGGATAATAAGACAGTGAAATGGATCTTCCTTGGTTATAGTTCTCAGGCAAAGGGCTATAGAGTATACAATCTAGAAACTGAGAAGATTATAGTTTCAAAAGACATCAAAGTTGATGAAAATGCCAAGTGGAATCGGGATGAAGCTAAACTACAGTCACAGCAACCTTCAGCTCTTGTACCTATGGAGCAGCAAAATATTCCAATGATAGAGCCTGAGGTTCAGCCACACTTAACTGAGTCTGGTGCTTCAAATGATGGACCATCTGAGTCCATATCTAGTTCTAGTCTACCTCATAGAGGAACTAGACATTTGAATGAAGTGTATGAAAGATGCTATACGGCTATTGATGAGCCAAACAACTACGAAGATGCTGCTAAGCATCATAAATGGATTGAAGCCATGGAAGAAGAAATGAGGATGATTCAAAAAAATGAGACCGGGATGCTGATGCTAAGACCAACTGATAAAAAGGTAATTGGAGTGAAGTGGATTTACAAAGCCAAAGTAAATTCAGATGGCTCAATCTACATGTACAAAGCCAGACTTGTAGCTAAAGGATTTGCTTAAGAAAGTAGAGTGGATTACTTCAAAACCTTTGCTCCAGTTGTAAGACATGATACAATTAGATTGCTAGTTGCATTGGCAACTCAGAAGAAGTGGAAAATACATCAGCTGGATATAAAATCAACTTTTCTCAATGGTGAACTCGAAGAAGACGTTTTTGTAGAACAACCTGATGGATTTATCTCAGTGTCAATTCGTGATCATGTGTGGAAGTTAAGGAAAGCTTTGTATGGATTGAAGCAAGCCCCAAGAACTTGGTACAGTAGAATTGATAGTTACTTGTGTGAAAATGGATTCCAAAGAAGTGAAAGTGAGCACATACTTTATGTAAAATCAGATCTTCATTCAAATGATTTCATCATCTCATTGTACATGGATGATTTATTGATCAGTGGAAACAATGTGAAGCTGATTTATTCATTCACAACTGAACTTGAGAAAGAGTTTGAGATGACAAATTTGGGTGAAATGAAGTATTTTCTTGGAATAGAGATTGAACAAAGATCTAATGGAATTTTTGTTTCACAACATAAGTATGCAGCTGATATTTTGAGGATGTTTAAAATGATGGATTACAAGCTAGCTGACATACTTATAGCAGTGAACACGAAGCTATAAAAGGTTGATGGTGACCAGCGAGCAAATGAGAAGAATTATAGAAGCTTTGTAGGAAGCTGTTGTATCTAACTTCAACAAGACCTGATCTAATGTTTGATGCAAGTCTGTTGTCCAGATTCATGTCCATTCCATCACAAACTCATCCTCTATTGCCAAAAGAGTCCTCAGATATATCAAATGAACTCTGAATCATGGAATTTATTATGAAGGAAGAGTTGGATCAAATTTAAAAGGCTACTCAGACAGTGATTGGGCCGGTTCAATTGATGATATGAAGAGCACATCTGGCTATTTGTTTACTCTGGGATCTGGTGCATTCAGTTGGAACTCAAAGAAGCAAGATATTATGGCTCAATCTACAGCATAAGTTGAGTATGTGACTGCATCTTCAGCCACAAATTAGGTGGTTCTGCTGAGGAAAATTCTGAATGATTTGCATCAAGTTCAAGCAAATCCTATCTCAATTTTAGTAGACAATCAGTCTGCTATTGCTTTGGCTAAAAATTCAGTTAATCATGGAAGAACAAAGCATATTAAATTCAAGTTTCATGCAATCAAGCAGGCGGAGAAAGAAGGTGAAGTTCACTTACAATATTGTCCTTCACAAGTCCAGTTAGCATACCTGTTTACCAAGCCACTTGCAAAGGATCGTTTTTGTGGAACTGATGTATCAAATTGGAGTCTTAAATAAAAGCTTGAAGGAGGAGATTGTAGGATAATGTGAATACTTTTATTTAAACTCTAGTTAGGCTAATATTTTTTTTTGTCAACAAGCCAAGTTTATTCCAGTTGTAATCATGCCACTATGGCTAATGTCATTTAGCATTTTAATATTCTGATGAAATATGTTTTTTGTATTATGATATATAGTCTTTGTTTGGCTCAATGAAAATGACATCAATCAAGTTCTACTCCTTCTTTGATTTAACAAATCCACAAAACTTTCATAATTCTCCACAAATGAAAAGAGGGCTGAAACTGAAATGGAGATCATAAAACCAAAATCATCCTAATATGTAATTGCAGTTGTTCATTTCTATATAAGCAAATAGATTTTTTCCTAGCATCCATATGATAGAGCAGTCGGGGTTTTATGGCATTTGTACAAATTGAAGCACACAAAAGGTACTATAATTGTAACCCAATTTTTCCAACAATATGAGGTCAAAAAGCTACGATAATTGTAACCCAAATTGAAGTATATTTTTTTCCTTAGCAGTGCCTATTATATGGTCTCAGCTGCATGTATTCTCCAATGTGTATGGTTTCACATGCATTGTTTCCGTGCCATCCACTTTGGTAGCCCAGATCCTCCATTTACAGCTTAGTTTGCAAACTCCTTGTAGTCTTTTCTCCTCATTCACCTTAAACCTTACATTATATTCGTGCAACACACCGTATGTTCTTACTGCTCTCAAAACATTATTGTAGAACTAAAAATTTGCTCTATCTCAAACTACGAGTTCTTCATGTCTATCTCGAGAGAAAATTCTTGAAATCAATACTCACCCTCCTCATTGGATGAAAACTAAAACAATAACTCATTTGATGATGGATATTCCAATTCATCTACTTTGATGTCCTTGTCCTCTTCCCGTTCATCCTCACTTCACTTCTATGACCATCCAATCAGGGGCGGACGCAGACATTTTAGGTTAGGGGCACAATCAAACCCTA
Source organism: Fraxinus americana (assembly GCA_035079005.1). Lineage (NCBI taxonomy): Eukaryota > Viridiplantae > Streptophyta > Magnoliopsida > Lamiales > Oleaceae > Fraxinus > Fraxinus americana. The sequence goes on from JAVHZT010000044.1 coordinate 238,802, forward strand.
TACAAATTGAATATATTGTTCTTGATTTTTGAATAATTCATACTTGATTTGAAACAATGCAGATTTACATTTAAAAAAAATATATTTCTTCATTAATATTTTTCTAATCATTTTCATCCATTTGATTTCGAATAGTCATTTTATTAATGTTTTGTTCATCACAAGAAAATGCATATTTATATTTAAAAATTGTATAATGTATTTGACACAAACAATCAATTCAAGTAATTGAAATGAAAAACATATAACTAATATTCAATACTAATAATCAATCAAATAAAAAAAATTCATTAAATATAAGTCAAATTGGATATAATGAGTTCAGACTCATTCTATATACACAGTTTGATAGGAGAAAATGCAAATTTAGGTTCTAATTACTTGAAATTTTGATTGGAAAGTGAAGATTTGTAGTAAATGTGATAATTTGTAGAGAAATTATATAAAAATTTTAAAAAATTAGAAAGGTTAAGATTTTGTTAAAAGGCATGAAGAAAAAAAGTAAAAGAGAGCAAGAGAAAAGAGGAAAAAATTCAAATTTATTGTGATTTTGCCCCTATTTGGTGGAGATTAAAATCAAATTTTACAGTTAAACAGTTATAGATTTCATGAAATATGTTACTAAAATTAATTGTTAACTTTGATTTAGATTTAAAATTTATATTTCAATCAATACCAAACATGACTTTATAAAAAAAATTCTCAAATGTTAGGTAGTCACATGACTCCCCTGGGTCCGCCCCTGCACTCATTCCCATCGATCACTTTTTGATCATACAAGATGTTTTCTTCCCTTAACGCCAAGTCATTGTCTGATTCCATGAAGTGTAGATTATCCTCAGATTTTATCATAAAATTAAGGTACAACAAAATTTATTCATTAGGTGCACAATATAGAAGTTTATATGAAATTGTAAAAAAAACAGTGATATAGACAACATTTCAATGTTGCAACTCCTTATTTCAATTCATATGTAATTAAGTCATTTCATTGTAATAAAAATTTCCATTTTATGCAGATGGAGAAATCAATGGAAAGCAAAATAGAAGCAAACCTACTTGGGTTGTATCTGTCCATTGGATTACGCTCAAATAGCTACACATATTTTGTGTGTTTACTAAACTAAAGCAAAACTAATGTTTCATGGGTTTTCCAGGGATAGGAAATCAGAAACACTAAAAAAAAGAATAAAATTTTGTTTTGAAATTACCTCTTTGTTGGCCCTCTATGTGCACGACTTCAATAATCCAAGTTTTATGGTCCTCGGTCGATCATTGAGGTGTAGCCTTTGATTTTGGTGCAGATTTCATTTAGGTTAAGGTTTGGGACGTGATTTGGGGCGTTCAATTCAATTCCTAGATTTTGGCTAATTTGTGGTTTTTGTTTTGTTAGATGACAATGTGTTTTGGTTTTAAAAACTGGGTAAGGCATGTTTTGATTTCATGAGTTAGTGTCCACGTTAGCATCTAATTTAAATTTTTGAGGTAGATAAGTATTATGTAGGAATTTTGCCATCCACATAGGCTTTAAGTGAAACGGAATCTGTCCATGAGTGATGGAGTGTAACGATCTAAAGTTAAATGAGCACTAGAAAGCATTCTGAAGGTTGGTGATTAATCCATGACAATACCTAAAGTTGGGTGGATCTTCAAACATTTAACTTGGGTTTTGGCCATTTCCATTTGGCCTAAGACTCTGAGCTTATATATATATATATATATATATATATATATATATATATATATATATATATATATATATATACTTACTTTTTTTTTATTTTTTTATTTTTTTTAAAGAGCGATCTAGCAATATATATATAAGCATGGGTGGCAACCTCTTGAGCCTCATATGAAGTCCGAGTCTCAGTATATCATGAACTTGTAATAAAGGATGCGTAGAGTATTATCTATTTGTACTTCAATTTTGTATCTCCATTTTAATTTGATTTCAACTGTGTAACTATTTTCAATACCATCACTTAAATTGATCAATGCCATGATATTCATTTATTTATTTGAAATTGCACTTGTTCCACGTCATGCTAACAACCATGTTTGGTGATCATCATTTGTTGACGTCATGTCTTCAATTTCCCTAATCAAAATCTAATAAAAATATGATTATTCAATTGAATTAATATGCAATAACTAAGTTAATACTTATTAGGAATTGAAGACGAGATTATATGGCATAATATGAAGTAGCAATCACAACACAAGAAAAACTCAAATAAAATTGGTAGACTCATACAAATTCATATGAAAGCCAAGAATTTGATGGAGTATATATAGGACCCAAGAGAATATATTGTAGTTGGAAATAGGATAAGAAATAAGCCAAAAATGAGGAAAAAAATTTTCCTTGGATAAAATAGCAGCAAAAGCGGGCAGCCTCACGCTAAGTGAGTAGCAGTCTTAGCGTCTTCAAAAGAGCCCAAGAGCTGAGTTTCGGTAAATAACTTCAATTTGGCACCCCAATTGCCACTAGGCTCCTAGTTTGGGCATCCAAGTGCCATGATACTACCCAAAACATCCCCTAATCACCTTTTCACCTCTTTAACTCCTCTTTCATCCAAAATTATTAACCAACGTCAGATTTTGGGTAACATATTCAAAAAATTTCTACATTGACACAAATTCTAGTACAACTAACAAAGTTTCAAAATTTCTCCACTTGACGATAAATTCAACTTCAAAGAATAAATCAATGGCTCTCCAACAAAAAACTCTTAACCCAAAAAATTTCACTCCCCTTCCACAAAGTCCAATTAGGACAAACTTAATCAACTGAATTCAAACACTACTCGATAGAATTACCTTAGGTACTAAAATTGCTCAAATTATTACCACAAGCAGTATAATCATGAATAATTCAACAATAATTACCAAACAAAGCCAAAATACACCTGAAACAGAATGAACACCTCAACGCTTTAGTAGAAGGTTCTTCGCTAGACTCCATACCTTTAACTACACTTAAAGTATTCACCACAAAATCAGTTTCCCTGTACCTTTGTGGATGCTTAATATCTCTTCTAGGTTTGTCATTCGCAATTGAATATGATGGCACCACAGGTAGTGGTGGCAAAGCTGCATTATCCATAACTTTTGAATTTGACTAAGATGTATTCTTCAACACGAATCCCAAACCAAACTCCAACGTTAGTGTACCAAACTGAATATCCACTAAAGTACAAAACCTCTACCATTGATCTTCAAAATTTTTGCACAACCTTGCAAGATATACAAGTGGGATCTTCGCTATATCCAACACAACATGGGCACCTTTACAAACATTCAGAGCTCTACCTTTACCAGTAAATTTTTACACTTTTGAATCAAGAATACTCAATGATATAAGATTTCTCCTCAAATCTGGAATGTGTATCACCTCGTCAAGTGTTCTAATCATCTTATCCAACATCTTAAGTCTGACCCTTTCAATATCAGCTACTTCATAGGGTATGTTGTTTCTATAATCACAACACATTTCGAAACTTCTTCTTATATTGAAAACGAATCCAGATTAGGATACATGAAAATTGCAAGATATATAAATAATAAAATCCTAATCAGGTTTGGAGTCACCATCAGAAGTAACCAAAAGTACTCCGTCACTTTAGCTATTTTCTGCAATATCGGTTTCACCTAAAGTTTCTGGTTGTTTTCCCTTTTTGATTTATAGCCAATTTTTCTCTATTCAGCAACTTTTAGTGATCATTATTTATGTGCTCCTTTTTGCAATAGTTACAAATTTTATTACTTAAGTTAGACTACGAATCGTCTCTCTCATAACCACCATGAACAACAAGACCTTATCTTTGAGTCTCAGATACAACAATACACTTCATCTTCTTCTTTGAAAATAAAGCTTCATATACTTTTTCATTGGTGAGAGAATCATGACTATATAATATTACATTTCTAAATGACATATATGAAATGGGCAATGAACACAATAAAATCAAACCATAATCCTTTTCATCACATTGTTTTTCCCCCATCGACCAATTTGAGAGCATCTTATCAAATCCCAACAAAGTATCGTCCAAAATCTAGTGCTGTGATCCAAGCATGTAGTATCTACTTCATGGTTGTCATCACAAGAACAAAAGATCTCTAACAAGTAAAACATTAAGCTTAGATACCATTTTTTATGAATTGAAGACGAGATTATATAGCACATTATAAAGTATCAACCACAGCGCAAGAAAAACACAAAGAAAGAATACAATGAATACTATATTTTTAACTTAATTCTAACTTATATAAAATCATATAAAAGCTAGGAATTTCGTTAAGTATATATATAGGACCCAAGAGAATATACTGTAATTTGAAAGAAGATAAAAAATGAGCCAAAAATTAGGAAATAAATTTCTCCTGATAAAGGTATTACTCTAGTAGACAGTCTCATGCCAAGCAAACAGTGGTCCCAGAACCTCCAAGAGCGCCGAAGTGCTGAGTTTCAGCAAATAATTTCAACTTGGCACCCCAATTGGTGTCTAGGTGCCCAAGAGTCGTGTTATTGCCCAAAACATCAGTTATCTACTTTTTCACCTATATAACTCATCTTTCATCTGAAAATACGAACCGTCGAAATTTGGGTCACATATTCAACAAATCTCTACGTTGACACAAATTCAACTACAATGAACAAAGTTTCAAATTTTTCTACTTGAAGATAACTTCAATTGCAATGAATAAACCAATGGCACTCCAACAGAAAACCTCTCTAATCTACCAAGTCCATGGGAAACAAACTCAATCAGAATTCAAGTACTGCTCACCAGAATTACCGTGGGTACTAAAATTCCTCGAATTATTACCACGAGCACCACAATCACAAATAATTCAACAATAATTACCAAATAGGGCCGAAATACGCGTTGAAACCGAATCAATACCACAAAATGCTTCTGTAAAAGGTTCTTTGCTAAACTCCATACATTCAACTACACTTAAAACATACGCCACCAAATCAGCTTCTACATACCTTTGTGGAGGCTTAATATCTTTTCTAGGTTGTCATTAGGTAATGGTAACAAAGCGTCATTATCTATAACTTCTAAATTTGATTGAGATGTATTCTTAACATGGATCCTGAATCAAACTCCAATGATAGTGTACAAAACTGAATATCCACCAAAGTACTAAACCTTTGCTAATTGATCTTTAAAGATTCTATACAATCTTGTGAGACATATAATTAGAACCTTCGCTGCCCTTCCAACACAACACAAAGACCTTTACAAAACTTCTAAACTCTAACTTCACTAGTGAGCTTGTATCCTTTTGTATCAAGAGTACTCAAAGTGATAAGATTTCTCTTCAAATATAAACATGCCTCACCTCATCAAGTGTTCTAACCACCCTATCCAACATCTTAAGTTAGACCCTTCCAATATCAACTACCTTACAGGGTATGTTGTTCTTCGTAACCACGGCACCTAAACTTCTTTATATGTTGAAAACGAATCCCAATAGGAATACATATGAAAGTACATGATGTATCAAGAATCCAATCCTTGTCAGGTTTGAAGTTGCTGTCAAAAATAACCAAAAGTTCACTGCCGCTGTAGCAATTTTCTGAGATGTACCTTTTGCCATACTATGAGAATACAAATGCTGCTTTAGATGCAATTTCCTAGTTAAACTCTTAAGTCTTGTACAATTGTTCCAACTTCAACCATAACACAGCTCGGGTTTCTCCTTCAAAACGTCTTGAAAAATATGATTCAAATGATGAAGATGAATCTATGATAGGGCATTTCGATTCTTATGTTGTTTCTCTTTCATCGACCAATTTGAGGACATATTGTCAAATCATAGCAAGAGGTCATCCAAATCCATTTGAGGGAGCACTACTTGCATCTTCACCCACCTCAACGAGAACAAAAAACCTCAAACAAATCACACCTTAAGCTCTAATACCACTTGTTAGGAATTAGAGACAAGATTATATAGCACAATATGAAATAACAATCACAACATACGAAAAACACAAAGAAAATTGGCAGAAGAATGAAGAACTTATTAATAATGGAAAAAGAATAAAATGAATATTGCGTTTCTAATTTAGTTCTAACTCATACAAAGTCATATGAAAGCCAAGAATTTCGTGAAATATATATAGTTGGAAATAGGTTAAAAAAAGGAGTCAAAAATAAGGAAATATATTTTTTCCCGAATAAAGCTGTCGCTCAATGGGTAGTGGGCGAAAAGCTAGCGATGGTCCTTGCGCCACCAAGAGTGTCCAATTGCTGAGTTAACTTCAATTAGGCACATCAATCGACACCCAAAATATCTTAGTCACCATTTCACCTCTTTAACTCCTCTTTCATTAAAAAATACGAACCAACGTTGAAATTTGGGTCACGTATTCAACAATACTAAAATAAAAGTATATGTATTTTTTTAATATGACTTTTACCTTTTAGCTTGTTCAATCAACTAGCCAAGTTGCTAACTCGTTTACAGCTATTTGTGAACTAGCTTTGTCAAAGTTTCTCCTGGGACGGAGATTTACATGAACTAAAAATATTAAGGTCCCGTTTGGGAGTGATTAAAATCCAATTGAAATTGAAAATATGGCCGTTATTGGGTCCCACCCGTCTAATAAAAGTCAACAATAACGGCTATATTTTCAATTTTAATCCGATTTTAATCCCTCCCATACAAGGCCTAAATCTATGTTTGAGAATAGCGTGCTTTTATCGACTTAATTCTATTCTATTCCGAAATATTTGGAGTTAAGTAGTCAACGTTTTGAACAAATTATTATTTTTTTTTTCTAATTACAAATTTAATTATTTTATTTCTCAAATAAATTAAACTGCGACAACAACTCCTCTGGAAGATAGTTAATGGAGCTGTCATATGTAGTAATAACACATAAATGTACTCATTGAATTTCAACCTACCTCATTCTGACTTGAATTATCAATTTTTATTGCTACAAAGAAAAAGAGTACAATATGTATATAAAATTAAAAATTAAAATTTTAACTATTTATGTTATACTTTTTAAAAAAATTATGGATATTGCACGGACCGATTCATAGGTATCATGCACTTATTTTGCTCTTTGAAAGTTGATTTAGAGGATAAGGTTGCATATCTTCTATAAATAGGGAGTTCAATTGTTTACTCAATAAACTATATGAATTATTTTTCTTAGTTCCATTTTACTAAATCTTCAGAAAGATGCAAAAATATTTAATTCCTTAGCAACGAGTGGATAAGAAGATGTAAAAAATGCTTGAATAAATAAGATTTAAGATACATTTTGATTGACTAAGAGTCCTAATTATCTAGTTAAAATAATGATTTCTACCAAATTTATATTTTCAAATAATTATCAAATCGATTTTTTCCATGAAAATTTTATTATGCAAAAGAATAATGCTATAAGGAATAGTAGAATACCAATAAAATAAAAAGTAATGTTATTCATTCTCAGTGGGGATGAAAACACAGTTTAGGTAATGTTAAATGATAGGTTAAATGAAATGTTAGTCATTTAATTTCAACTATCATTTAATACCACATTAACGCCGTGTAGACTGTATTTTCATTTTCAGTGAGGATGAATAGCATTACTCTAAAATAAAATATCACCTAAATCAAAGGACTTCAACTCTCCTGATTCTATGTCCCATGACATTTACATCTGCACATGGTATTTCACTGTTACCCACATGGCAACAATATCCAATGCATACTGTTCTGACTGTTGGTCTTCCCATCACCCGACAAACCACTAAAAATTCCAGCAAATAATTTTTGATTTTCCTTCTCCTAAAAGTTTGAATATTGGTACTAAAATATTTGGACTCTTTCGCCGTAAATTGGGGTATAGTTCTTAGACAGACTAACATGCGCTACATCAAGATTATCAAGATGAATGAGCAACCCACCAATATGTTTTTTTTTATTATTATTATTCATAATAATTTCTCCAATGAGTTGAAAAGTACCAAGTGCACTCGAATTTATCATGCTAGTCCTTAAGACTCCTTACACCTTTTATCGTAGTCTAGTGAGTTTTTTACATATTTATTATGCTAAGACCCTATTTCATTACAACGAATTCCATAGAAAATGTTACATTCGAGGAAAACGAATTTAACTTTGGCCGTTTAATTGCAACGTGGAAATGAAAGTCGAATTTCAAGGTAAATGAAAAACGAATTCATATGGATTTTATGGGTTTTTATTTTCTAAGTAACATGAAATTAGAATTTATTTGCACATTTGCCTATCAAACGAACCCTAAGTTCTTTAAAATATAAATATGTAGTAATGAGTTGTAGATAACTGAGTACTATTTGTATATTCCCGTATGGATAAAACAGTGACTTGATATTTATAAACAATTTATAAACACTAGTAAAACGTATGCATAGTTCAAAAGCATGAAACTCAAATCTGTCATTTGACTAGCAAACATGTATTTGGCAAGAATTTTTTATTTATTTATTTTCTTTCTTTAGATCTTTCTTTGTCAAAGGCTATATTTGGTACCAATTCTCATTTTCAATAGTAAATCAATTCTCATTTTCAACCACACATTTTTCAATAAAATAATATTTTCTATCACATCAATAATCTTATCTTCTTTTTCAACCACACATTTCCCATCATATCACTATTCAAAATCAATTCTTCTTCCAAAAATCCCTACCAAACACACACTTAATCTAGTACTCTTTGTTTTCTTTGAAGACTAGAGTGTGCAGATTGCCAGCTAGTATTAGCCTGACGAAAAAGAGGTTTAAATGCAAGAATTAACAACATACCTACCAATCATGTGAACTGTTTGCATAGGCTCTCTTCCTCTGACAAACGGACCCACATCAATATTATTTGTCCAGGGGCTATGAATACTGATCTCAAGAAGTGATTTGTTTTTCGTGAAAAAAATATTAATTTTGATACATAATGTTGAAAATATTTCTTGTGTTGCGTTTTTAATTTTTTGCAGAATTTTTTGGAGTGCTATTTGAGGCTAATGGAGATTCCGAAGATTTTCAGAGGAGGAAATGCCATAAATATGTCCCCCACCTGTCCACTTCTTAGACAATTCGATCCCCAACTTATGAGTTTGCTGGTCTACCTTGATAATTCAATTGTAGCACTTCCTAGAAGGGGATTTTAGGTTTGCACCTAAAAGAAAAATAAATTAAAATATATCGGAAAAACATTGCATAGGGACAACTAGTGGTGGCAATGGGCTGAGCGAAGCCAACTCGGCTTGGCTCGTGCTCGTTTGTAACGAAGCTCGGCTCATTACTCGTGGGTCGAGCCCAATTTTTTATTTTTTTATTTTATTTTTTTATTAACTATACCTGTTCTTAACCTTCTTAACCTTCAGAAAAAAGAAATTAAAAAAAACTCACGAGCCTTTCGTCAAAAAGCGAGTCGAGCAAGCTCGGCTCTAGTTCAGGCTCGTCAAAAGTCGAGCAAGCTCGGCTGAAGCTTAGGCTCGTCAAAAAGAGGTTCACGAGCCGCTTTTTTACGAGCGACCGAATCGACGAGCCGCGGGGCTCGATTGCCACCTATATGGACAACCCAACCATTTAACTCACCTGTTACAACAAAAAAGTCACATTTCGTTTATTTTTCAAACAAAAAAAAATTTACATTTCGGCTACCGTGGACAACCCAACATCATTGTCCGTAACACACAATCCAATTCGCTGCAGAAAGGTGCCAAAAAAACCGTAAAAACCTAAATATGGGCTATAGAACATACAAAAGATTCTACCGAATGAATCCGATCCATTGGACCTGAAATTGCCATAAACAAATGTTGGGTTTTTCTTCTTTTTGAGGGAATTACACATATTACCCATTTTAAAATATTAATTAATATAATACAATCCCAAATTTTTTAATTTTTTTTAATCCTATTAATACTACTTTTAATACGAGTAATGTTATTCATCTCCAGTGGGGTTACAAATGCAGTTTAGATGGCTCTAAATGATAAGTTAATAAAAGGTTAATTAAATGATTTATTTAATTTCACCTATTATTTAGTGTCACATTAACGTCACCTAAACTGTGTTTATAGTCCCAATGGAGATGAATAACATTACTCTTTTAATACAATAGTGAAACATAAAAAATAATTAATTCACCAATTAATTATTTTGGAGCTTATATCTCTCCATCAAACAAGCCCAATCAAATTAACACAATTAAGGCTCAATATCACCAATGTCCCGTTCCACAAATTAAAACCCTCAATTTCAACCCTCACCATATTCATTCAAGAATCAAAATCTGAAACCTTATAATCCCCAAAATCAAGGCATTCCACAAATCTCACACCCCACATATCATAATGTTCACTCCATATTCTCAATATCAAATCAATGGTTTTTATCAATGAATGCTGGAGAATTGGGGTTTCTATCATTATGAAGCAGGAGATAAACGTGATGAAAAAAAAAAAATTCAATCCCAACATTATGAGGTCGCATTTGGCAGTCCAACTTTACAAGCATGGATGCGAGAAGATAATTGAAGGATACGAAACCGACTACAACCTTGTGCCACATAGTGTGAGGAGAGAGAGGAAGCTCAAGGCATCGAAAAATTATTAAATTTTATCTATCGACTATGTTTTTGGATAATAGAAAATGTTGTGATGTTTCCATAGCACGTGTAGGTTTTCTATTTATCAATCGATCATAGACTAATCTAGAATGAACGAACCAGTTTATAAACATTGGTCATATTATTTTGTCTATTTTTCATACAGAACTATGACCATGTTTAGAAATTTAAATAACGTATTGTTCTACTTGTTTATTATCTTATCAATAACTTGTTTTCCAGTTTAAATGTTGGGCACATTTCTGCTTTTGTCCATGGATGGGTAGTGGTCATACCAAAATTGGATGAATCCCGAGCCGAGCATCATACCCGAGGATGATGGCCTCAACTTTCCACCAGAAAGCCAAATATAGCTCGGGGTCAGTCTCCTCGGGATGGGCATGTGTCCTCGGGTAGGTTGAGATGTAGATTTCACCCCCCTCATCGTGCTCCCCATCGAAGTAGCAGTAGCCCTACCCTGTCCTAGACTTGCCCAACCACCCAAACCTAGGAATCCTAAATCATGAAGGTGTGTCCCTTTGGTAACATTCCAATTAAAGTAAGTTAAGACTCCTCATTATGCTCCAACACTTGCCCCTACAATCACTCCCGAAAATAAGGAGTTGAATCCCACTTGAACTACACTACCTACTCCTATAAATACAGCCCTCTCATTCACTATTGAGGTACGTTTTTACATACAATTTGAGCATCCAATATTTTCTGTATTCTCTCTCTGACTTAAGCATCGGAGGGGCGACGAGGACACACCTCGACGCCTTTGTTTCAGGTACCGGAAGACCACGTTCGTGTTCATTCTCAGTCGTCAAGTCCGGGGGTCGACAGGTACGCTTTTTGGTAGCATCATTGGCGCCGTCTGTGGGAAACGCTACCAGAAGCCATGGTTACTACACGTTCTGGTCTCCCTCCAACGAGTTCATCCGTACCAAACCCACCACCAGTTGAGGAGCCCCAGGATCATCAAGAGGAATCTACAGCACCGGCCGGCCAACAACAGGTAGTTGACGCCGGTGCCTTCGAAGAACTTCGTCAGCGAGTGAACATTCTGACCCATTTGCTAAGCCAAAGGGGAGTTGATCGGACAACTGAACTTCCTCCTGCGCCTGCAGCAGGAGAACAAGGAGGGTTCGTGACTGATGCTCGAGTTAGGGATGCTCGAGAGGTTCTTGACAACGGTGTATTCGGAGCCCCAGAGCTGCCACCTGCAACCTCGGCTTCAAGGTTAGTCACCATGGACTCAAACGCACTGGCAAAGATCATTCAAGACGGAATCGCCGCTGGAGTTCAGAGGAATACCCAGGGAATAACGGGTTTCACACCTAACACTCCCTTCACGCCGGAAGTGCTCTCCTATCCGCTCCCGAACAGGTTCAAACTCCCCCGAATGAAGGAGTACGATGGGACAAGTGACCCTACCAACCATCTCAACGTGTATACGGACGTCATGAACCTACAGGTGGCACCGGATCCCGTAATGTGCAAAGCCTTTCCGCAAACACTGACCAACGCTGCTAGGGATTGGTTCTCAACCCTAGAGCCCAATTCAATTGCTACGTTCTCGGACCTGGCAGACAAGTTCTCCGCATTCTTTGCCAGCAGCAAGCGCATCAGGAAGACAGCCGCATCCCTGATGCAACTCAGGCAAGGGCCGAACGAGTCCCTGCGTGATTTCATGACCAAATTCAACAAAGAAAGACTTCAGATACCCGACCTTCACATAACAGCCGCAATCTCTGCCCTCACATATGCTATAAGGGGCGATCCCTTCAAGATGTCTCTCTCAAAAAACCCGCCGAAGTCAGTGACCGAGCTACTCACCCGAGCAGAAAAATACATCAATATGGAGGAAACACTTAACCCGAGGAGAAGTTCTCACCCGACCTCTGACAAACCCGAACAGAGAAGGCAACATGAACATAATCCTCGTCCGGAAGCGAACAAGAACAAGTATAGGCATGAGGCACAGCCGACGTCGTCGACCCGGTTGAACAATTCAAGGTCTAACATTCTAATGGAGATCAAAGATTTGAAGGAGTTCAAATGGCCTCCCAGAATGTAATCCCCGCCTGGTAGTAGAGACAGAAGCAAATACTGTGACTACCATCGGGACCATGGGCATACAACAGAGAACTGCAAAGCCCTCCAAAGAGAGATCGACGCCTTGATCAAAAGGGGGTACCTGAGTTCATACGTCGGTCATGATAAACGTCCGAGGAACGACCGTGACCAAGAAAAGCGTCCCGAGAAAGGGACTAATGACAAGCCTACTGCGGGGACAATCAATGTTATTGTTGGGGGTGTGGCGTCAGGAGGAGATTCAAACAATGGGCGTAAGCAGTACGCCAGGAAGCATAGCCCGATATTGAGCATAATGCACGATGATGGGGAAGAGATCAAATTCGGGTCACAGGACATGGAAGGACTTACACATCCTCATGACGATGCCTTGGTCATATCGGCAATCATAGCGAATTTTGAAGTAAAAAGGATACTTGTTGATAACGGGAGCGCGGCCAACGTGCTCTCCTATGATGCGTATTCTAAGATGGGGATCTCGGCCGAACAGCTCAAGGCCGTTAAAACCCCACTTCAGGGATTTGGAGGGGGTACGATCATTCCTGAAGGAATCGTTGACCTTCCACTCACTCTGGGATCGGATGAGAAGCGGGTGACTGAAATTACATCATTCCAAGTGGTTCGTACTTCAATGGCCTACAACGCCATTCTGGGTAGGCCACTACTTAACAAAATCAGGGCAGTTGTCTCAACTTTCCACCTCGTTATGAAATTCCCCACCAACAATGGCGTTGGCGTAGTGCGCGGAGACCAGACAGCTGCCAGACAGTGCTATGTAACTAGTGTTCGTGGAATGAAATCCGATGTCTTTCATGTCTCGTCACCCGACCCCGAGACCGACCAAAGCAGCCGACTTGCCCCTGTGGAAGAAGTAGAAGAGGTCGAGCTCAAGCCCGGCAAGACAGTGAAGGTTGGTCGGGATCTTCCGGCCGACATCATGGAGTCGTTAGTAAGTTGCCTATCCTCCAACATTGATGCGTTTGCCTGGAGTGTAGAAGACATGCCCGGAATAGACCGTAGTCTTGCGGTCCACAGGCTCAATATCAACCCGGGAGCAAGACCAATCAAACAAAGGAGGAGACAATTCGCACCAGAACGACGGGAAGTCATCCGGGAGGAGATCAATAAGTTGATGAATGCACAGTTCATTCGGGAAGTCCAGTATCCCGACTGGCTTGCCAACGTTGTGCTCGTCAAGAAGGCCAATGGAAAGTGGAGAGTCTGCATCGACTTCACAGATCTTAATAAGGCATGCCCAAAAGACAGCTACCCCCTACCTCGGATCGACAATCTAGTAGACAGCACGTCGGGATACAAATTGTACAGTTTTCTTGATGCATTCTCCGGATATCACCAAATACTCATGGCTGAAGAAGACCAAGAAAAGACGTCGTTCCTGGCCGACTCAGCTATATACTGTTACAAGGTCATGCCGTTCGGGCTGAAGAACGCAGGGGCGACCTATCAGAGACTCATAAACAAAATCTTTTCGAAGATGATCGGGAAAAATGTCGAAGCCTATGTTGATGACATGGTAGTCAAGAGCAAGCAGGTGGAGCAACACATAGCAGATCTCGAAGAGGTTTTCTCCACCTTACGAAAATATAGAATGAAGTTGAATCCAGCAAAATGCGCCTTCGGAGTAGCCTCGGGTAAATTCTTAGGCTTCATGATCACACACAGGGGGATTGAGGCCAACCCGGATAAAATAAATGCACTTACATCTATGGAATCCCCTAGGAACAGGAAGGAGGTTCAAAAACTGACAGGTCGCATTGCCGCACTGAACAGGTTCATGTCTCGTACGGCCGACAAGTGTTTTCCGTTTTTTAAAGCTCTAAGGGGGAATCATGATTTCGAATGGAATGAGACGTGTGAAAAAGCATTCCAGGAGCTCAAACAAACGTTGACGACCCCACCAATCCTCACAAGGCCGAACCCTGGTGACACTCTATTCCTGTACTTGGCAGTCTCCCAGAATGCGGTAAGTGGCGTATTGGTGAAAGAGGTCGGCAGGGCCCAACAACCAATCTACTACGTAAGCAAGGTATTGCTCGATGCCGAGACTAGGTATTCCCTGGCCGAACAACTAGCCCTTGCTTTGGTAGTATCCGCCAGAAAACTAAGGCAATACTTTCAGTCTCATCCAATCATTGTGCTAACAAACCAGCCGCTCAAACACATACTTCAGAAGCCCGACGTATCAGGAAGGTTATTAAAGTGGGCTATTGAGCTGGGCGAATTTGACATTGAGTTCAAACCCCGACCCTCGATAAAGGCACAAGCCTTGGCCGACTTCATAGCTGAACTCACCCCAAGGCCTCGGGGGCCAGAGGATAGCCCGACCAGCAGTGACACAAAGCGATGGGAAATCTTTGTGGATGGGGCAGCGAATAGCTCGGGCTCGGGTGCGGGCGTCATAATCAACAGCCCAGACAGGCGTACGGAAATACAATGTGCACTTCGATTCGAATTTGACGCTACAAACAATGAAGCAGAGTACGAAGCCGTCATAATTGCGCAAGAACTCGCAATTAATCTTGAGCTCGAGCACATACGAATTTTCAGCGACTCACAACTGGTGGTCGGACAGATTGAGGGGCTGTTTGAGAGAAAGGATGAGAAGATGAGCTTGTACTGCCTCAAAGTTCATGACCTTCAAAGGAAATTTAAAAGTTGTGAAATTGTGAAAATTCCTCGAACCATGAACCACCAGGCCGACGCCTTGTCCAAGCTCGTCTTCTTGGGAATTGATGGTCTTGACAGAACAGTTCACATCAAGTATGTAGTGGAGCCGAGCATAAGTCATCAACCCTCCGTCATGGATATTGAGCAAGAACCTTGCTGGATAGATCCGATCGTTGAATTCATAACCAATGGAAACTTACCGGATGACCCGCGATTGGCAAGGAGTGTACGGGCTCGAGCACCAAGATATTGTATAATCCGGGGTGTTTTATTCCGTCGAAGCTTTACTCTTCCATATCTTCGGTGTCTCAAACCGTCAGAGGCCGTCGAAGCCTTGGCAGAAGTCCACGAAGGAGTGTGCGGGAACCACCAAGGAGCTCGTGCCTTGGCCTTTAAACTTATAAGATACGGATATTACTGGCCTACCATGAAGATAGACGCTGTGGAATACGTAAAGAAATGCGACAAATGTCAAAGGTTCGGCAACGTCATCCATACCCCGGCCGAGCACTTAACATCCATCCAGTGCACGGGCCCATTCGAACAATGGGGCGTGGACATCCTCGGCCCTTTCCCCCTGGCTCGAGGACAATTGAAATTCGTCGCTGTTGCTGTAGAATACTTCACCAAATGGGCCGAGGCCGAGCCCTTGGCCAGGATTTCAGAACCCAAGTTAAGATCATTTGTATGGAAGTCCATCGTCTGCAGGTTCGGAATACCCAAGGTCCTCATAACTGACAACGGGAGACAATTTGATAACCAGCAGTTCCGGAATTTCTGCACAAACTTGGGGATTGACCAACGTCTCACGTCAGTAGCACATCCTCAAAGCAATGGCCTAGCTGAGGTCACGAATCGGATCATCCTGCATGACCTCAAAACCAGGCTCAGCGGTGCAGGAGGAGCTTGGTCGGATGAGCTACCATCTATACTTTGGACGTATAGGACATCTCACAAGACAAATGATCGGGGAAACTCCTTTCATGTTGGCATTTGGGGTTGAAGCTACGCTCCCGATCGAGACCAAGCTGCCAAGCCATAGAATACTTGAGTTAGGGGCCGAGGATAGTTCGAAAGAGCACCTCGACATTCTGGAAGAGGTGAGAGAGCAAGCCTCCATCAAAATGGCATCTTATCAGAGCAGAACAGCAAAACACTTCAATCGCAAGGTGAAAACTAGGAAATTCAGAATGGGAGACCTCGTATTGAGAAGGGCCGAAGCCGCGGGTCATGCCCCTAGTAAGCTAGGAGCAATTTGGGAAGGACCGTTCGAGATTATAAGAGAAGTTCGCAAAGGAGCATACAGTTTGAGGGACACTTCGGGAAGACCACTACCCAGACCCTGGAACGCTAATAATTTGAAGGTTTACTACAAGTAGTTTATTCCACTTATGAAATCAGGCTTGCATGCCCTGTGCCAAGTTTATTTTTTAAGATCGGGCTTTCACGCCCTGTGCTAAGTTTGTTTTTCAGATGATCGGGTTTGCAAGCCCCATTCTCACGTTATTTTCCGGTTTGACCAACAAAAATTTGTTTGAATAAAAACGTTGAGATTTTTTAGAGCAGCATCGTATTATTAGAGTTAAAAAGCCTTGCCTCGAGCAAGTACCTCAAAGCCTTGCCTCGGGCAAGCAAATCAAAGCCTTGCCTCGAGCAAGCAAATCAAAGCCTTGCCTCGAGCAAGCACCTCAAAGCCTTGCCTTGGGCAAGCAAATCAAAGCCTTGCCCTTGAGCAAGCACCTCAAAGCCTTGCCCTCGAGCAAGCACCGCAAAGCCTTGCCGTAGGCAAGCAAGTCAAAGCCTTGCCCTCGCCAAGCACCTCAAAGCCTTGCCTTGGGCAAGCAAATCAAAGCCTTGCCCTTGAGCAAGCACCCCAAAGCCTTGCCCTCGAGCAAGCACCGCAAAGCCTTGCCGTAGGCAAGCAAGTCAAAGCCTTGCCCTCGCCAAGCACCTCAAAGCCTTGCCCTTGGGCAAGCAAATCAAAGCCTTGCCCTCGCGCAAGTACCTCAAAGCCTTGCCTCGGGCAAGCAAATCAAAGCCTTGCCTCGAGCAAGCAAATCAAAGCCTTGCCTCGAGCAAGCACCTCAAAGCCTTGCCTTGGGCAAGCAAATCAAAGCCTTGCCCTCGAGCAAGCACCTCAAAGCCTTGCCCTCGAGCAAGCACCGCAAAGCCTTGCCGTAGGCAAGCAAGTCAAAGCCTTGCCCTCGCCAAGCACCTCAAAGCCTTGCCTTGGGCAAGCAAATCAGTCTTACCCTCGAGCAAGCACATCAAAGCCTCGCCTCGAGCAAACACCTCAAAGCCTAGCCTCGAGCAAACACCTCAAAGCCTTGGCACAAGCATCCAAAAGCCTTGCACAGCACAAGCATCCAATAGCCCCGCCCGGGACCATCCTCAAATCCCAAATCTCGAGCACCTCTCTATTCCCGAGCACTGGCCGTTTCAAATACTGAAGCACATCCAAATCACTCCTCGGGCATAGAGATGAACCATCCACAGCAGTGAGGCTGCTCGGCAAAGCTCTCCCCGAGTTTCACCTTCACTGTTCACAGTGATAATGTTGCTCGGGAATTATGCTGTATTACTCCTCGAGTTTTTAACTTTATTATTATTCAATAATAGAATGCTCGGGAACTTGTTACATTACTTCTCGAGTTTCTAACATTATTATTGGCAATAATAAACAACCTCGAGGATATCATCCTCCTCGAGTATGACCTTCACTATTCG
The DNA here is from genome assembly GCA_035079005.1 of Fraxinus americana. NCBI lineage: Eukaryota > Viridiplantae > Streptophyta > Magnoliopsida > Lamiales > Oleaceae > Fraxinus > Fraxinus americana. Next base: position 256,922 of record JAVHZT010000044.1, read on the forward strand.
CAGTGGTCAGTTTGCTCGGGGTAGCTCTTTATATTCCTCGAGTTTCTAACTTGTTATTAACAATTCGTTGATAAGGTTGCTCGGGAACTATGTTACATTACTCCTCGAGTTTTTAAACTATTATTAACAATTCGTTGATAAGGTTGCTCGGGAACTATGCTATATTACTCCTCGAGTTTTTAAACTATTATTAACAATTCGTTGATAAGGTTGCTCGGGAACTATGCTATATTACTCCTCGAGTTTTTAACTTTATTATTATTCAATAATAGAATGCTCGGGAACTTGTTACATTACTCCTCGAGTTTTTAACATTATTATTGGCAATAATAAACAACCTCGAGGATATCATCCTCCTCGAGTATGACCTTCACTATTCGCAGTGGTCAGTTTGCTCGGGGTAGCTCTTTATATTCCTCGAGTTTCTAACTTGTTATTAATAATTCAATAAGGTTGCTCGAGAACCCTGTTATATTACCCCTCGAGATTTCAAATTTTGTTGTTCGCTAATAAAGTTGCTCGAGTTTCGAACATTGTTACAACTTTCCTCGAGCTTATCTACAGCCCACATATGTTGCTCGGCATCATAAGTCAAAAATTGAACAATAAGAAATGGGCATGCATAAAGTCCAAAGATGTTCGAGCCCATTCCCGGGCTGTACAACCAAACATACACAAAATAATAATGATAATAAAAACCTAGTCTAAATCATCGTTCCTCGGGGGCCTCTCGGCATCGTCTTCAACGTCGTCATCATCTTCCTCTGCTCGGGTTCCTTCTGACGACGAGAGCTCAAGCCCGTCCACAGCCTCGGGAGCAGAAGTTAGTTCCTCGGCTTTGAACTCGGGGACTCTTGAACGAAGAAACGCCCGGGCTTGCTTGAATGCATAGTCATAGGACCCCAGGGCATACTCCCCCCTCAAAGCCCGGAATTCGTCGGACTTTTTGAAGTCCTCGACTGACGCAACCCGAGCCTCCTCTATACTTGCCTCCATCTCCTTCGTCCTCTTCTCGAGTTCGGCCTTGGCAGCATCGGCCTCGCCCCTCGCAAGCGCGAGCTCTTCACGAGCATGCTTTAGGGAAGCCTCAAGCTCGGCTTTCTCCGTTGACCGGCGTCTGGACTCATCCTCAAGCTCCAGGATGCTCTGCACCCGTCGCTCGAGCTCCTCCTCGAGCGAAGCGACCTTCCCGGCTTCCCTCTCACCCCTTTGGGCTAAAGCTCGGGCAACAGTTAGAGCCTGCAGATAACGGGGATTAAGGTATTACCTCGAGACTAGAACATTTGGAAATAATTTATAAGTAAAAGGCTCGAGCTTACCTTCAAAGCCAGAACCTCGACCTCTTTCAGCCCACTGGTCAGGCTCACACTTTCCCCTCCATATTTCTCGAGGATTTCGGGAACGAGGATGCATCTCTCAACCCCCGAGGACTGGGAAGTATGCTGTGGAATATCCTCCTCGAGGTCCACCACTACTGGGGTCCCTCCTGGGGTCTGGGGCCGAGGAGTCATCGTCCGAGGACGTTGGGACGGTAAGTCATGTGTGTCGAAGACTGGGGCAGAGCACTCCCGTGGCCCTCCTTGGCTGCTCGGGAGTCCGGTGTGCAGGCGTTTCTTCGCTTTCTTCCCGGGCTGTTTCGTCTGGGCCGTCTTTGGTTTCCTATCAACTGCTCGGCGGAGGTCGGAAGGATCAAACGTCATCTCGAGCACTGCAAAGAAAGTAAAAGGAGTCATTATCCCGGCGAACAAACATGCACGACGATAAAACCAGATATACTACTACTACAGATGCTCATTCCTACCCTCGAGGCCTTTAACGTCGGCCAGATCGAGGACATCGTCCCCGAGGATGTCATCCATGCTATAAGCCAAAGGCTCGAGCCCGACCAGCCTCTGCCTATCCCTCTCTAACACCTCGAAATAGGCCTGGCCCTCATTGAAACGCTCTGTGCTCGGGATTGCCCACCGAGGACCGAACGGCTGATCGGCATCTTGGGGTCGAATAAAGAAATACTTTGATTTCCATCCCTTTAACGAGCTCGGCATTTTCGGCAGTTTAAACTCTCCTCGAGAAGAAAAGTACGCGAAGCAGTTAAAGCCTGGGAGTGACTTTAACTCGAATGTCATTCTAAGCAGGTCTAGCCTTGGGTGGATTGACAAGTACCTACATGCTATGAAGAAATACACGAGCATCCTCCACCCATTAGGAACTAACTGCCCGGGGCACATGCTGTGCTCGGTCAGGAACTCGAGGAAGAATGGGTGAAGAGGCCACCTAAGCCCGCCCTTCAATGCCTCCCTATAAAATGCTATCTCACCCTCTCGAGCACTCGTTATATTCTCCTCAGGGTCGGGAAGTCGCACCTCACACATGGGCATCAGCCCAAACTCGCGAGCTACCCCCACTACCTCATGTTCCTTATACCTACACCTAAGCTCGGGGTAAGTAAGGGCGGGATGGCTATCTAGGGGGACTGCAAATGGGATCATATGGTGGTTTTCCTCGGGCATAGACGCCGAAGAAGAGCTATCACTACCAGGCATTGTGGGAAAACAAACTTAAATTAAACTGAAGGGAACGAGCTCTTACCTTAAGTCTAACCCGAGGATGTCCGAGGAGTTTTCGATGGCTGGAAAGTGCCAAATGGAGTGGGGCAGGGGGGTATTTATAAGGGACAGGGAAGTCCAAAGGTCTCTAAATCACAGCCCTCCATCTCGCGCCACGTGGCAGCCATCCAACAGGTGGCTCCAATATCGAGGCCTATAACTCGCGCCACGTGGCCAATGCTCGAGCATCGCCTACACCTCAGTCTGACGCCCTCCGTCGTTCTTCTAGACCCGAGGAGTCAATTTCAGAGGCCAACCATGTTCACGCTCCAAGTGAACCACCCACCCCTTCTGCTCGAACTCGGAGTGTGCCGATACTGTCCAGCCACTCCACAAAGTGCATCACACCCCAGAACTTCAAGGGCCCAGCTCTGTCTCTGATGCACGGGGGCCAATGGTCATACCAAAATTGGATGAATCCCGAGCCGAGCATCATACCCGAGGATGATGGCCTCAACTTTCCACCAGAAAGCCAAATATAGCTCGGGGTCAGTCTCCTCGGGATGGGCATGTGTCCTCGGGTAGGTTGAGATGTAGATTTCGCCCCCCTCATCGTGCTCCCCATCGAAGTAGCAGTAGCCCTACCCTGTCCTAGACTTGCCCAACCACCCAAACCTAGGAATCCTAAATCATGAAGGTGTGTCCCTTTGGTAACATTCCAATTAAAGTAAGTTAAGACTCCTCATTATGCTCCAACACTTGCCCCTACAATCACTCCCGAAAATAAGGAGTTGAATCCCACTTGAACTACACTACCTACTCCTATAAATACAGCCCTCTCATTCACTATTGAGGTACGTTTTTACATACAATTTGAGCATCCAATATTTTCTGTATTCTCTCTCTGACTTAAGCATCGGAGGGGCGACGAGGACACACCTCGACGCCTTTGTTTCAGGTACCGGAAGACCACGTTCGTGTTCATTCTCAGTCGTCAAGTCCGGGGGTCGACAGGTACGCTTTTTGGTAGCATCAGGTAGGTTTAGTATTTCTTGTTTATTTTTTTGACATATCACCGTTTTCCCAGATTGCTTATTTTAGCAACCAAACAAATGTGCATTCTTGGAAAAATTCAACCTATTTAACGTTGTCTCAGATTAAGGTCATTGTAATTCGAATTGCACATAACTTGGTCAGCCACTTCCTTTGGCAAAGAGTTGAACGGCCAACTTTGAATCAATTGGAACGTGGTAACCCCATGGTGTTTTGGATTCGGCTGAAAGCCAAAACCAGATGTTGCACCAGGGATTCCTTTGGCCATTGTTTTGCGCATTCACCTATGAGACCAAATTGTAAGATGCTAACGAGGAGGATGATAGAGAGAGACTCTATTACATATTAAAGTGGCGAGTTATGCATTGTAGAACTGCCGAGCAGTCTGAATTGCTTAGTTCAACATGATCCTCCTCACAAGTATAGATTCTAATTAACTAACTATTGTTCGAGACATCAAATTCATGGTTACAATGGAACATGTTATATTGTGAATAGGGAGAGGTTATACAAATTCATTCTTCCTTTGAATATACGTCTTTGGCCTCTGAATTCCTCTTATACTTTCAGTAAGAGATCTACCATCATAGCTGTAATGTAAAAGCTAATCTTGTGTGACTTCATCTTCCAAAATAGTGCGATATTGTTCGAGTACTTGGGATCTAGAGATTATTATAACATGATTTTGTTGGAATAATTCCAACAATAGAAAAATGAAGTTACGGCAATGTATCTGACCTAACATAGGCCTAAGACCACGAATGTAATGGAAAAACCTCACGTGTTGTGCACACATCAACATTGCGTATCTCGGTTTTACAAAGCATCTGTCGAATAAATCTTTTTTGGACGGCAAATAAGATAGTTCATTAACTAACAATAGCAAGCCAACGAGATATCATTACTCTTTTATTATAACAAGGAACATTCATGAACGGACTTTACTCTAGAAATGTGAATTGAGAATGATTTCACTCCCTATTTATTATAACAAAGGAAGGTTCATGAATTGAAAAAAATAACATATTTTTCACCAAAGCATATGAAGCAAGAATCATTGGAAGACAATTTTGGAAGATAACAATTTCAATAAATCATGAGGTGGCAGGTGTTATGAAGCTCTAGTTCAGATGCTTTACATTACACAATGGTAGTGGTTGCTTAGAGGTTCTCTTGTTGTGCCCCTCCCGCCACACCTTCCCCATATTGTTGGGGGTGAGCACTCCATCCTAGTCCGTCTCCTCGTTTTCATAGGCCTACCTGGTTGCCTCTTGGATTTAGGAGGAAATATTTCATCATGTCTTAATGCTTTGTGTACACCCACGTAGCCATACTGAAAGACTTGGTGTTGGAATTTGGTTTTTGGTTAAGTGATAAAATCAAAACTTGAAAAAAGTGATTTTCGTATCAATTTCGGTCAAATATTCAGACTTGATCCGATGGTCAAATTGCAAAAGTGAATAGACCAACTTGTTCTGCTCGTTAGTAGATCGTCGTGGTATAGATCAAGGTTTAGACTTTTGCTGGCAAGGGTGGATTTTAGAAAATCAAAACCGAGAATTGAGGGTTTGGCTTAGAATTCATAGACAATTACGGGAATTGAGGACTGAGATATTGTATATTTTCGATGGTTTTATAGAGGAATAGATGGGGGTTTGTAATAGTGATTTGGTTGGTGGAATAACTCAGGTGGTCACAGTAAACGAAGGTTTGAGTTGCATATTTTGACAATAGAATTGAATGTCTTCCCATACATTTAATTTTTTCTTCTTGTATAGTTATTATCTTATTCTTTAAAAGGAGAATTCAATTTTTTATTCTCCAATATTAGTAACGATCTATTGAAGGTCAAATAACAAATATTGCAGTGATACATAAATTTCAAACTTTTATTTGCTTATGGAAGTTATCACAAGATATACATTCACACAGCACGCACCAACTCGTTACTACAGAAAATTCTTAAATTGACTTATCATATTATGCCTAAAATAGCACTGGAAAGCTTATTTTTGGTAACATGAAGTTTCTTGCTTTCCCACATTAAGTTGTCTCAGATCCTGAAAATCACAAGAAATATAAATAAGTTAGTGCTAATAGCTACGAGAATTGATCAAATTACAACTACATGAAATACACACAAACAAATATATTTGTTAACAAAATTAAAGTATCATATTCCTTACTGATTATATTCCATTCGGATTCTTCCGGCATCAGTGTTAGCAATGGTGGAGAAGGCTTCCTGGGAGAGATCAAATTGGCCAGTTCCGCATCCTGGGCAAAGATCTACAATTGTAACGATTACTTCACTCCCCGTGCAAGGTTGTGGTACGCCTTGGTTGGTCGGTCCAGTGCACGTCACTCTGTACCTTGTTCCACATGCTGCTCCATTGTTGTATAATGAAGGATTTGCTGCTGCTATCATTCTGCCTCGGTCTTCGTTGCCATAACATGCAGATGCTGCAAACAGTTTAACCAGTGTCATAAGCTTGTAGACACTCAGGGCCATACCATTAAGTCGATAGACAATTGTGGTTACAAATGAATTTTTTAGAAGGTATAGGTATGTTTTGAAATCACTATCATCAGATCCAAAGCCTCTACTTTGTCGCATGAAAAATATATTTGAACAATAACAAACAATGACATCCTAATAGAAAAACTTATTAATTAATCCAAATAAGATCATGAATGGAAAACTTACGAAAATAAGTAGTGTAGAAAGTGGCAGTTCCGGGAATGGCACTGGTCATGGAAATCAAGCTTGTGGCAATGATTACCACAATTATGATACGTTCAATTGCCATTCTTAAACAATTTAAGCAACAAAAGATTTAAATTTTTCTGCGTCTAACAACATATTATGCCTATTTATAGAACAAAGTTGCTACAGTAAAATGTGCAATTTTTCTTCTATCGCCAGAGGCGGACGCAGAAGTTTAAAGCTAGGGAGGAACAATCGAACTTGTAAAGAATTTGGGAGAAATTTTTCAATCGAAAATTTACGTTAAAAAAAATCATACCCCATGTAATTTTGCATCCGAAAATTTACATGGGATATAGCTTTTTTAGATGTAAAATTTTGAAAAATTTTTATGTCATATTCCATATAAAATTTCCTAATAAAAGGATGAAAATTATATTGAAAAATTTGTATTGCAAAAATAATAAATATTAATGAAATAATTGAATTTTTTAAAGAAAATGCGAGTTAAATGCTTTTTTTAAAACTCACGTTTAATGCATTTTTAACTGTTTTCGATATCTGTTTGGACTATTTGATATGCCTATAATGTAGTTCTCGAAATAAGTTTTGAGATGACATAAGCAATTTGTAGATTCGACTAACGTACGATTGTCGAAGAATTTTTTAAGTTAGCATGTTATCGAAATTTTCGAAATATTAATTTTGAACGACTTACTTTGACAAGTCGTAACATTTGCTACGATTGATCATTTCGTACGCTATTAATGACGTAGAAAACTAGACCGTGAACACTTCGAAATTGTATTAAAAATGCAAGATTTCGCCCTTGTTTGATAGAAAGTTTAGATTTTGTTAAAATGCGAGAGAAAAAGAGGAAAATTAAAATTTATTGTGACTTTGTCCCTATTTGATGGAGATTAAAGTCATTTTTTTAGTAAATTTTGATAAAAGTTAAATAGTTATGGATTCCATAAAATACCCCCATGGGTCTGCCCTGTCTATCGCTGCTAAATTCTAATCGGAAATGCATTTCTTCACACGCAGTCCAGAAAATGACCTCTTGCAGGAAAAGTATTAATTGTTGTTGGTAAATTTCGTTCTATTTCCAAGAGAATGCATGGCCTTTCATTAATTGGAAAATTGACTTAATTTTTATTGACTGGCATATACCATGTATATTCTTTTCTAAGATAATTTTCTTTACATTTAACATCTCTTAAAATACCAAACTGAATATCCACTAAAGTACTAAACCTCTGCAGATTGATCTTCAAAATTTTTGCACAACCTTGCAAGATATACAAGTGGGATCTTCGCTGTCCATCCAACTCGACATGAGCACCTTTAAAAACATTCAAAGCTCCACCTTTTCCAGTGAATTATTACACTTTTGAATCAAGAGTACTCAATGATATAAGATTTCTCCTAAAGTCTGGAACTTGTATCACCTCATCAAGTGTTCTAATCGTCTTATCCCACATCCTAAGTCTGACCCTTTCAATATCAGCTACTTCATAGGGTACGTTGTTTCTATAACCACGGCACCTTTCGAAACTTCTTCATATGTTGAAAACGAATCCAGATTAGGACACATGAAAAGTGCAAGCTATATAAAGAATCAAATCCTAATCAGGTTTGGTGTCGCCATCAGAAATAACCAAAATTACTCTGTCACGTGAGCTATTTTTTGCAATATTTGCTTCACCTGAAGTTTTTGGTTGCTTTCCTTTTTTGATTTACAACCAATTTTTCTCTATTCAGCAACTTATAGCAATCATTATTTATGTGCTCCTTCTTGCAATAGTTACAAATTTTATTAATCAAGTTAGACTACGAACCACCCCTCTCATAACCACTATGAACAACAAGACCTTATCTTTGAGTCTCAGATACAACAAGACACTTCATCTTCTCATTTGAAAATAAAGCATCATATACTTTTTCCTTGGTGAGAGAATCACGACTATATAATATTATGTCTCTAAATGACATATATGAAACAGGCAATGAACACAGTAAAATCAAACCCTAATCCTTTTCATCACGTTGTTTCTCCCTATTGACCAATTTGAGGACATCTTGTCAAAACCCAACAAAGTATCGTCCAAATTCATTTGAGTGAGCACTGCTCGCATCTTAACCCGCCACAACGAAAATCTAGTGATGTGATCCAAGTGCCGAATATTTCACTTCATGGTTGTCATTACAAGAACAAAATATCTCGAACAAGTAAAACATTAAACTTAGATACCACTTTTTATGAATTGAAGACGAGATTATATAGCACAATATAAAGTAGCAATCAAAACACAAGAAAAATACAAAGAAAGAATACAATGAATACTGTATTTTTAACTTAATTCTAACTTATATAAAGTCATATAAAAGCCAAGAATAGTGGTATCCTTAAAGTGTTAAAATTATAATATTCAAAATTTACGGACTCAGATAGGTCCGCTCTAGCAAATTGGCTTATCCCGTTTAAATTTCAGTATTAGCGCGTTATCATGTGGGGTAACGTTAGGTTTGGGGTTACCGTGAAGGGGTAATCATTGCTTGTGCTAGAAATTTAGGAATTAATTATTCTATTTGAAGTGTTAGTTTTAATTGCAAGTTGATATTTACTTATGTGCTTAATTGCGTTTGAATTTTGAATTTTTTGTTGATATACCTTCGTGTTGCATTGGCTATTCCGTTAGAATACCTTGCCTTGACCGTTCGAACATTCCCTTGATCTAAGATCGTGAATCTTACGAAACACTGAGAATCTAGAATGGTGTATATTGTTGCCTTATGATTACTCTGTGTGACCTATTTGTCTAATTTTTTGGTTGTTTTGTTTTTAAAAATGTCTTCACATTTCGAAATTGGAATTTTCAATGGGAAATGAGACTTGTGGGTTAATAGAAGAGTAAACTTGTGGCAACCGGATGAAGGAGTATTGAGTTGAACCTTGGTGTATGTGGTGATTGATTGTAGTTGTTTCTGAGTCTGGAAAGTGAAGTTTGGAGCACCAAAATCTAACACATATCTTTTATAAATAGGGAGTTCAATTGCTGACTCAATAAACAAAAAATAAACTATATGAATTATTTTTTTTCGTTCCATTTTACTAAATCTTCTGAAAGATGCAAAATATTTAATTCCTTAGCGACTAGTGGATAAGAAGATGTAAAAAGTGCTTGAACAAATAAGATTAAGATACATTTTGATTGACTAGAGTACTAATTATCTAGTTAAAAAATTGATTTCTACCAAATTTATATTTTCAAATAATTATCAAATCGACTTTTTCCATGAAAATTTTATTATGCAAAAGAATAATGCTAAAAGGAATAGTAGAATACCAATAAAATAAAATATCACGTAAAATGGGACATCTAAATAAAAGGACATCAACTCTCCTAAGTCTATGTCCCATGACATTTACATCTGCACATGGTATTTGTTACCCACATGGCAACATTCATCCAGTACATACTGTTCTGACTGTTGGTCTTCTCACCACCCGACAAACCCCTAAAAATTCCAGCAAATAATTTTTGTTTTTCCTTCTCCTAAAGTTTGAATTTTCATACTAAAATATTTTGACTCTTTGGCCGTTAATTGGGGTTTAGTTCGTAGAAAAACATGCGCTACATCAAGATATTATCAAGGTGAATGAGCAACCTAATTTGATTTTTCTGATTATTCATAATAATTTCTCGAATGAGTTGTAAAGTACCAAGTGCACTCGAATTTATCATGCTAATCCTTAGACTCTTTACATTGAAGCATTCTTTTTAGGAAGACATGAGTTGTTTTTAATGAAGTAGGTTACATTTTCAGATTAATGTGTATGGTAGTTACAATTTCATTGTGATGCAAGAAACTGAAAATTATATATTTAAAATAGAATTTACAATATACATAAATAAAAATAAAATAAATTAGGCAACAATTGTACATTAGTGATGTGGCACTCTCTGTGTCACAAAATAATTCCTGTAATAATTTTGTATGTTGTAAAATAAAATATATGAAATATATGAATAATTGCGAAATAAATTAGATAATAATTATACATATTTACACAAATGATGAAGCGAAACTCTCTGTGTTGCGAAATAAATTTAATTACAAACATCACTTGTTATTGAATAAATTGTATTAAAAACATTGAATATCTTAGAATAACATTATGCAACATATCAAATGCATTGTAAATCATATTTCGCAACAAATATGACTTATTATTAAAGATATATCACTACGAGTGTGTGTTTGTTGCAAAGTAGAATAGATAACAAAAGTTATACCTTTAAAATAATATTAACAACAATATTTTCATTGCAAAAAACTTTTTTGGAATAATTGTTTCGACAAATAAACTTGTCGTCCTTTTAATTTTTTGCGACAAATATTTTATGTGACGACATTATGACAACAAATATCTTCTTGTTATTTCGTACTTTTTGCGTCAAACAAATAGTGTTACGAGTTTATTAATACGATGAATGAGCAAAAGTTGTCGAGGAATACAATCCGCTACTCATATAGCGCGACAATGTTCGCTACAAGCATCTTGTTGTCGCTAAATTACTTTTACAACACAATCTCAATTTTTGCAACAACATTTTTTTTTCGCAAAATCGGTTATTTGTTGTAGTGGTTTTTATTTTTTAACTGACATGAAATTAGAATTTATTTCCACCTTTACCTATCAAACGGACCCTAAGTTCTTTATAATATAAATATGTGGAAATGAGTTGTAGATAACTGAGTACTATTTGTACATCCCTATATGAATAAAAAAATGACTTGATATTTATAAACACTAGTAAAACGTATGCATAGTTCAAAAGTATGAAACTCAAATCTGTCATTTGACGAGCAACCATGTTTTTGGCAACAATTTTTTTTTCTTTGTTTCTGTAATCTAATACTCTTTGTTTTCTTTGAAGATTGGAGTGTGCAGATTGCCAGCTAGTATTAGCCTGGAGAAAAAAAAGGTTTAAATGCAAGAATTAATAAAATTAATTTTTTAATTTGTATTGCTAAATTGGTTTTTTTTCTAAAAAGTGAAAACTTTAAAACTTGTAAGTTAATAAAATTAATTTTTAATTAAAAAACGGTTCGGTTTGATTTCATGCAGTTTATGAAAATTGAAACCTAAACCAAACCATTTTGAAACGGCTTGGTTCAGTTTGAGGGAAAATAAATCGTCGGTCCACGTGGATCCGACCCAACGATTTCAGTTCGATTTGCGGTTTTACAATTTTTTTGTGCAGCCCTAACACCTACCAATCATGTGAACTGTTTGCATTTGCTCTCTTCCTTTGGCAAACAGACACACATCAATATTATTTGTCCAGGGGGTTTGAATACTGATCTCAAGAAGTAAAATTTGTTTTTCTTGAAAAAAATATTAATTTGCGTTTTTTATTTTTTGCAGAATTTGTAGCCAAGGAGTGATATTTGAGGCTAATGGAGATTCAGAAGATTTTCAGAGGGAGGAAATGGCATAAATATGTCCCCCACCTGTCGACTTTTTAACCAAGGGGAAAATAAAAGAAAAATAATTTAAATATATTGGAAAAACAAAGAAGGTTGCAGTCTCGTTACATTTCAACACGAGAGTTAAATTCTTGTCGCACTTCTTTTACACCCAACCATTTAACTCACCTGTTTCAACAAAAAGTCACATTTTGATTATGGGAACAATACATTTATAAGGCTTTTACTTTACACCTTTTCCAAAATACAAAAACAAGTTCCTAATTTCACAAATCTGCTCCGATTTCGACAAGTATTCCAACTCCGGCGAAAATTTTTAGGTCAAAATTCAAAATTTTCATAGATCACAATTTGTTTTTTGGTCAGAACTTAAAAATTTTAAAGTCACAATTTGTTCATCGATCACAAATCACAAAATTTATAAATCACAATACTTATTTAGGTCACAATTTATCAAATTATTGGTCATAAATTAATAATTTTTAGGTCACACATCATGTATTGGTCACATTTTATCTAATTAATTGGTTACAAATCAATAGTTGTATAGGTCACACATTATTTTATTTGTCACAGATCCAAAAATTACTGGTCACAATTAGATTTTTTGTGTCACCACCCTCGAGACCACCAACGACTTATGTGACCACCCCCGTGACCATTACTGTCATTGTCTCCAGAACCAACAGCACCACCCCGTGACCACCGCCGACTTCTGTGACCACCCCCATGACCACCACCTCACCACTGCCACCATCCGCTGCCAATACCACCATCACCAACAACCACACAAATCATTTACGGCCAGATCGTAACTTCTGCAGATCGCCACTAGATTGGCCAACAACGCCGATCCACCGTAAAACCACCTTACCGCCCCCAATATCCACCACCATCACCAAATCCACTTGCACTACCAGTCTACCACCAACAGAAAAATCCCCAAAAACCACATCCACCACTAACCACAAAACCACAGATCCACAATCACCAACACCACACAATCACCAACCACAAAACCAACCGTGGAGACCCTACCAGTTACCACCACCATCCTCGCCGCCGTTCGGAGAGGAGAACGACGACGGCTATAGGCTTCTGCAACCGTCAGCTGTTGGTGGCTATGGAACGAAACTGTAGCTGGTGTTAACTAAGGTAGCAGTGGCTGAAAATGGCAATATATGATGTGGTGAGCTGTAAACACACCAAAGAATGGGAGGAATCTTTGCAATTTGTGGGTAGAGACTCTAATAGAGTTGTCGGCCATGGTGGATTTGCAAGGCTTAGTGTTTGAATGACTAGCAGGGTCTCGTCCTGGTACTTGCTGTAGATATTGGGGGACGGAAAAATGGTTGTGGATGAAGAGGAGTGCGAGGAGACGGTGGTGGTGTAAACGTGGGGTGAGCTCTCAATTTGTGGATGAAGAGAGAAATGATTAGGGTTTGTGGTGTAAAGGGGGCAGATTAATTCAATTATATAATATAATTATTTTAGTTAAAAAGTTATTATTACCTGATTTTTGTACAAAAAACTTTTAAATCTTATTTTTGAAAATGAAACTTAAAAAACAGGTTGGGTGTAATTTCCTCTTCGATTATTTTTCAACAAAAAAATTTACATTTGGGCTATCATGGATAACCCAACATCATTGTCCGTACACACAATCCAATTTACTGCAGAAAGGTACCAATGATTCCTTAAAAAGAGGAAATTACACTAAACCAGGTGTTTAGTTTAATGTTTATGAAAATCAGATTTATACTTTATTTAATCAAAAATCAAGTTTTAATTTCACAATTAATACTAATAATGATATTTTAAATTAAATTAATATATATACTCACCCCTACTCCTATCCCCCATTTCAATCCAATCTATCCAAACCCTAAATCTATCCATTTCTCTCCACAACCCCGCCTCCTCCCACCACCACCACCACCCGTCGCCTCCTCCCCTTTTCCCTCCCTCTCCTCCTCTCGCTTCTCTCTTCTTCCCTCCTCTCTCTCCTTATCTCTCCGTCCTCTGTGTGGTGGTGTGTGCGGTGTGTAGTGGGTGTTGTGTGGTGGTGTGTGTTGTTGTTTTGGGGGCGGTGGCGGTGGTGAAAGGTGTTTTGGCGGTGGTATTTTTACGGTGGTGTCCTCTCTCTCTCTGAATGGTAGTGTTGATGCTGTTGTGAACGATGAGTTTATGATCAGACCAGCTTGGTGGAACATGGGTTTACGATCCTTGAGTCGAGTCTGACCCACTCGCCTTGATCCCAACAGATAAATAGTACATGGAAGTCTTTATTCTTCTCTCTGCACTAATTTACCTAGACAACTTATGGGGTTTTCAGATTATTTTATTTTTTTCCTGGTTATTCTCCTCTGTACCTGAGCTGTTTGTATTATTCCTCAGGTGGGTAAACATGACAAGATAGATGATGGTGGATCTTTGGTGTGGTGATGTGATCCATGTGGTGGTGGTCCTTTTTGTTATTGTTGTGGCAGGGTCAACAACGATGGTGGATTTTTTGGTGTTTCTGACCTAACTACTGAATCGTGACTTTAAAATTGATAATTTATAACTAAAAAAATATATATGTGACCAAAAAATTTGAAAATACGTGACCTCTGACGTATAATTTTTTTGATCTGTGACCAATAAAATAATTCGTGTCCTATAAAATTTTAAATTTGTGACCTCGAAGTAATCCGTGGCCAACAATTTTTTTTATCTGTGACCGATTAAAAAACTATGACCTATAAAATTTTAAATTTGTGACCTTGAAATAATCCGCGACCTACAAAATTTTTGATCTGTGGCCGGAGAACAGTCGCCGGAGTGGTTGCCGGTCAACGGAGTAGTCGCCGGAGCAGTAGGAGAGGTGGAGGTGGGGTGGTGTGTGTTAATTGTAGCGCCCCGAGTTCTGTTAACCCGGATTGCCACGTCATCGTCTTTTGCCCTAATTTTGTCAATCAATTTTGCGGAAATAACCTAATTTTTAAAAATCACATTTGCAATTTAAAACTTCGTCGGCAAGAAAAATACGTAGGATAATTGTTCAAAATTTAAATATCATGTTTTGGAATAGCGGAAACGAAAAATACGTTAACAATGTTTCAATACATAAATTCGGAAACTTAATAAATTCGATAATCAAATTTTATGCCACCACTGCCGGATCAATCTCGATCGCCTCCGAAGTCTGCAAATATTGTTAAAAATAGCAGAATGAGTATTTCGAAGAAATACTCAGTAGACTCATCGCCGATAATTAATTTACAGAATAATTGAAAACACACTCATGCAATATACAACGTGATATCATCTTTGGTTCATTTTCTTGAAAATCATAGGCTCTTTAAAATACAGGCTATGGGTAGTCTTTCTTTCTTGTGCGGATGAAGCACATAAGTTATGCATAACATTCTTTTCTTATCTCATAAGAGATTCTTTCTTTCTTTCTTTCTCATGCAATTAAGCATATAAGTTATGGCAAGCATAACAATATCATATATCGCATATGACACATTCTCATCCTATGCATAAAGCATATAAATCACGTAATTCACATAAAGCATGCAATTATAATTTAAACTAATTAATGGTGGCGAGTCTACCTCAAATATTTCGAGTTGCGTGAAAAGTGGAGGGGGAAAATAACTTCAAACTCCTAATTGCTCGTACGTATCGTCTAGCCAAAAATAGAAAATAAGTTTGAATTAATATTTCGAACTTTAAAGTTTTAAAGTGTTGAAATTAAGTTTAAGGGCTTAATTGAAAATTATTGAAATTGAAATAAATGACTTAAAATGATAAAATAAAGTTTAGGGCTAAATTGGAAGTTTATTAAATCGAATTTGACAAATCTAAGGGCTAAAAATATTATTTTCAAGGTATTGTGGCTAAATGTGAAAAATAGGAACACTAGGGACTTAATTGAAAACTATTGAAACTGAAAATAAAAGTTTAAGGGCTGAAATTGAACTTTTATAAGTTAAGGACTAAACTGTAAATCTGTTAAAATTGAATATAAAAGTTTAGGGGCTGAAATGATAAATTTTACAAGTTAGGGACTAATCTGTAAATATTTTAAAACTGAAATTAAAACTTAAATGGCTGAAATAATAACTTATATAAACTAGGGACTAAATTAAATAACTTCTAAACTAAAAATAAGAAATGTAAGGGCTGAAATTAAAACACTTAAACTTAAGGGCTGATTTAAAAATAATGGAAACTGTAAAGACTTAAATAAACATTTTAAAACTTTGGGGCTTAGGGTTATAACTTCTAAAATCAAAATTAAACTAAAATCTAAAATAAAAATCAAATCAAATAAAAACCAAATAAAATCAAAAACCAAAACAAAATCAAAATAAAAAATTTCATTTCATTACTCTCTCTCTCTCTCATTATAGAGAGAGAGAGCAAGCGACGGGGGGGTTCGCCCCTTTCCTCGAATCTCGCCACCACCGGCCGGCGGTGGTGGCGCCGACCATAGGGGGTGGTGATTGGGGGTTTATTTTGAGTGTTTTGGGCGCACAATCGACGGCTAGGGCTCGATTTTTGTTCGGTAAAAAGGTAAGTTAATATGGGTTTCTTGTTTTTGATTTTTGTGGAATGATTTGAGTTTGGGTATTTGCAGTTGGATGGTGGTCGTGTGGTGGTGAAATGGATGTGGTTTGGTGATGATTTTGGGGTGAAGATGGCTGTGGGTTTCGGGGTTGTGCTCTCGGTTTGGGCTCGACTTTTGGTGTTTTCGGGTTTGGGCGATGTTTTCGGGTATCTTGATTTGAAATGGTGGTTTGGCGTTTCTTGGATGTGGTGGTGGTGTTGGGTGAGCCGAAAATGGTAAGTCTTGAGTCTTCCTGTTCTTTGGTTTTTTTGTAGTGGTTTGAGGTGAATTTTTGGGTGAGGCTGGCTGTAGCTTGGTGTTCGAAGCTTAGGTTGAGGCTGCAGCTCGTGTGTGCTGCAACTGGGTGGATGGCTGCAGCTTGGGTTTGCAGTCGGGTTGGTGTTTTGGCTATGGTTTTGGAGATGGTGATTGCAGTGATGGTTTGGTGAATGGTGTTGTGACTTGCAGTGACCTTGCAGTGGAGGTTGGTGGAGTTGGCTGCATTGTGCAGTGGCTGGGGTTGATTTGGTGATGGTGAATTTTCCAGCTTGCTGATGCTAGAAATTGTTCTAGCATCAAAGTGAGCTGAGATTGTTGTTGATGCTAGAAATTGATTTTCTAGCATCAACTAGAATTTCCAAAAATGAGGGAGGGGATTCTTACCAAAATGGATTGCTTGGGTGCGTGAATTGTTTGGAAATGGAGAGGATGGATGAAGTTGGTATATGAATAGTGGGAATTAGGGCACAATTCCCTAGGTGGGTAATTGGGTTAGGAAATAGTTGGGCCTAGCATTTGGGCTGTAGGGTTTTCTAATTGGGCTAAAATAAATAAATTCGGATTTGGACTCAATTGATTGGACTTAAATGAATTGGGCTAAGAATTAAAATTCAAGGTGTTGGACTTATATAATTGGGCTTAAACATTGGGCTTATGTAATTGGATTATAATTATTGGACAATAAATATTGGGCTCTAAATATTGGACTTGAAACTATTAAAATTGGATCCAAATAAAATAAATCCGAATTGAAATAAAAATAATTACTCAATATTCGATTCGATTCGAAATAATTTAAATTCATTTATAACGGCTAGACGAACGTGCTATTTCTTAAAAATTAGGGTTAAAGTCGAGCGACACGTTTTTCGAGAATTAATTTTATATTATTCAAAAGTTCTCGGTCGCTACATTAATTATATTATATTACTGTTTAATATTTAATTTAATATAGTAATTGTGAAATATAATTAATTCATTCATGAAAAACATGATTTTTGCAATTTTAAATTTGGGGCCTGATTTTTGATTTTGGGATAGATAAAACCTAAGTTGTGAACTTTTCCCCCTTAAAAACCATTATCGCAGCGCAAAAAATATGGGCTATAGTACATACTAAACATTCTACCGAATGAACCCGACCCATTAGACCTAGAGATGGCAAAAAAAAAAAACCGCCTTGCCCTATTTCCCGACGGTGCCTCGCCCCGAATAGGGCGAAAAAAACCACCCCAAGCGGGTTGGCGGGGCGGGGAGAGGTGCCCTACCTCGAACACGGCCCATGAACCATTTAAAAAAAATAGCCATAATCCATTCCACGTTCCAACTTCCAGTCTTCCACCACTATCCATGAACTGCCGACTAGGACTTCAAAATTCAGGCTCAAATACAACTTATACAAGTAACAAGTTCCATTTCTAATTTTCTGTTAACTCTACCCTAATCCCTCACCTCATTCCTCAACCACGTACATCACAATTCCAGTTCCCGCAGCGGCGCAGCCTTGTTTCCCTGAGAGGCTGAGCATTATCTTTAATTACAAGAGAACTGAGAACAACAAGGTACGAGAAAACTCACTGCGGAATTAGTTGTTTGTCATTAATAATGAAATAATTCTTATTATATGAATCATTATTCATTCACCTGTTCTTGCCTCCTTAATTAGTGGTCGCAGTAGTAACGGTGAGAATAGTAATTCAGAGTTTTGGTGCTGTTCTGCAAAGGTACTTGTTTAATTGTGTGCAGTTTATTAATCAGTGTGCCTGATTTCGATGTTGAATTGATTGTACTTGCTTTAATTTTGATTTTTCTGTTATGGTAAAATCAATTTCGTTGCCAACGAATTGTTAAGTGCTTGCGAAGAAGTTTACTTTGCTACCTTGTTATGATTTCATTCTACAGACTACAGAGCCCACTATTTGAAAAGTTACACATTATAATGTAGAATGACATGCCTTTCTTCTAATTTAATATTACCCTTTTAAAATAATTTTCAGTTCTGTAATCTTGATTTCAATTACTTTACAATCATGTTAGTACATGGACCATAGTGATATCATATATCATTACCAGGTGGTGTGAAGGTGGTGGATGATTATCAGAAAAAAGAATGATTCAAGTGGGTCTGCAATTCAGTCTTCTACTATTTCTTCTCAAACTGAGACGTTAGGTGCTAATAATAAATCAGATCGCATGGGGGGTTTTTATAGTTTTGTTTCCAATATTGGAGCTCCTAGCAATGTGAAAACTGAGCTTGATTCTTTCTTGGATGAGCCTATATTGCCTCGGTCGGATAATTTTGATATATTGACATGGTGAAAAGTAAATGCAATCAAATATCCGACTTTATCTCAAATTGCAAAAGATATTTTTGCGATCCCGGAATCTACAGTGGCGTCTGAATCTGCCTTCAGTACTAGTGGAAGATTTATTAGTCCACACAAAAATAGGCTTCACCCCAAAATTTTGGAGGCTTTAATGTGTACTCAAAATTGGTTATGAGATGATATTCATGGTACGATGTACATAAACATTTTCCTTTCATATTGTTCCTTTTATGAATTATCTTATAACTAATTATTTTACTTTATTAATAGCGAATTCTGCGCCATCTGCATATTTTGGATGTTGCTCCAAGATGAATGATGAAGATATTGATGAGGAGGTATTTTTATTTATCAGATATTGTAAATTTTAATCATAGTTATTATGAATCTATGATGATATTGAGTATAATATTTTTTTCGTTTTTCAAGACCCACCTTGTGTCATCTCTAGCCGTGCTGATGATTGAAGTTATGAAGATGTTTTTAGTTATTTTTCTTGTTGGAAAATTTTCGTCTTGTGAAGTTTTTTGCTTTATTTTGTTGTTTTGTGGAGAATTTGTAACTTGTTACTGGAGACTCAAGCCGAGACAAAAACTAACTATATGCCACATTTCTTGCATTTAAAATGAATGGGTAGTTGTATTTAATTTTACGAGGGTTTATGGATTTATGTTCTTAAATTTGATGAAAAAATGTTTTTTGGAAATAGAGTTATTTTTTTCCTTAACTGTAACTGAAAATCTTTTAGGACAATAAAAAATAATAAAAAAAATAAATGGGGCAAGGAAACGGGCCCCGCCCCGCCCCATTTAAGGTGGGGCGGGGTGGGGCGCTGGGCGGGACTGAGTGGAGGAGTGGAGGGGTGG
Organism: Fraxinus americana; assembly: GCA_035079005.1. Lineage (NCBI taxonomy): Eukaryota > Viridiplantae > Streptophyta > Magnoliopsida > Lamiales > Oleaceae > Fraxinus > Fraxinus americana. The sequence continues at coordinate 276,799 of JAVHZT010000044.1, forward strand.
AGGTCCCCCGCCCCGAACTCGCCCCATTGTCATCCCTAATTAGACCTAAAATTTCCATAAACAAATGTTGGGTTTTTCTTCTTTTTGAGGGAATTGCACCTATTTTACCCATTTTTAAATATTAATTCATATAATACAATCCCAATTTTTTTTTTTTTTTTTATCCTAGTAATACTACTTTTAATACAGTAGTGAAACATAAAAAACTGCTTAATTCACTAATTAATTATTTTGGGAGCTTATATCTCTCCACCAAACAAGCCCAATCAAATTAACACAATTAAGGCTCAATATCGCCAATGTCCCGTCCCACAAATGAAAACCCTCACCATATTCATTTAAGAATCGAAATCTGAAACCCTATAATCCCCAAAATCAAGGCATCCCACGAATCTCACAACCCCATATATCATAATGTTTACTCCATATTCTCAATATAGAATCAATGGTTTTATCATTGAATGCTCGAGATTTGGGGTTTCTATCATTATGAAGCAACAGATAAACATGATGACAAAAAATTCAATACCAACATTATCAGGTCGCACTTGGCAGTCCAATTTTACAAGCATGGATGCTAGAAGATAATTGAAGGATACGAAACCGACTACAACCTTGTGCCACATAGTGTGAGGAGATAGAGGAAGCTCAAGGCATCGAAAAATTATTAAATTTTATCTATCGACTATGTTTTTGGATAATAGAAAATGTTGTGATTTTCCGTAGCACGTGTAGGTTTTCTATTTTGTCAATCGATCATAGACTAATCTAGAATGAATGAACCAGTTTATAGACATTTGTCATATTATTTTGTCTATTTTTCATACAGAACTATGACCATGTTTAGAAATTTAAATAACGTATTGTTCTACTTGTTTATTATCTTATCAATAACTTGTTTTCCAGTTTAAATGTTGGGCACATTACTGCTTTTGTCCATGGATGGGTAGGTTTAGTATTTCTTGTTTATTTTTTTGACATATCACCGTTTTCCCAGATTGCTTATTTTAGCAACCAAACAAATGTGCATTCTTGGAAAAATTCAACCTATTTAACGTTGTCTCAGATTAAGGTCATTGTAATTCGAATTACACATAACTTGGTCAGCCACTTCCTTTGGCAAAGAGTTGAACGGCCAACTTTGAATCAATTGGAACGTGGTAACCCCATGGTGTTTTGGATTCGGCTGAAAGCCAAAACCAGATGTTGCACCAGGGATTCCTTTGGCCATTGTTTTGCGCATTCACCTATGAGACCAAATTGTAAGATGCTAACGAGGAGGATGATAGAGAGAGACTCTATTACATATTAAAGTGGCGAGTTATGCATTGTAGAACTGCCGAGCAGTCTGAATTGCTTAGTTCAACATGATCCTCCTCACAAGTATAGATTCTAATTAACTAACTATTGTTCGAGACATCAAATTCATGGTTACAATGGAACATGTTATATTGTGAATAGGGAGAGGTTATACAAATTCATTCTTCCTTTGAATATACGTCTTTGGCCTCTGAATTCCTCTTATACTTTCAGTAAGAGATCTACCATCATAGCTGTAATGTAAAAGCTAATCTTGTGTGACTTCATCTTCCAAAATAGTGCGATATTGTTCGAGTACTTGGGATCTAGAGATTATTATAACATGATTTTGTTGGAATAATTCCAACAATAGAAAAATGAAGTTACGGCAATGTATCTGACCTAACATAGGCCTAAGACCACGAATGTAATGGAAAAACCTCACGTGTTGTGCACACATCAACATTGCGTATCTCGGTTTTACAAAGCATCTGTCGAATAAATCTTTTTTGGACGGCAAATAAGATAGTTCATTAACTAACAATAGCAAGCCAACGAGATATCATTACTCTTTTATTATAACAAGGAACATTCATGAACGGACTTTACTCTAGAAATGTGAATTGAGAATGATTTCACCCCTATTTATTATAACAAAGGAAGGTTCATGAATTGAAAAAAATAACATATTTTTCACCAAAGCATATGAATCAAGAATCATTGGAAGACAATTTTGGAAGATAACAATTTCAATAAATCATGAGGTGGCAGGTGTTATGAAGCTCTAGTTCAGATGCTTTACATTACACAATGGTAGTGGTTGCTTAGAGGTTCTCTTGTTGTGCCCCTCCCGCCACACCTTCCCCATATTGTTGGGGGTGAGCACTCCATCCTAGTCCGTCTCCTCGTTTTCATAGGCCTACCTGGTTGCCTCTTGGATTTAGGAGGAAATATTTCATCATGTCTTAATGCTTTGTGTACACCCACGTAGCCATACTGAAAGACTTGGTGTTGGAATTTGGTTTTTGGTTAAGTGATAAAATCAAAACTTGAAAAAAGTGATTTTCGTATCAATTTCGGTCAAATATTCAGACTTGATCCGATGGTCAAATTGCAAAAGTGAATAGACCAACTTGTTCTGCTCGTTAGTAGATCGTCGTGGTATATTTGGAATCTCAAAATAAATTTCGGATGAATGAGAAATTGCGGTCCAAAGTTGGGAAGAAAATAGAGGAAGCTGTTTGGAAAATTGACTAAGATTGTTGCTAGTTTATGACTGGGCTATCGCTCGAGCGTCAGGCAAGCAAAAAAGTCATTGTTTTTTATCGCTCGAGCAAGGCGTTGGCGATAGGCTAGCGATAGTGAATGGTGCCACATTTGGCAAGAGTTGTTGAGCTTAGGGCGGGACATTTCATTTAGAACCTCTGTTCTCTCATTTTCTATATGTAGGACCTCATGGACATTTCTTTTGCATCCCATATCATATTTGCACTGAAAATTTCAGTCAATGGAAATTGTTGGAAGAATGAAGCAAATTGCCTAATGTCGTGATACGGAACCAGTAATTTGTCTAGGAAAAAGATTTTAAAATAAGTAATTTTTGATTGGTTAAAATTGGTAGTAAGTAAATTAGTGTGATAGAAAATAAGAATTACTTTCAAAATTATACACACTTCTTTAATCATTAATATGAAAATTAACATTCTGAAAGCATGATCGAAAGTGAAAAATTTACTTGAGAAATAATTTAACTTTCTTCTTTAAATTAGCCAAACTCCTTACCCTCTTCGAATTTGAAACTAATCTTAGGGTTTGTTCAAGCTAGGCACATGGACTAACTTATTTACCTTTAGACTTTTGCTGGCAAGGGTGGATTTTAGAAAATCAAAACCGAGAATTGAGGGTTTGGCTTAGAATTCATAGACAATTACGGGAATTGAGGACTGAGATATTGTATATTTTCGATGGTTTTATAGAGGAATAGATGGGGGTTTGTAATAGTGATTTGGTTGGTGGAATAACTCAGGTGGTCACAGTAAACGAAGGTTTGAGTTGCATATTTTGACAATAGAATTGAATGTCTTCCCATACATTTAATTTTTTCTTCTTGTATAGTTATTATCTTATTCTTTAAAAGGAGAATTCAATTTTTTATTCTCCAATATTAGTAACGATCTATTGAAGGTCAAATAACAAATATTGCAGTGATACATAAATTTCAAACTTTTATTTGCTTATGGAAGTTATCACTAGATATCTTCACATTCACACAGCACGCACCAACTCGTTACTACAGAAAATTCTTAAATTGACTTATCATATTATGCCTAAAATAGCACTGGAAAGCTTATTTTTGGTAACATGAAGTTTCTTGCTTTCCCACATTAAGTTGTCTCAGACCCTGAAAATCACAAGAAATTTAAATAAGTTAGTGCTAATAGCTACGAGAATTGATCAAATTACAACTACATGAAATACACACAAACAAATATATTTGTTAACAAAATTAAAGTATCATATTCCTTACTGATTATATTCCATTCGGATTCTTCCGGCATCAGTGTTAGCAATGGTGGAGAAGGCTTCCTGGGAGAGATCAAATTGGCCAGTTCCGCATCCTGGGCAAAGATCTACAATTGTAACGATTACTTCACTCCCCGTGCAAGGTTGTGGTACGCCTTGGTTGGTCGGTCCAGTGCACGTCACTCTGTACCTTGTTCCACATGCTGCTCCATTGTTGTATAATGAAGGATTTGCTGCTGCTATCATTCTGCCTCGGTCTTCGTTGCCATAACATGCAGATGCTGCAAACAGTTTAACCAGTGTCATAAGCTTGTAGACACTCAGGGCCATACCATTAAGTCGATAGACAATTGTGGTTACAAATGAATTTTTTAGAAGGTATAGGTATGTATTGAAATCACTATCATCAGATCCAAAGCCTCTACTTTGTCGCATGAAAAATATATTTGAACAATAACAAACAATGACATCCTAATAGAAAAACTTATTAATTAATCCAAATAAGATCATGAATGGAAAACTTACGAAAATAAGTAGTGTAGAAAGTGGCAGTTCCGGGAATGGCACTGGTCATGGAAATCAAGCTTGTGGCAATGATTACCACAATTATGATACGTTCAATTGCCATTCTTAAACAATTTAAGCAACAAAAGCTTTAAATTTTTCTGCGTCTAACAACATATTATGCCTATTTATAGAACAAAGTTGCTACAGTAAAATGTGCAATTTTTCTTCTATCGCCAGAGGCGGACGCAGAAGTTTAAAGCTAGGGAGGAACAATCGAACTTGTAAAGAAATTGGGAGAAATTTTTCAATCGAAAATTTACGTTAAAAAAAATCATACCCCATGTAATTTTGCATCCGAAAATTTACATGGGATATAACTTTTTTAGATGTAAAATTTTGAAAATTTTTTATGTCATATTCCATATAAAATTTCCTAATAAAATGATGAAAATTATATTGAAAAATTTGTATTGCAAAAATAATAAATATTAATGAAATAATTGAATTTTTTAAAGAAAATGCGAGTTAAATGTTTTTTTTAAAACTCACGTTTAATGCATTTTTAACTGTTTTCGATATCTGTTTGGACTATTTGATATGCCCATAATGTAGTTCTCGAAATAAGTTTTGAGATGACATAAGCAATTTGTAGATTCGACTAACGTGCGATCGTCGAAAATTTTTTTAAGTTAGCATGTTATCGAAATTTTCGAAATATTAATTTTGAACGACTTACTTTGACAAGTCGTAGCATTTGCTACGATTGATCGTTTCATACGCTATTAACGACGTAGAAAACTAGACCGTGAACACCTCGAAATTGTATTAAGAATGCAAGATTTCGCCCTTGTTTGATAGAAAGTTAAGATTTTGTTAAAATGCGAGAGAAAAAGAGAAAAAATAAAATTTATTGTGACTTTGTCCTTATTTGATGGAGATTAAATTCCATTTTTTAGTAAATTTTGATAAAAGTTAAATAGTTATGGATTCCATAAAATACCCCCATGGGTCTGCCCTGTCTGTCGCTGCTAAATTCTAATCGGAAATGGATTTCTTCACACGCAGTCCAGAAAATGACCTCTTGCAGGAAAAGTATTAATTATTGTTGGTAAATTTCGTTCTATTTCCAAGAGAATGCATGGCCTTTCATTAATTGGAAAATGGACTTAATTTGTATTGACTGGCATATACCATGTATATTCTTTTCTAAGATAATTTTCTTTACATTTAACATCTCTTAAAATACCAAACTGAATATCCACTAAAGTACTAAACCTCTGCCGATTGATCTTCAAAATTTTTGCACAACCTTGCAAGATATACAAGTGGGATCTTCGCTGTCCATCCAACTCGACATGAGCACCTTTAAAAACATTCAAAGCTCCACCTTTTCCAGTGAATTATTACACTTTTGAATCAAGAGTACTCAATGATATAAGATTTCTCCTAAAGTCTGGAACTTGTATCACCTCATCAAGTGTTCTAATCGTCTTATCCCACATCCTAAGTCTGACCCTTTCAATATCAGCTACTTCATAGGGTATGTTGTTTCTATAACCACGACACCTTTCGAAACTTCTTCATATGTTGAAAACGAATCCAGATTAGGACACATGAAAAGTGCAAGCTATATAAAGAATCAAATCCTAATCAGGTTTGGTGTCGCCATCAGAAATAACCAAAATTACTGTCACTTTAGCTATTTTTTGCAATATCGGCTTCACCTGAAGTTTTTGGTTGCTTTCCTTTTTTGATTTACAACCAATTTTTCTCTATTCAGCAACTTATAGCAATCATTATTTATGTGCTCCTTCTTGCAATAGTTACAAATTTTATTAATCAAGTTAGACTACGAACCACCCCTCTCATAACCACTATGAACAACAAGACCTTATCTTTGAGTCTCAGATACAACAAGACACTTGATCTTCTCATTTGAAAATAAAGCATCATATACTTTTTCCTTGGTGAGAGAATCACGACTATATAATATTATGTCTCTAAATGACATATATGAAACAGGCAATGAACACAGTAAAATCAAACCCTAATCCTTTTCATCACGTTGTTTCTCCCCATTGACCAATTTGAGGACATTTTGTCAAAACCCAACAAAGTATCGTCCAAATTCATTTGATTGAGCACTGCTCGCATCTTAACCCGCCACAACGAAAATCTAGTGATGTGATCCAAGTGCCGAATATTTCACTTCATGGTTGTCATTACAAGAACAAAATATCTCGAACAAGTAAAACATTAAACTTAGATACCACTTTTTATGAATTGAAGACGAGATTATATAGTACAATATAAAGTAGCAATCAAAACACAAGAAAAATACAAAGAAAGAATACAATGAATACTGTATTTTTAACTTAATTCTAACTTATATAAAGTCATATAAAAGCCAAGAATAGTGGTACCCTTAAAGTGTTAAAATTATAATCTTCAAAATTTACGGACTCAGATAGGTCCGCTCTAGCAAATTGGCTTATCCCGTTTAAATTTCAGTATTAGCGCATTATCGTGTGGGGTAACGTTAGGGTTGGGGTTACCGTGAAGGGGTAATCATTGCTTGTGCTAGAAATTTAGGAATTAATTATTCTATTTGAAATGTTAGTTCTAACTACAAGTTGATATTTACTTATGTGCTTAATTGCGTTTGAATTTTGAATTTTTTGTTGATATACCTTCGTGTTGCATTGGTTATTCCGTTAGAACACCTTGCCTTGACCCGTTCGAACATTCCCTTGATCTAAAATCGTGAATCTTACGAAACACTGAGAATTTAGAACGGTGTATATTGTTGCCTTATGATTACTCTGTGTGACTTATTTGTCTAATTTTTTGGTTGTTTTGTTTTTAAAAATGTCTTCGCATTTCGAAATTGGAATTTTCAATGGGAAATGAGACTTTTCAATTTGGCAACAAAAGATAAAGGGGATTTTGGTTTAATAAAAAGTTTCAAAGGCCATAGATGACAAATTTCCTGCAAATTTAACAGAAGCACAAAAGAAGAATATGATAAACTTACATACACTTGAATTATTTTACACATATCCGACATTGTTTTGAGAAAAGTTGAAAAACTTAATTCTACTAAAGAATTTTACCCTAGTTACTGCATTTACATTCGTTTGTAATCCTTTCTACATGTGTGTGATTGCTCAATTCCGTTGCATTTCAATGCGTTTGATATGTGCATTGGCATGAATTGATGTGATCTTATTATTTGGCGTAATTGTTTACATGCATAGTGGGTTCGGGATGCATTAGCAACGTGTGTGTATGTCTTTTGGTAAGGTGAAGTATAGATGCCTAAGGGTACATTGGTGGTTTGTACCAGGGATGTGGAGCGCGAGATTTGGATTACGAGTGGAAATGTGATCAAATGTTGGAATCCTTTATCTATGAAGAGACCCTGATCAGGTGGAGTGTGAGAGAGACACTTTTATTTCTTCTGTTAGGTAGAGACCCATTATCTACATAGGTTGGGAGAAGTGATGTGGTGATAGAGGATTATCCCGAAAACTTAGGTCTATAGAGGCTTACCAGTTAGACACACGTGTTTTGAGTGATTAGTCTAGCGAGCATGATAGGTGATCAGGTGAGATATGTGTTCTCGAGGTGCGAGCAACACAGAATGGGATGGGATAGTGTTGAGAGATCTTTTCGTGGGGTCATTTATGCATTTGTTGCATATGTGTTGGCCTGTTGATTAACTTGGTGTTAATATGTCGTTATGTGTTAAAATGTTTTGAAAAGATCTATGTGTTATCCTATATATGATATCTCCATCGCTTGTTTATTTGATCTTGATTGATTACTGTGATTATCTGCTTCTACTTGGGTGTTTTCTTGACCATAGCCCTGGTGAGTACATGGAGCGGGTATGGTATGTATTTCAGGTTCGAAACATGAGACAAGGTTTGCGATACCAATTTTATTGGTTGCCTTGATTGTGTAAGTATAAATTTTGTGTTTTGTTTGCTTGCAGATTTATTGAGAATCAAGGTGGAGAGTTGTTGGGTTTTTTGATACTCAATAAATTCGGGCGATGATGAAAAACAATTGTCGAAAATTTATCGACACCATAAACTTGGTTCCACTCGACTACTACTGACACTTTTGGAAGGTCCAAGTTGGAGATGGATTGGTGGTTGTGATTAGTTTGTGGGTTTAGATTATTGTTAGACCCATTTACCTTGTTATTTAGTTGGCTCAATCAATTGGTTCTTTGGCCCAATAATATTTGACCTAATCCATTTGAATATATATCCATCCATTTTCAAACCGTTAGTTGTGTGGTGCAATAGTGTGTGAAGAAAGAGGGTAGCTGTTCTTGGTGTTTTGAGTGGGACCATTGCTTCCTTCTCCTCTTCCTTTCTTTGTAGTTAATTGCATCCACCATTATTGATCCTTTGTGGGTTAATAGAAGAGTAAACTTGTGGCAACCGGGTGAAGGAGTATTGAGTTGAACCTTGGTGTATGTGGTGATTGATTGTAGTTGTTTCTGAGTCTGGAAAGTAAAGTTTGGAGCACCAAAATCTAACACATATCGTTTATAAATAGGGAGTTCAATTGCTTACTCAATAAACAAAAAATAAACTATATGAATTATTTTTTTTCTTTCCATTTTACTAAATCTTCTGAAAGATGCAAAATAATTAATTCCATGAAAATTTTATTATGCAAAAGAATAATGCTAAAAGGAATAGTAGAATACCAATAAAATAAAATATCACGTAAAATGGGACATCTAAATAAAAGGACATCAACTCTCCTAAGTCTATGTCCCATGACATTTACATCTGCACATGGTATTTCATTGTTACCCACATGGCAACATTCATCCAGTACATACTGTTCTGACTGTTGGTCTTCTCACCACCCGACAAACCCCTAAAAATTCCAGCAAATAATTTTTGTTTTTCCTTCTCCTAAAGTTTGAATTTTCATACTAAAATATTTTGACTCTTTGGCCGTTAATTGGGGTTTAGTTCGTAGAAAAACATGCGCTACATCAAGATATTATCAAGGTGAATGAGCAACCTAATTTGATTTTTCTGATTATTCATAATAATTTCTCGAATGAGTTGTAAAGTACCAAGTGCACTCGAATTTATCATGCTAATCCTTAGACTCTTTACATTGAAGCATTCTTTTTAGGAAGACATGAGTTGTTTTTAATGAAGTAGGTTACATTTTCAGATTAATGTGTATGGTAGTTACAATTTCATTGTGATGCAAGAAACTGAAAATTATATATTTAAAATAGAATTTACAATATACATAAATAAAATAAAATAAATTAGGCAACAATTGTACATTAGTGATGTGGCACTCTCTGTGTCACAAAATAATTCCTGTAATAATTTTGTATGTTGTAAAATAAAATATATGAAATATATGAATAATTGCGAAATAAATTAGATAATAATTATACATATTTACACAAATGATGAAGCGAAACTCTCTGTGTTGCGAAATAAATTTAATTACAAACATCACTTGTTATTGAATAAATTGTATTAAAAACATTGAATATCTTAGAATAACATTATGCAACATATCAAATGCATTGTAAATCATATTTCGCAACAAATATGACTTATTATTAAAGATATATCACTACGAGTGTGTGTTTGTTGCAAAGTAGAATAGATAACAAAAGTTATACCTTTAAAATAATATTAACAACAATATTTTCATTGCAAAAAACTTTTTTGGAATAATTGTTTCGACAAATAAACTTGTCGTCCTTTTAATTTTTTGCGACAAATATTTTATGTGACGACATTATGACAACAAATATCTTCTTGTTATTTCGTACTTTTTGCGTCAAACAAATAGTGTTACGAGTTTATTAATACGATGAATGAGCAAAAGTTGTCGAGGAATACAATCCGCTACTCATATAGCGCGACAATGTTCGCTACAAGCATCTTGTTGTCGCTAAATTACTTTTACAACACAATCTCAATTTTTGCAACAACATTTTTTTTTCGCAAAATCGGTTATTTGTTGTAGTGGTTTTTATTTTTTAACTGACATGAAATTAGAATTTATTTCCACCTTTACCTATCAAACGGACCCTAAGTTCTTTATAATATAAATATGTGGAAATGAGTTGTAGATAACTGAGTACTATTTGTACATCCCTATATGAATAAAAAAATGACTTGATATTTATAAACACTAGTAAAACGTATGCATAGTTCAAAAGTATGAAACTCAAATCTGTCATTTGACGAGCAACCATGTTTTTGGCAACAATTTTTTTTTCTTTGTTTCTGTAATCTAATACTCTTTGTTTTCTTTGAAGATTGGAGTGTGCAGATTGCCAGCTAGTATTAGCCTGGAGAAAAAACAGGTTTAAATGCAAGAATTAATAAAATTAATTTTTTAATTTGTATTGCTAAATTGGTTTGTTTTTCTAAAAAGTGAAAACTTTAAAACTTGTAAGTTAATAAAATTAATTTTTAATTAAAAAACGGTTCGGTTTGATTTTATGCAGTTTATGAAAATTGAAACCTAAACCAAACCATTTTGAAACGGTTTGGTTCAGTTTGAGGAAAAATAAATCGCGGGTCCACGTGGATCCGACCCAACGATTTCAGTTCGGTTTGCGGTTTTACAGTTTTTTTGTGCAGCCCTAACACCTACCAATCATGTGAACTGTTTGCATATGCTCTCTTCCTTTGGCAAACAGACACACATCAATATTATTTGTCCAGGGGGTTTGAATACTGATCTCAAGAAGTAAAATTTGTTTTTCTTGAAAAAAATATTAATTTGCGTTTTTTATTTTTTGCAGAATTTGTAGCCAAGGAGTGATATTTGAGGCTCATGGAGATTCAGAAGCTTTTCAGAGGGAGGAAATGGCACAAATATGTCCCCCACCTGTCGACTTTTTAACCAAGGGGAAAATAAAAGAAAAATAAGTTAAAATATATTGGAAAAACAAAGAAGGTTGCAGTCTCGTTACATTTCAACACAAGAGTTAAATTCTTGTCACACTTCTTTTACACCCAACCATTTAACTCACCTGTTACAACAAAAAGTCACATTTTGATTATGGGAACAATACATTTATAAGGTTTTTACTTTACACATTTTCAAAAATACAAAAACAAGTTCCTAATTTCACAAATCAGGTTTTTTAATTTTTTATTTATGAATTAATGAATTATTAAATCAGTTTATTATTAAATATTTAATTCTAGTATAATATAATTACCCCACCCCACCTCCACCACCCCTACAGCTCCAGGGATTATTCCGGCTATCGTTCCGATCACAATTCATCTTCGGCGACTGCTCCAATTTCGACAACTATTCCAACTCCGGCGAAAATTTTTAGGTCAAAATTCAAAATTTTCATAGGTCACAATTTGTTTATTGGTCACAACTTAAAAATTTAAAAGTCACAATTTGTTCATCGATCACAAATCACAAAATCTATAAGTCACAATACTTATTTAGGTCACAATTTATCAAATTATTGGTCATAAATTAATAATTTTTAGGTCACACATCATGTATTGGCCACATTTTATCTAATTCATTGGTCACAAATCAATAGTTGTATATGTCACATATTATTTTATTTGTCACAGATCCAAAAATTACTGGTCACAATTAGATTTTTTGTGTCACCATCCCCGAGACCACCAACGACTTATGTGACCACCCCCGTGACCATTGCTGTCATTGTCTCCAGAACCAACAGCACCACCCCGTGACCACCGCCGACTTCTGTGACCACCCCCATGACCACCACCTCACCACTGCTACCATCCGCTGCGAATACCACCATCACCAACAACCACACAAATCATTTACGGCCAGATCGTAACTTCTGCAGATCGCCACTAGATTCGCCAACAACGCCGATCCACCGTAAAACCACCTCACCGCCGCCAATATCCACCACCATCACCAAATCCACCTACACTACCACCAACAGAAAAATCCCCAAAAACCACATCCACCACTAACCACAAATCCACAGATCCATAATCACTAACACCGTACAATCACCAACCACAAAACCAACCGTGGAGACCCTACCAGTTACCACCACCATCCTCGCCGCCGTTTGGAGAAGAGAACGACGACGGCTATAGGCTTCTGCAACCGTCAGCTGTTGGTGGCTATGGAACGAAACTGTAGCTGGTGTTAACTGAGGTAGCAGTGGCTGAAAATGGCAATATATGATGTGGTGAGCTGTAAACACACCAAAGAATGGGAGGAATCTTGGCAATTTGTGGGTAGAGACTCTAATAGAGTTGTCGGCCATGGTGGATTTGCAAGGCTTAGTGTTTGAATGACTAGCAGGGTCTCGTCCTGGTACTTGCTGCAGATATTGGGGGACTGGAAGATGGTTGTGGATGAAGAGGAGTGCGAGGAGACGGTGGTGGTGTAAACGTGGGGTGAGCTCTCAATTTGTGGACGAAGAGAGAAATGATTAGGGTTAGGTGCTAATAATAAATCAGATCGCATGGCGGGTTTTTATAGTTTTGTTTCCAATATTGGAGCTCCTAGCAATGTGAAAACTGAGCTTGATTCTTTCTTGGATGAGCCTATATTGCCTCGGTCGGATAATTTTGATATATTGACATGGTGAAAAGTAAATGCAATCAAATATCCGACTTTATCTCAAATTGCAAAAGATATTTTTGCGATCCCGGAATCTACAGTGGCGTCTGAATCTGCCTTCAGTACTAGTGGTAGATTTATTAGTCCCTCTTATAACTAACCCGTTTATGAATTATCTTATAACTAATTATTTTACTTTATTAATAGCGAATTCTGCGCCATCTGCATATTTTGGATGTTGCTCCAAAATGAATGATGAAGATATTGATGAGGAGGTATTTTTATTTATCAGATATTGTAAATTTTAATCATAGTTATTATGAATCTATGATAATATTGAGTATAATATTTTTTTCGTTTTTCAAGACCCATCTTGTGTCATCTCTAGCCGTGCTGATGATTGAAGTTATGAAGATGTTTTTAGTTATTTTTCTTGTTGGAAAATTTTCGTCTTGTGAAGTTTTTTGCTTTATTTTGTTGTTTTGTGGAGAATTTGTAACTTGTTACTGGAGACTCAAGCCGAGACAAAAACTAACTATATGCCACATTTCTTGCATTTAAAATGAATGGGTAGTTTGTATTTAATTTTACGAGGGTTTATGGATTTATGTTCTTAAATTTGATGAAAAAATATTTTTTGGAAATAGAGTTATTTTTTCCTTAACTGTAACTTGCCCTATTGCCATCCCTAATTAGGCCTGAAATTTCCATAAACAAATGTTGGGTTTTTCTTCTTTTTGAGGGAATTACACCTATTTTACCCATTTTTAAATATTAATTCATATAATACAATCCCAATTTATTTATTATTTTTTTTTATCCTAGTAATACTACTTTTAATACAGTAGTGAAACATAAAAAACTGCTTAATTCACTAATTAATTATTTTGGGAGCTTATATCTCTCCACCAAACAAGCCCAATCAAATTAACACAATTAAGGCTCAATATCGCCAATGTCCCGTCCCACAAATGAAAACCCTCACCATATTCATTTAAGAATCGAAATCTGAAACCCTATAATCCCCAAAATCAAGGCATCCCACGAATCTCACAACCCCATATATCATAATGTTTACTCCATATTCTCAATATCGAATCAATGGTTTTATCATTGAATGCTCGAGATTTGGGGTTTCTATCATTATGAAGCAACAGATAAACATGATGACAAAAAATTCAATACCAACTGATATTCCATGAACCCGACCTCGATGACTGGGCCCGACCTGAACCATCCCGTAGGCCCCAAAAAATGACCTTGGTCCAGGTCGAGCTCGAGGTCGTGTACTACGCCATCTGGTGGTACCTCGCATCCCCCGATCTATACAGATAACCCACTGCATGTCCGATCTCACTACACTCCTATTCAATTGCAAATTCTACCTTAGCTCCAACACTACAATCCTACCTTAACTCAAACACCCGAAAAAGGTAAAACTACTAGAAGTTCAATCCTTCTAGGAGTCTTCCACACAGGAAGTTCAATCCCACTGGGATTCCACCACCTGCATCTATAAATACGCAACCCAACTTCGCCATTGAGGTACGTTTTTTATTCAGTCATCCAGCATAAATTTCTCTCAAGAAGTTTAACTGACTTAAGCATCGGAGGGGCAACGAGGACACACCTCGCTGCCTTTGTTTCAGGTATTGAAGAAGACCAGACCGCGTGGGGTCCTCTCGTGCAGCTTGAATTCATCCAGGTACGAATTTTGGTAGCATCATTGGCGCCGTCTGTGGGAACTCGCTACCAAAAGTCATGGTGAACACACGTTCAGGAAACCTCCCAAACAAGTTCTTCCGCTCTTAACCAACCCCTCGCCGGAGACCATCCGGGTCCCCAAGACGTGTCATCGGGAGAACAACATCCACCGGCGACCGCCCCTCCCGGAGAGTTGGAGGAGCTCCGCCAGCAGGTGGCCATGCTCACTCAGCTACTACATCAAAGATCCACACCCCCGATACCTTCACCTCAGAGTAATATCGCGGCCGATGAGCGACCCCATAGCCCAGGTCAAGGCGAAGCAAGAGCCTCGTACGCACAAAGATATCCCCACCGGTTCGCAATCAATTACTATGAGCTCGGCTGATCTTGCACGGATCATCCAAGAGGGGATCGCGGCTGGAATGCTCCAGAAATCTCAGACAGCAGCCGGATTCACCCCTAACACCCCTTTTACCCCCGAAGTATTGTCGTACCCCCTACCGGATCGGTTTAAATACCCCCGAGTGAAAGAGTATGACGGGACAACAGACCCTATCAACCATCTCAACATATACACGGATATCATGAATTTGCAGGTAGCGCCCGACGCCGTTATGTGCAAGGCATTCCCTCAAACACTCACCAACGCAGCCCGAGATTGGTTCTCCACGCTGGAACCCAACTCCGTATCTTCGTTTGCGGACCTGGCGGACAAGTTCTCCGCGTTCTTTGCTAGTAGCAAGCGCATCAGGAAGACGGCCGCATCACTCATGCAAATGCGTCAGGGGCCCAGCGAAACACTTCGGAATTTCATGGCGAAGTTCAATAAGGAGAGGCTTATGATCCCCGATCTCCACATCACGGCTGCTGTTTCTGCCCTAACCTATGCCGTAAGATGTGAGGCGTTTAAAATGTCACTATCGAAGACTCCTCCGAAGTCGATAACCGACCTGCTGACCCGAGCGGAGAAGTACATCAACATGGAGGAGACCATGTTTCCAAAGAGAGATGCCATGCCTGTGAAAAAGCCTGAGCTGAAAAGGCCTCACGAGTCCAACCATCGCCCGGATCCCGCGCGAAGCAAACCAAGGCAAGACCCTCATCCGGCACCTTTCACCCGTCTGAACACAACAAGGTCTAACATATTGATGGAGATCAAGGACCTTAAAGAATTGAAGTGGCCCCCTAGACTTCGGGATCCACCTGAAGCCCGTGACAAGAGCAAGTATTGCGACTTTCATCGGGATCATGGACACACAACCGACGGATGTTTTGCTCTGAAACGTGAGATCGAGGCTCTCATCAAGAGGGGTTTCCTGGGCGCGTATGTCAGCGAAGAGAAACGCCGGCGGGACAACCAGAATAGGGGTAGGGCCCTTGAAGGTGGGAATAAACAACCCACTGCCGGGACCATTAATGTCATCATCGGGGGAACCGCTTCGGGAGGCGACTCCAACAGTGGGCGTAAGCAATACGCCAGGCAATACCATTCGGTCTCAACCGTGGAACTAGGTGACGCAGACGATATCACATTCGGGTCGAGGGACCTAGAGGGCGTGTCTTTTCCTCATGATGACGCCTTAGTCATAACAGCGATCATCGCTAACTTTGAAGTGAAGAGAATTTTGGTGGATAACGGAAGCGCGGCCAATGTGCTATCGCATGAAGCCTTTGTCCAAATGGGTATATCATCAGAACAGCTCAAGCCGGTCAAAACTCCCCTTCAGGGTTTCGGGGGAGGTATAGTTATTCCGGAAGGTGTTGTCGGACTACCCCTCACATTGGGGTCGGAAAAGAGGAGAGTCACGCATGTCACAACATTCCAAGTGGTTCGCGCCCCTATGGCTTACAACGCCATACTGGGAAGGCCATTGCTAAACCGAATCAGGGCGATTGTCTCAACTTTCCACCTGGCATTGAAATTCCCCACTAGCGGGGGGATCGGAGTAGTCCGAGGGAGCCAATCAGTGGCAAGACAGTGCTATGTCACCAGTGTTCGCGAAATCAGGACCGACGTCATGCAACTATACGAGGTCGAGCATGACCTCGAGCATCGAGGTAGGCTCGCCCCAGTTGAAGAGATGGATGAGGTCGAGCTCGAGTCTGGAAGAAAAGTCACCATTGGCCGAGACCTTGATCCTACAACCAAGACCCAACTTGTTGACTGCCTAGCCCGCAACCTTGATGTTTTCGCTTGGAGCGTTGAGGACATGCCCGGAATAGACCCGGAGGTTGCAGTACACAGGCTCAACGTAACCCCGGGTGCGAGACCAGTAAAGCAGAGGAGGAGACAGTTTGCACTCGAACGAAGAGAGGTCATACGGGAAGAAATTGCCAAACTCGTCAAGGCAAAATTCATTCGGGAAGTTCATTACCCCGATTGGCTTGCCAACGTCGTTCTTGTGAAAAAAGCCAATGGGAAGTGGAGAGTGTGCATTGACTTTACAGACCTAAACAAAGCATGCCCCAAAGACAGCTATCCCCTACCTCGAATCGATAGTCTTGTAGACAGCACCTCAGGCCATAAGTTGTACAGCTTTCTGGATGCATTCTCTGGGTACCATCAAATTCTCATGTCGGAAGACGACCAGGAGAAGACCTCATTTATGGCAGATTCAGCCATTTACTGCTACAAAGTCATGCCTTTCGGTCTAAAGAATGCAGGAGCTACCTATCAAAGGCTAGTTAACAAGATCTTCGCTCACCTAATAGGGAAGAACATCGAGGCGTACGTAGACGACATGGTCGTCAAAAGCAAGCAAGTGGGAGGTCACATTGCAGACCTTGAGGAAGTATTTGCCACACTGCGGAAATACAGAATGAAGCTGAACCCCACGAAATGTATGTTTGGAGTAGCCTCCGGCAAGTTCTTAGGGTTCATGATCACACATAGAGGAATAGAGGCCAACCCGGACAAGATCCAAGCCTTGGTGTCAATGCAAGCCCCGACCTGCAAAAAGGACATTCAAAGATTGGCAGGACGAGTAGCGGCACTGAACAGGTTCGTCTCTCGAGCAGCTGACAGGTGTGTCCCCTTCTTCAAAACCTTGAGGGGTAACCAGAACTTTGATTGGAGCGAGGAGTGCAGTGTTGCTTTTCAGAAGCTGAAGCAAACACTATCGACGCCCCCGGTCCTCACCAAGCCGGAACCAGGTGACACATTACTATTGTACTTGGCCGTTTCGGAGAATGCGGTAAGTGGAGTGCTGGTGAAGGAGGCGGGAAAGGTCCAGAGACCTATTTACTATGTCAGTAAGGTGCTTCTCGATGCAGAGACTCGGTACACCCTAGCCGAACAGCTCGCATTGGCATTGGTCGTGGCTGCCAGGAAGCTACGCCAGTATTTCCAGTCTCATCCAGTTATTGTGCTCACCAATCAACCGCTTAGGCACATACTTCAGAGGCCAGATGTCTCTGGAAGACTATTGAAATGGGCGATTGAACTGGGTGAGTTTGACATAGAGTTTAAACCACGGCCCGCCATTAAGGCGCAGGTTTTAGCAGACTTCATCGCGGAACTGACCCCAAGACCTCGGGGGCCAATGGATTCTGGCCCGATCAAGAACTTGGAAATTTGGGAAACCTTCGTGGATGGAGCATCTAATAATTCGGGGTCGGGTGCGGGAGTCATACTCACTAACCCTAGCAGGGCCATCGAGATTCAGTGCGCGTTTAGATTTGATTTCGAGGCCACTAACAATGAAGCGGAGTACGAAGCCGTCATCCTTGCTCTGGAACTTGCATGCAATCTTGACATTCAGCATATTAAAGTCTTCAGTGACTCACAACTTGTGGTTGGCCAAATCGAGGGCACTTTCGAGAGAAGAGAAGAGAAAATGAGCTTGTATTGCCTAAAGGTACATGACCTCCGAAGACGTTTCAAGGACTGTGAAATCATCAAAATTGCTAGAGCGGAAAATACTAAGGCCGACGCCCTATCTAGACTTATGTTCATGGGGATAGACGGACTAGACAGAACAGTGCATGTCAAAATGGTGACAGAACCTAGCATAACGCAAAAGCCAAGCATCATGGACATTGACCAAGAGCCTTCTTGGATTGATCCTATATTCGAATACCTAGCTGATGGGAACCTACCTCATGATCCAAGAGAGGCGCGAAGCATCAAGACTAGAGCCTCAAGATATTGCATCATCGGAGGAGTTTTGTTTCGCCGAAGTTTCACTCTCCCTTACCTCAGATGCCTCAAGCCGACCGAGTCCCTTCGAGCCTTAGCAGAAGTACACGAAGGTATATGTGGAAATCACCAAGGGGCTCGCGCACTAGCTTACAAGCTCATACGATACGGGTATTACTGGCCAACCATGAAGAAGGACGCTACGAACTATGTGAAGAGATGTGATAAGTGCCAGAGGTTCGGTAATCTGATACATACCCATGCTGAGGAACTAACCTCCATATCCCATGCTGCCCCTTTTGAGCAATGGGGAGTGGACATACTTGGGCCTTTTCCACTGGCAAAAGGTCAAGTGAAATTTGTTGCTGTCGCAGTAGAGTACTTCACAAAATGGGTGGAGGCTGAACCCCTGGCGATAATCTCGGAACCCAAACTCAGGTCATTCGTATGGAAATCCGTTGTGTGCAGATTCGGGATACCGAGAGTTCTGATAACGGACAACGGAAGGCAATTTGATAATTCGCAATTTAGGAACTTCTGTGCCAACCTCGGGATTGAACATCGCCTAACCTCGGTCGCGCACCCCCAGAGTAACGGCCTCGCCGAAGTAACGAACCGGATTATATTGCAAGACCTTAGAACAAGGATTGGAGACGCCAAAGGAAGCTGGCCCGAAGAGCTGCCCGCTATACTTTGGACATACAGGACCTCTCACAAAACAACGACGGGAGAGACCCCTTTCATGTTAGCTTTTGGCGTAGAGGCCATGATCCCAGTCGAGGTCGGTATCCCAACACAGAGGATGATTGACCCCCGCAGCGAAGAACAGACAACGGAGCATCTTGACTTGATTGAGGAAGTGCGAGAACAGGCTTCCCTACGAGCTGCAAGTTATCAAAACAAAGCCGCAAAGCACTTCAACACAAAGGTAAAGGCCCGAAGGTTCAGAGTTGGCGATTTGGTCTTAAGAAAGGCAGCGGCAGCCGGACATCCCCCGGGTAAGTTAGGACCCACGTGGGAAGGACCTTATGAAGTTATACGAAAAGTGAAAGGGGGAGCATACAGTTTGAAGGACACCTCGGGGAAACCGCTCCCAAGGCCATGGAACGCTGACAACTTGAAAGTTTATTACAAATAATCAGTTGCGCAACAAGGCTTCAAGGACCCATGGTTGCTCATCAGTTCGCGCTAAGTTTTGCTTCACAACGACAACACATCCATCACTCATCATAAGTAACTGACTCAAGCAACCAAGTAACAAGGGCCGAAGGTATTTGCAACACGAGTTTAGTTTTTTATTTATTCTGTTGAGATATTTTCAGAACGAGTTTAGTGTTTGTTTTCGTTTCTTTCTAAAGTTTTGGTTTGGGCTTGCATGCCCTCGAATAGTTTACGCATTCGGCCATGGCCAATACACATGTAACACAAAATATCAGAATAACAAGCAAGCATGTTAAGACAAACCGGTCTTTCCACACCCCGAGCACGACCCCAAATGCGCATCGCTTTTTTGTCCAAACTTTGTATCGTCGAGCTCGGGCACAAATTGCCCAAGTTATACGCCTCGAGCTCCTCCAAAGGACTCGAGCTACTTGGCCTACAAATTGCCCAAGTTATACGCCTCGAGCTCCTCCAAAGGACTCGAGCTACTTGGCCTACAAATCGCCCAAGTTATACGCTCGAGCTCCTCCAAAGGACTCGAGCTACTTGGCCTACAAATTGCCCAAGTTATACGCCTCGAGCTCCTCCAAAGGACTCGAGCTACTTGGCCTACAAATCGCCCAAGTTATACGCTCGAGCTCCTCCAAAGGACTCGAGCTACTTGGCCTACAAATTGCCCAAGTTATACGCCTCGAGCTCCTCCAAAGGACTCGAGCTACTTGGCCTACAAATTGCCCAAGTTATACGCCTCGAGCTCCTCCAAAGGACTCGAGCTACTTGGCCCACAAATTGCCCAAGTTATACGCCTCGAGCTCCTCCAAAGGACTCGAGCTACTTGGCCTACAAATCGCCCCAAGTTATACGCTCGAGCTCCTCCAAAGGACTCGAGCTACTTGGCCTACAAATTGCCCAAGTTATACGCCTCGAGCTCCTCCAAAGGACTCGAGCTACTTGGCCTCAGATCGCCCAAGTTATACGCCTCGAGCTCCTCCAAAGGACTCGAGCTACTTGGCCCACAAATTGCCCAAGTTATACGCCTCGAGCTCCTCCAAAGGACTCGAGCTACTTGGCCTACAAATTGCCCAAGTTATACGCCTCGAGCTCCTCCAAAGGACTCGAGCTACTTGGCCTACAAATTGCCCAAGTTATACGCCTCGAGCTCCTCCGAAGGACTCGAGCTACTTGGCCTACAAATTGCCCAAGTTATACGCCTCGAGCTCCTCCAAAGGACTCGAGCTACTTGGCCCACAAATTGCCCAAGTTATACGCCTCGAGCTCCTCCAAAGGACTCGAGCTACTTGGCCTACAAATCGCCCAAGTTATACGCTCGAGCTCCTCCAAAGGACTCGAGCTACTTGGCCCACAAATTGCCCAAGTTATACGCCTCGAGCTCCTCCAAAGGACTCGAGCTACTTGGCCCACAAATTGCCCAAGTTATACGCCTCGAGCTCCTCCAAAGGACTCGAGCTACTTGGCCTACAAATTGCCCAAGTTATACGCTCGACCTCCTCCACAGGACTCGAGCTACTTGGCCTCAGATTGCCCAAGTTATACGCTTGAGCTCCTCGAAAGGACTCGAGCTACTTGGCCTCAGATTGCCCAAGTTATACGCTCGAGCTCCTCCAAAGGACTCGAGTTACTTGGCCTTCAAATGTCCAAATACACCCGAGCCCCTCCACATGCTAAGCAACATGCTCTAGGTACAACACAATATGCATAAAGGTGCTCGAACAAGATAGCATAAAAACATCATTCTTCCATTCATATCAATTCGGGCAACAAAGTTGTACATTTCAAAACAAAAAAGGGGGGATTAAAATACAAAGGAGATCGGGGGTCCTAGTCTAGGTCATCAGCAGTCGCGGCGGGGTTATCCTCGACCTCCTCATCGGCGTTATCCTCGGTCTCCGACGCAGAAAGCTCGAGCTCATTGGCAAGCTCGCTGACAGACTTCAGGTCGTCGATGACGGGCTTCACGTCATCGGGCAATTTCGTCCTCAGAAAAGATCGAGCCAACCGCAGTCCATAATGATATGAGCCCGAGCCGTACTCCCCGAGCAGTGTCTTCTGCTCCTCCGACCCTTTGAACTCCTCGACGGCCTGAGCTCGAGCCCTGCTCAGCTGGTCCTCGACCCCCTTCCGTACATGGACTAGCTCGAGCTTCGCCTCCTCAGCCTCGTCCTTGATCTCCCCGATCTGATCTCGCGCCTTCCTCAATTCAATACGGACGAGGTCGCGTTCCACCTCGAGGTCTCTTATGCGCTTTTCTTTCTCCTCGACTTGTGCCTCGAGATCTGCGACCTTGCTCGAGGACTCGAGGCTCCTTAGAGACAGACCTCGAGCCATGCTCAGGGCCTGCACATGCAGCATCGATCAAAACATAGAACATCATCGATGTAAAAGTCGTTGACCAAAGCAGACTTACATACCTTCAATGTGATCAGCTCAAGAGCCCGAACACCTTCCCCGGGATCGACCTCAGCCTTGTACTTGGCAACCATCGAAGGAATTAAGGGGCATCGAGCATGTTCCTCGAGGACCTCTTGAGGCAGGGGTGCATCATCCTCCAAATCGACGATCTCTGGAAGGCCTCGAGATCCGGAACGACGAGGAGAGGGCTGCGATTGAGGCCCGGGGCTCCTCGAAGGCTGCCCTACCTCATTGGACTTAATGTTCGGGGTCGAGTCACGAGCTCTTTTCTTCCCCTTTGACGGGGCCGGTGGTTTGGCCTGGGGGCCTTTCGCTTTCTTGTGCACGTTGGCTAGAAGTGCTGCGGGGTTGAAAGACATCTCAAGTTCTGCAAGAAAAAGACAAGTCATTAGCTCGATCTGAGTTCGGGTAAATGGCAAAATCAGTGAGGGTTCGACTCATACCCTCGATGCCCCTCACGTTAGCAAGCTCGAGGGTGTCGTCCTCGAGCAAGAAATCCACCTTTGCTGCCAATGGCTCGCGATTAACTAACTTCAGCCTATCCCTCTCCAAAACCTCGACGTTGGGTTGTCCCTCATTAAACCTATCCTTATCGGGGACTGACCACATCGGCCTAAAAGGATGGTCGGGGTTCTGTGGACTAGCAAAAAAATATCTCTCTTTCCAACCACGAAGAGAGCTCGGGGTGTCAGGCGTCCTAAACCCTCCCTTCGCCGACAAATACACAAAGCAATTGAACCCCGGCGAGTATTTCAAGTCGTACACCATCCTCATAAGGTCAGTCCTAGGTTCTACCCCGAGACACCTACACAGGATGAAGAAATAAACAAGTAACCTCCAACCATTTGGGGCCAGTTGGCCTGGGCATATCATGTACGAGGTCAAGAAGTCGAGGAAGAAATGATGCAGTGGCCACCTAAGCCCCGCCTTAAGAGCATCCCGGAAAAAGGTAATCTCCCCATCCCGAGCATCCAACACCGTTTCGTTGGGCCTAGGGGTTCTCACATCACAGGCAGGCATAACCCCGAACTCCCTCGCAATTTTGATGACCACGTGTTCCTTGTACATGGTCGGTATCCTAGGGTATGTCATTATGGTCTCGACCCCGGGGTGTGAGTCAATGGGTACTGCCATTGGTATCAAAGATGTGTTATCGGGGTCGGGGTCTCTAGCGTTTGAACTCCTAGATGTTTGGCTACTACTACTACTACTGCCCCCACTCGATCCCTCACTACTGCTACTTGACATTATAAATAAAATTAACTTAAGGGCTCGAACGCTTACCTCTCCAAAGATCGACGCTCGACAAACACTATTCGCCCTCGAACTCGAACTGCTGAAGGTTTAGAGTAAAAAGCTCAATGTGAAAATGAAAGGTGAAAACAGTGGGTATTTATAGGGGTCAAAGGGGAAGGTGAAAAGTCGCCTCATCCTGATCCTCCATTCTGCCACGTGCCAACCATCCATCGACCACTCCTTTAACCTACACGTGGCCGACGCGTGGCAGCCAGCTGTCACTCTCCAAGGCCCATCAGGTCTGGCCCAAACCCGCTCGTACCTCAGTGCATCTGGGCTCGTAGTTCCAAAGACCAGAACAGACAAGGCCCAAATGCACGGGGGCCTATGATATTCCATGAACCCGACCTCGATGACTGGGCCCGACCTGAACCATCCCGTAGGCCCCAAAAAATGACCTTGGTCCAGGTCGAGCTCGAGGTCGTGTACTACGCCATCTGGTGGTACCTCGCATCCCCCGATCTATACAGATAACCCACTGCATGTCCGATCTCACTACACTCCTATTCAATTGCAAATTCTACCTTAGCTCCAACACTACAATCCTACCTTAACTCAAACACCCGAAAAAGGTAAAACTACTAGAAGTTCAATCCTTCTAGGAGTCTTCCACACAGGAAGTTCAATCCCACTGGGATTCCACCACCTGCATCTATAAATACGCAACCCAACTTCGCCATTGAGGTACGTTTTTTATTCAGTCATCCAGCATAAATTTCTCTCAAGAAGTTTAACTGACTTAAGCATCGGAGGGGCAACGAGGACACACCTCGCTGCCTTTGTTTCAGGTATTGAAGAAGACCAGACCGCGTGGGGTCCTCTCGTGCAGCTTGAATTCATCCAGGTACGAATTTTGGTAGCATCACCAACATTATCAGGTCGCACTTGGCAGTCCAATTTTACAAGCATGGATGCTAGAAGATAATTGAAGGATACGAAACCGACTACAACCTTGTGCCACATAGTGTGAGGAGATAGAGGAAGCTCAAGGCATCGAAAAATTATTAAATTTTATCTATCGACTATGTTTTTGGATAATAGAAAATGGTGTGATTTTCCGTAGCACGTGTAGGTTTTCTATTTTGTCAATCGATCATAGACTAATCTAGAATGAATGAACCAGCTTATAGACATTGGTCATATTATTTTGTCTATTTTTCATACAGAACTATGACCATGTTTAGATATTTAAATAACGTATTGTTCTACTTGTTTATTATCTTATCAATAACTT
Source organism: Fraxinus americana (assembly GCA_035079005.1). Lineage (NCBI taxonomy): Eukaryota > Viridiplantae > Streptophyta > Magnoliopsida > Lamiales > Oleaceae > Fraxinus > Fraxinus americana. The sequence continues at coordinate 301,695 of JAVHZT010000044.1, forward strand.
GTTTTCCAGTTTAAATGTTGGGAACATTTCTGCTTTTGTACAAGGATGAACATGGATGGGTAGGTTTAGTATTTCTTGTTTATTTTTTTGACATATAACCGTTTTCCCAGATTGCTTATTTTAGCAACCAAACAAATGTGCATTCTTGGAAAAATTCAACCTATTTAACGTTGCATTCTTGTAAAAATTTTGGAAGATAACAATTTCGATAAATCAGAAGGTGGCAGGTGTTCGGATGCTTTGCATTACACAATGGTAGTGGTTGCCTAGAGGTTCTCTTGTTGTGCCCCTCCACACCTTCCTTCCACATAGTGTTGGGGGTGAGCACTCCATCCTAGTCCGTCTCCTCGTTTTCATAGGCGTACTTGGTTGCCTCTTGGATTTAGGAGAAAATATTTCATCACGTCTTCATGCTTTGTGCACACCCTCGCAGCCATATTGAAAGGCTTGGTTATGTTCCTACCACCACAATTACCGTAAGTGGATCTCAGGTTCTATAAAATATGATGTGCACTGGGGGACCCAAGGGGGTCCTGGGGGCGCGTGCCCCCAACTTTTGAATTTTTTTTTAAAGTCATGTTTGGTATCGATTGAAATCTAAATTTTAATTTAAATCAAAGTTAACAATTAATTTTAATAATATATTTCATGGAATTCATAACTATTTAACTTTTATAAAAATTTAATAAAAATTTGATTTTAATTTCCACCAAACAGGGCAAAATCACAATAAATTTTAATTTCGATAACATACCAATTTTAAAAATTCTCCAACGATCGTTCGCTAATCGAATTTACAAATTGTTTATGTCATCTCAAAGTTTATTTCGAGAACTATATTATGGGCATATCAAATAGTTTAAACAGATATCCAAAATAGTTAAAAATACGTTAAATATGAGTCTTAAAGAAAGACATCTAACTCGCATTTTTTTTTAAAAAAAATTAAATTATTTCATTAACATTTGTTATTTTTACGATACAAATTTCTCAATATAATTTTCATCATTTTATTAGGAAATTTTATATGGAAAATAACATCAAAAATTTTCGAAATTTTACATCCGAAAAAATTATTTCCCATGTAAATTTTCGGATGCGAAATTATAAGGGGTATGATTTTTTTTGACGTAAATTTTCGATTGTAAAATTTCTCCCAACTTCTTTACAAGTTCGTTTGTGCCCCCCTAACTTTGAAACTCTGCGTCCGCCCCTGACTACGAATGCAAAAGAATACCAACTCATCTCATGTGAACCATCGATGTGCCAGTTCACAAAATATTTTTTTTCAATTTCATGTCATCACAAATCATATGAAGAAGCTACATTATTTATATTGACTTAGTGGTGGCAATCGAGCCGAACCGCTCGGCTCGTACTGTAGTGGCCCACGAGCCCTTCAGGCTCGTCAAAAAACGAGCCCAAGCACGAGCCGAGCAGGCGCTCGGTAGGCGAGACGAGCCACGGCTCGTCTAATTTTATTTTATTTTTTTTAAAGAAGGATAGTTAAAAAAAATCAAAAAAGGTGAGCCCGGCTCAACTCGCTACAGTACGAGCTCGCCCACGAGCAATGAGCCGAGCAGAAGCTCGGCTCGTTTTATAACGAGCAGAGCTCGTGGGCAACCTCGGCTCGGCTCGTTTGCCACCACTATATTGACTGCGTAGATTTTAATTAGGAAACATAATGTGAGGTGTAACCAAGTTGTCGACATTTTGATCGATACAAATTGGATATAAAGCATCAAGTTAACCAAAATATCCAGTTTTCACAGCCAAATGATGACCAAAAAATATAATTCGAAAAAACATTTAGGCAAAGGAGAAATCAATAGAGATTTTCAAGGGAAAGAGAGAGGAAATTAAAAATGGTTGAAAATCAGTTACCGTTCGGTCAGCCAGTTATAGAGGTCATCGATAATTTGGGACTATTTGATCCCTATCCTAACAAACACTCGATCCAAGATAATTTATTCTTCCTTTAAGCAGGCAACTACCATCTTCGATCATATACCATCAACACGTTCCCAAATCATCAAAACATTAAGTTCTATAGGAAAACACATGAAAATCTACATGAGCATAAACAAAATTTTTTACATCTAAGTCATCAATCACAAAGAAATGTCACCGGATGTATTTCGAATGCTTCTGTTTTTTTCATGATTAAAGAATGATACACGAGATTGATTTTTTTACTAGTGTTGAAGCATTACATCTTGGAATGACATGGTGCATAAATTCACGCAAAATACCCATTATCTCGAGTCAATCAAACTATGACCTTAACTAAAGAATGCATCACTATATTTCTTGATAAGCTCTCCCCTGAGATAAAGGATCTAGTGAGTTCCACGCTACCTTGCTTTATATGAAATTATTATAATACCCGTGCTTTGACTGATTCTGAAGCAAGTATTTACTGTTGGATATTAGTCAATTAAAGTGATCCGATAAAGATGTATTGTGACTAATTGGTATTAAAATTCATGGAATTATAGTGTAAAGACCGGAGTGTTGTTTTAAATTGATGAGGGACCAATTTGAAGCAACTAAAATATAGTGATTATTGAGTTACTACTATTATTTTATATGGTTATGGTCTCCATTTGTTGGTGTTCTTCAAGTTTCTCTACATCCCCATCAATAGAGAGCAAAAGTTAAGGAAAGATCACCAATCATTTGGAATATCCTAACCTATCTAGGAAAAGAATCAGATTATCATGCATCAAGGTATGTTTTTATGTTTTGTTATTTTTTCGGATTTCAACATGGAATAAGATCTATTATTATTATTGAGAATTAAGAATTTGATTATTGTGTTGATTGATAATCCTATTATATTTTTCTATCAAGTGGTATCAGAGTCAATCCATAGTTGAAATTTGTGAGAAATTGAAGTTTTTAATTCTGATTTTTATGGATTATTTGAATTTTCATGCTAAGTTATGAAATTAAAACATATTATGTTATGGATCTTCAATTTGGTATTCTATTTCATGTAACTAGCATGTTATTCTTATGGATTCTAACATGCTATTATGGATTCAAGTCTATTGTTATGATTATATTCAAAAATTTTCTTCCAAATTCGGATTTTTGGATTAAAGATTTTGGGATCTGATTTAAAAAAAATAAAAAAATTTACATTTTTTTTTGCAGCCGCGTCGGGATGCTGCTTCTGCAACCTCCTAACAACAGCCCCTTCGCCACTTGTGGGCTTGGCGGCGCCAGCAAGGGGAGGGAGGAGAGATGAAGGGGTTTTTTCCTCCCATTAAAGTTTTTAGTTTTTTTGGAATTTTTGGGGGCGGGAGCTTGGGTTGCAAATTTGGAATTTTGGAGCTCTTGCTTGCAATTAAAAATTAGGGTTATGGTTGGGTTATTTATTATTCAGCCCCCTAAAGTTTAAGGTTAATCCTAATTGGGCCTTAACGTAATGGGTTTTAATAATTCATCCCCTAAACTTCTGAAATTAATTAATTTGGACCATTTAAGTTCTGAATTTAATAATTTAGCCCCTAAATGTTTATAATTGGTTTAGTTTGGTCCCTAAAGTTCAGCATAATTTATTTTTGACTCCTAAACTTTCCAATTAATAACAATTAACCCCTAAAAGTTTGGAATTAATTAATTTTGACCCCTAAAGTTTTGAATTATTAACCCTTAGGCCCTTAAAGTTTCAAGATGAGTAAAATCAAGTAATCTGCTTTTCAAATTTTGGTATTAAGGACTCAATTGAGTATATGTAATATTCAAAAGTGAATTGATTGAAACAATATGTTGCCAAAGCAATATTTCTTCTGGAAATTAATTAACTTAGAATATTAGAAGGATTTCGTGTGTATGCTAGTTCATGAGGATATTAACCGGCCCAAAGGAAGGTTAATATTTAGCCGAATTACATGCACACTTGTTGTGGTAAACGTGTGACAATTATAAGGTTTCCATGTGAATAATAAATCAATCCAAAGATGGGTTTATTATTTGACAGGAGTTATTGTCAATGTTTGATCACTACACCAAGAGTACCACTTACAATTAATATTACTGTCCAAAAACTTGATATTAATGATGTGCTAGGTATCTTGAGATGGGACTTACCATTATTTGAATTTATTGATTATTGAATCTTAATATTAATATGAGCATAATTCATCATCTTCTCTCTACAGCTAATTCATCTGCTACTACCATATCTGCAAATGTGAATTCTATTCCCATGCTCAATGGGACAAACTTCAAGGATTGGAAAGAGAACGTTTTGATTGTTCTTGGCTGCATGGATCTAGATATTGAGCTTCGGATTGAGCCACCCACTCTTCTTACGGACGAAAGTTCATCTGATGAAAAGATGAACTATGAGAAGTGGGATCGCTCAAATTTATGAGTCTAATGATCATTAAGCGCGGCATTCCGGAAGCCTTTAAAGGCGCTGTATTTGAAAAAGTGACTAATGCCAAGGATTTCCTTGCCGAAATTGAGAAATATTTTGCGAAAAACGATAAGGTTGAAACAAGTACGCTTCTGCAATGCTTGATTTCAATAAGGTATAAAGGCAAATGAAATATAAGGGAGTACATCATGGAGATGTCTCGTGTTGCTTCCAAACTTACGGTACTAAAGCTCGAGCTGTCTGATGATTTGTTCGTACATTTGGTATTGATCTCGCTTCCTGCACAATTCAGTCAATTTAAGGTCAATTATAACTGCCAGAAGGAGAAATGGTCTCTAAATGAGCTCATTTCATATTGTGTGCAACAGGAAGAAATGTTGAAGTAAGACAGAATTGAAAATGTTCATTTGGCAAGCACTTTTAAGGAAAACACTTCTAAAGATACGGGCAAGAAAAGAAAGAAAGAATATGAAGCTTCCCCTAAGGGTCCAGTACAACAGAAAAGACAAGAAGACAAAGGGACTTGTTTCTTTTGCAATAAAACTGGACATTTGAAGAAAAACTGTACCAAATACCACGCATGGCGTGCAAATAAAGGTACAAATCTTATTTTGGTCTGTTCTAAGGTTAATTTAGTTTCAGTACCTAGAAATACTTGATCATTAAATTCTGGTGCTACTACTCACATAAGTATTTCTATGCAGGGCTGTCTGAGCTACCGAAAGCCAAATGATGGTGAAAGACACGTGTATGTGGGTGATGGCAAGTCGGTGGAAGTTGATGTAATAGACACTTTTCGGTTATTGTTGAAAACTGATCATTATTTGGATTTGAAAGACACTTTTGTTGTGCCGTCTTTTAGACGGAATTTGGTTTCTTTTTCTTTGTTGGACAAATTTGGTTATTATTGTTCATTTGGAAACAATCAGTTTAGTCTTTCTTTAAAATTTGTACTGATTTATTATCTGTATATGATAACCTACATTTGTTTGATACTATTGCATCATATCATGAAAACCTGCATGTGGAATCACGTGGAACTAAACGCAAATTAAATAATGAAAATTCAGCAAAATTATGGCACAAGTGCTTAGGTCACATCTCTAAAGCTAGAGTTGAACGACTTGTGTCAGATGATATTTTGGATTCCCTTGACTACACAGATTTTGATGTATGTATTGAATGTATCAAAGGAAAACAGACCAAAACTAAGAGATTATGTGCTAACAAAACTTCAGATCTCTTAAAATTGATATACACAGATATTTGTGGACCATTCCTTACGACTTCTTGGAATGGTCAACAATATTTTATATCATTCATAGACGATTACTCAAGTTATGGGTACCTATATCTTATTCATGAAAAGTCTGAGTCACGGGACATGATCAAAGTGTTTAAAACTGAGGTTGAGAATCAACTCAACAAAAGGATAAAAAAACGTTAAGTTTGACCGTGGTGGTAAGTACTACGGCAGAAATGACGGTTCAGGTGAACAATGTCCAGGGCCATTTGCTAAATGCCTAGAGGAATGTCGAATCATCCCACAATACACCATGCCAGGATCCCATAGCATGAATGGTGTAGCTAAGAGATGAAACAGGACTCTTAAAGATATGGTAAGGAGTATGATTAGTCATTCCACCTTACTAAAATTACTTTGGGAAGAAGCATTAAAGACTGCAGCTTATATTCTGAACAGAGTACCAACTAAGGCTGCTGCCAAAATACCTTATGAGCTTTGGACAGGTAGAAAACCTAGTCTAAAGCATTTTCACATTTGGGGATGTCCAGCTGAGGCTAGGCCTTATAGGCCACATGAAAAGAAATTGGACTCCAAAACAGTGAGCAACTACTTTATTGGTTATTCTGAGCGATCAAGGGGCTATAAATTCTATGATCCCACACTTAAGTCAATTTTTGAAACAGGAACTGCAACATTTTTTGAGGATGTTGAGTTTGAGGGGAGAAATAAGGTTAGAAACATTGATTCGAGGAAGAAGTTGAGGAATGATCGATTTCGATTCCTACTATTACTTTTGACAATGTCAAGTTTCTATACCTGTTATTGATCAAGAAGTATATCCAGAACCTCAACAAGACAATGTTGAACCTCCCATCCAAAATGAGATAATTATTCCTGATGTACAAACTCAACAACCTCAAGAACTAATACCTTTAAGGAGATCCACGAGAGAAAGGAAAAATGCTATTTCGGATGATTTTATAGTATTTCTCCAAGAACATGAGGAAAATAATGGATTGATGGAAGATGATCCAATCAACTTCCTTCAGGCCATCCAGGGTTCTAACTCTGATGCCATGAATGAAGAGTATAAGTCTATGCAAGACAATAAAGTTTGAGATTTTGTCACGTTACCAGAAGGTGTGAAACCCATTGATTGCAAATGGGTTTTTAAAACCAAGAGGGATTCAAAAGGTAACGTGGAAAAATATAAAGCTCGACTTGTAGTTAAAGGCTTTACCCAAAAGGAAGGTATTGACTTAAAAGAGACTTTCTCTCCAGTTTCAACGAATAACTCTTTCAAGATAATTATGGCACTTGTTGCGCACTTTGACCTTAAGTTATATCAGATGGATGTTAAGACGACGTTTCTCAATGGAGACATTGATGAGACGAACTATATGGTACAACCAGAAAACTTTGTGTCAGGAGACCCAAAGAATATGGTTTGCAAATTAAAGAAATCCATCTATTGGCTCAAGCAAGCTTCTCGTCAATGGTACTACAAATTTCATCAAGTAATTATCTCGTTTGGTTTTGAGACAAATGCTGTTGATGATTGTATGTATCGCACGTTCAGTGGGATTAAGCATATTTTCCTGGTTTTTGTATGTTGATGACATACTACTTGCCACTAATGATATAGGCATGTTGCATGAAACCAAGAGATTTTTATCAAAGAATTTTAAGAAGAAAGATCTTGTTGACGCCTCTATTGTATTAAGGATTCAAGTATATCGAGATCGCTCTCGAGGTATTCTTGGATTGTCACAAAAGAGTTATATCGATAAAGTAATAAGAGGTTTGGCATGCAAAACTGTAAATCAGGTGACACTCATATCGCTAAGGGAGACAAATTTAGTCTCGAACAATGCCTGCAAAATAACCTTGAAGTTAAGGAAATGCAGAAGATTCCCTATGCATCAACTGTTGGGAGTCTTATGTATGCTCAAGTTTGTACACGTTCAGACATATCATTCATTATTGGAATGCTAGACAGATATTTGAGCAACCCTGGAATAGATCATTGGAAAGCAGCCAAAAGGGTTATGAGGTATTTGAAGAGAACAAAGGATTACATACTCACATATGTCAGATCAGATCAGTTAGAGATCATAGGGTATTCCGATTCTGATTTTGCTAGATGCGAAGATAGTAGGAAATCCACATCAGGCTATATTTATCTGTTAGCTAGAGGAGCTATTTCTTGGAAGAGTGCCAAACAGACACTCATAGCTTCTTCTACCATTGGCAGCAGAATTTGTAGCATGCTATGAGGTATCTAATCATGAAATATGGTTACGAAATTTTGTCAGTAGGCTGCGCATTCTGAATGGTGTAGAAAGACCACTAAAGTTATATTGTGACAATAACTCAGCAGTTCTATATTCTAATAACGACATGAGCTAATCTAAGTCAAAACACATTGACATCAAGTTCCTAATTGTGAAGGAAATAGTACAGAGTGGACAGATTTCCACAGAGTATATTGGGACAAACTCCATGATTGCGGATCCGTTTACTAAGGGATTGACACCTAAAGTCTTTCATGAGCACACTGCTCATATGTGTGTTGTATATCATGAGGATATCAAGTTTTAGTAGGAGTTTGTATTTTCATTGCTTTATGTTTTAGACGCATTTGTGTATTTGGATATTATTCTGTACAAAAATAAAGTATTTAGTTCATTTCACTTTGTTATTATGTTCAGTATTGATCTCACTTAAGAAATAAGGTTGGACCAGTTGGAAATAGATATGTTTGGATCACATAATATGTAATTTTCATGCTACACTCCCACGATTGAACTATGTCATTTGGTTATATGGGTGTATGTGACCATTGATGGATTTAGTCACTTTAAATGTGACGAAAATCGCTTTGATCGTATAGTCCAGTGGGAGATTGTTGGATAATTTCAACATATATGGGGCCACACATTGTATATTGAAATGTGCGGTGTTATTGTTTAAAGGACATTAATCAATTAAAGTGATCCGATAAAGATGTATTGTGACTAATGGGTATTAGAATTCATGGAATTATAATGTAGAGACCAGAGTGTTGCTTTAAATTGATGAGGGACCAATTTGAAGCAATTAAAAGATAGTGACTATTGAGTTACTACTATTATTTTATATGGTTATGGTCCCCATTTGTTGGCGTTCTTCAAGTTTCTCTACATCCCCATCAATAGAGAGCAAAAATTAAGAGAAGATCACCAATCATTTGGAAGATCCTAACCTATCCAGGAAAAGAATTAGATTATCATGGATCAATGTATGTTTTTATGTTTTGTTATTTTTCCTGATTTCAACATGGAATAAGATCTATGGTTATTATTGAGAATTAAGGATTTTATTATTGTGTTGATTGATAATCCTATTATGTTTTTCTATGGTTATTATTGAGAATTAAGGATTTCAACTACAATATCTTTGTAACCGGCTAAAATATTAATCAAACATCTATGAGGAATGGTTGAGTATATTTTAATAAAGCCGAGAATTTCATCTTTCCATCTGACTTCATCATCATTGATGTAGGAGACAATCAAAACATGTCGGTGATCTTGGGAAAAACCATTTCTAGCAAGCTGAGGTGCACTAATTGATATTGGAAAGAGTGAGTTGATATTACAGTGGTGGATGAAAAATAAATTTTCAGAATGTATACTCCATCCAATTATTCGCCTACGTTGACGAGTATAAAAAGATTGATCATGAAAAGGTGAATAACCATGCAATTAACAAAGAGGGGAAAAGTTTGCAAGTGCGGTCGTTATAAGCTAAAAATTTCCTTTTCAAACTATCATGAATAGCCAAACAATAAATTCAAGCTAATGATTATAAATGAGCATTTATTGAGAAACAATCCATTTTCCTTCTATTTTATTTATTCTGCTTTCTAGAAACTAGAATTGGGTAATTTTATTGCTTTTTGTGTGCTAGGTAGTAGTATGACATCTTTATCCCTCACCAAACATCACTGAGGTCGTTGTACATGCTTAGGAGACTTGCATATGCGTTGTATAGTCATCCAGAGCTTGGATGTTACTCATGTACGAAAGTGTGAAATTGTGATGTTTAGGGGGCAAAAACGAGATTTTGGAGCCAAAATATACTCAAATGTGGTTTTGGGGAGTAAGGTGACTGCTCAAGTAATTTACACGGTTTCTATTGAGTATTGACCTTTAAAACATTTTTTGCATGCATATCGAGGTTTGGGATCATCGAGGGACACGACAGAGCACATTGAAATCAGCGAGAACATTTTTCCATGCAAGTATGCCATTCGACCGAATGAGCATACCCATATTGCAATCAGAAGATTTGTTAACATCGAATATAGATGCAAACTTAAACCAACTTATAAATAATTGGGTTACACTTCTTAATAAGGTTGACATTTTAAGATGGAACCCAAAATCTTAATATGGTATTAGAGCCCATTAAGCTCTAACGAACAATTCAATCCGGTTAAGACTCCAAAAGTGAGCATACGGATTTCAAGATTGGTCTTCTCAAACGAGCCACCATCTTACTGGAGTATGTTAAGGGATAGAATTTCACATCGAATAAAGATGTAAACTTAAACCGACTTATAAAGAATTGAGTTACTCCTCTTAATAAAATTGACATTTTAAGATGGAATCTCAAATTTTAATAAGATTATGTTTAAGCAAAGTAGAACGCTTTTCTTGTTGGCCTTGCGATCGCATGCATCTGTGCCATGGATCACATGGCAGTGTTCGTATGGTAATGATGGGGAAGGGGTTTTCAAACCCTACTTGATCATTACATCCTCTTCACCCTTATTTCATTATCCACAAGATTTTTTTCCCTTTCCCCTCTTAAAAAATGCACAATCTCCATGCTCAAATCATTCCACACCGTGGATTCATCTAGGGGAGTCAATTACAACTACAAGCCGTGGATAAAAATAAGTTTTATGGGGAAAAAAAATAAATAAATATATTTTTTTAAATTTCTTTATGTTGCATAATTGTGTTTAAACTTAACTCGATAATTTTATTCATATCCAATGAAAATATTGTGTCTATTTAGAATAAAAAAATTAAATCGGTTCGTGTGGACACTAGAATTTTCAATTATCGCATGAATTCCTTTAGTTTATACTTGACTTTTCAACAATTGATCACCAATTTATTCTTGATTGCAGTTATGGTAGATTTTGTGATAAGTTGTGAAAGTCAGCTACCTTAGAATCTTTTAAGACCGTATTATACTAAATATCCCAATTCGAACTTTGTTGAAAACCAATTTAGAAATAAGTTTAGGGTGATTAGATCCATCCAACACCAATACCATCACTATTTGAGTATTCTTTGGTCTTATACATTGGTCCAATAAAAGACATTGTACCAGTTCATGAAGAATTAGGTAAAAGTGTAGGAAGAAGCGACAGTAACCATACAAATCAAATATTGGTATTGAGTAGTGCTATCTATCCTGGAGTGGATAAAAGAAACAGTATGAAGAAGTCGTATGGTGTTGTATTATCAATATTAATATAAATAGCTTTCTAGATGTGATAATGAAAAAGAGATAATATATATATTAAAAAAGAAAGAAAAAAAAGTGGACTGGCGTTGATGTATATGTACTTTTTTTTTTTATGAGCATATATGATAAAAGCAGGCATGAAATAGAAGACGCACTCTTTTTTATTAGGTTGGTCATATATTAAGGGTCTAGAGAAGATTTGAGTTTATGATGAAAATAAACCCAAAATCACTTGTTTAGTTCACCTTCCAAAAAAAAAAGGAATTGAAAATACCCAATAAAGCAATACAAGTGATTAGAGAGAACATTGACACGCTTAGGATTTATTATTGATTGAAGAAATGAACATTGGGAATTGATGTGCATAACATGATTCAAGTTGTATTAGTGGTCTTTAGAATAATTAACATACACTCAAATGTTGAATATATGATATATGGAGTTTGAGAAATAATTTTTGATTTTTCTGTTTCATTAACTTATTTGAATTTTTTGATTTAGATATTCATTTTGAAGAAATATTGAATAACATATGTCGAGTTGAGTATTTTCGTTTAGAGTCTATTTGAGTTTCTATTTTGCTTTCTTCGAGAACGAACAAAGGTTCAAGTTTGGAGATATTTGATAATTGTTATTTATACACTTAGTTAGACCACCAAAGTGATTGTTTGAGAGTACTTTTATGAATTAGATACTTAATTTTGCACGTTCATTGATTGTTTTATTAGAAAACTTGATATTGAATGAGAACGGATGAAAATAAACATGAATTTATCGAAAAAGACCGAATATGAACAAAATAGGGACCAATATATCGAGTAGGGAAATTGAAGGACCTACAATGTAATATTGAAAGGATTTGGCATGAAAAAAAAGGAAACAAATACCAAACTGCACGGATTTTGGCATTTGCAATCACAAGGGTCAATCACAAAGCGATCGCAACGGGTGTTTGATAGATATAGTGCGTAATTTAATTAAACGGCTGTTTGATAGATATAACCTCGCGATCGCACATTTGTTCGAGCAGCAAAATTTTAGCTTTTCTACTTCTATTCAACTTCTAATTCTTTATCAATTGAGGCTCGATTTCTGACCTATAAAGAGGTCTATAGATGAGTCTTCATCATTCTTTTCTAAAAGGGGTATTCGTGAGGATAATTACATAGATTCATTCAGCAATTTTCAAGATTTGTAGTTCTAAATTAGGATTTGAAAGTTGAAGTTTATCAATTGGCTAGAAGATTTATAAGAAGAGTTTGAATATCTATTGTTGCAATTCATGTCGCAAGGATTATTAATAGCTTGGATTATTTTCTTCATTTATTGTATTGAACCCAATGATATTTATAATCATTTTATTGTTTAATTCTACAATTACGAGGAACTAAATAATTTGTTATTAGGATGAAGGATATATCTTAGGTTTAATGTTTATATTAATAGCTTATTTGTGTTTATAATATTTAATTGCTTGATCAATGATTACTTGGCTTGGGGACAATATTGAGATCGGGATGAGATTTATTTGTGTGCAATAAGTAACATAGTTTTTGATAAAAGATAGGAACATACTTTTATGGCTTATGCAATCTCTATTGGATTCATAGAAAGTAATGCATTTATATGTGTATGAATTTACATAGGAATATAGTAAATTCGGGCATGTAAATATGGTTAGCTTTATTCGAGAGAGATTTACTAGCTAAAATTAGTTAATTTGATTGTTAGAACATATGAAGAAGTGGCTGAAAGATATTGGATTAGATGAATATTAAATAACTCGGTGAAATCGATTTGTTTACTATTTAATCAGATTAATTAGTTAAAATCCAAATTATTGATTTAATAATTTGTTACCACGTAAATTTAGATTGAACTTAGATTTAGGATAAACATTGGTAGTAAATTATTAGTCTACATTAGACAATATTCGAACATAAACCTTCACTTTATTACTTATCAACATCTGTACACTTGCGAAATAACTGATTAAACGACACGAGAAATAACCTATGTTTTAAAAGTAGATAAAATATGCAGCGGTTTGTTCACATAGAGCTACTCAATATAATTCATACAATATATGCCTCTTCTTGAAGCCTTAAACTAGAATCTACAAACTATCTTAAAATTTATAGTTTATGATATTAATTACATACAAAAAAAACTGTGACAGAGTGTACATAAGCATAAAATATAGAAACAAGGCAAATGACTTTAGCAATCCAATCAAGAACCTGAACTAGAATTTTAATTAAATGAATGGAAGAAAAGTAAACGAAAACGACAAAACTGATGTAGGATGCAATAAAATCAAATAGTAAAAATTAGGGGTGGACACGGTTTGATTTGGTCGATTTGTGACAAATTTTCAAACCAAACTACTTAAACGGTTGGAATTTTTTTCAAACCAAACCACTTCGATTTTTCTAAACCAATCCAATCCAAACCACCTTTTTCGGTTTGGTTCAGTTTAAAACCACGGTTTAATAAAAAAAAATGTACATCGAACAAATTTAATCATAAATATTAATCTTAAATATCACATTAAAATATAAATATTGGTATTGTTACGAATATTATAAACAAATGTTCTTCACTTCTAATAATTCAATTCAGTGAAATAATTTGTTGTAACCTCTTGATAAATACTAATTAGTGCAACATCTCCAGTGGTAACACATGATTCGTTCTCTATACATATAGATAAGAATATTATAACAAATATATTCACTTATTACAATTAATGGTGTAAAAATGCTATAAAATAAAGTGAATAGAAAGATCAAATACAATAATACATTTCATGACTTTTTATGAATCATCTAATACTTGTACTTCGTCCAAATATTGATGAATCACTATCGGTTCCTTGTTATTGTTAACAAATTCTTAGTGCAAATCACCACCTCAATTATCTTTGCACTCAATGAACTTCTAAAGGAATTGAGAATCCGACCACTAGTAGAAAATACAGACTCGGAAGCAACTGTAGATATTTGAATGGCTAACATGTCTTTGACAATTTGATAGATAATCTTGTACTTATTTTCATTCAATTTTCACCAAATTAATATGTCAAAATCATCATTGGTCAAATCTTCACAACGATCATTTAAATAATCAACAAAATCATTCTTCTCAATTTGAGCTTCCTACATAAGTCTAGCTTTAAAAATTGAGGGAATGGGTTTGGAAATTCCCAAAGTAGTTTGTAATGTACATTGGCTTCTAGGTTGAGTAGCATCCTTAGGTGGGGCTAACGATGGAATCATCATTTCCTTATAGAAATCATATAACCTATGAAGCGTGTTTTCAACTTTCTTTAACAACATGTTTGCAATTTGTCCATCATAAATAAGTTCAAACCCAACTTTAAGCAATTCCAATTTGCATCTATGGTCAAAAACCATTGCTATGCACAACAATTGATTAAACTTTTCAAGATTACCCCAATACTTATTATATTTTCTTCTCATGCTAACTGTCATAGATTCTATCATACTATTTGGCTCCTTAGCTAATTCTTTCAACTCCCCATGAATTTCACATATTTGTTGAAAGAAAGTGTTTGTCGTTACACATAAAGAGCACTAATTTTAAATGTCATATCATAAAAAGTCTTCAAGAATTTGACAAATGCTTCAGCTTGGTCCCAATCGGCATGTGTTGGCAGTCCATCTATATTTTTCCCATTAGACGTTTCTTCATCAAAGTACTTTCTATAGTTTGCATCACTTTCCAAAATATCAAATGTTTTTTTAAACTTTATTGCAACCTGTAACATCATATAGGTGGAATTTCATTTAGTTGATACATTCAAACACAATAAACCCCGAGACTCAATATTTGCATCCTTGCAGCTCTCTCGAAATCTTTTTAGTCGTGCTCGGGAAGATCTAGCATACCGTACAAATGAAATAGCATTGTTAATTTCTTTTATACCATCACAAACTATAAGATTGAGAATGTGAGCACAACACCTCATATGATGCATTTCTCCCCCAAGAACTAGACCATTCTTCTTCAGAAGAAAACCACTCTTCATTTTCATTATTGCTACGTCATTAGATGAGGCATTATCAACTGTCACACATAAAATCTTATTAATTCCCCAATCCCGAAGGCACGATATCAATTCATTTCCTACCATATCACCCTTACGCTGGAGACTTGGATGCAACTTATGATTCGTTTTTTAAGTCTCCAATCACCGTCAACCTAATGAGCAGTCAAACACAAATAACTTACATTTTGTATAAATGTCCAACAATCAGTAGTCAAACAAACTCGACGTTTACTCAATTCTTTCTTCAATATCTTCTTCTCATCGAGAAACAAATGATATATATCCCTAGCAACTGTAATCGTTGAAGGAAAATCAAAAGTTGGAAACAAATGCCTTATATAACACCAAAAATCTTCACCTTCCACGCATTGAAAATGTAACTCAGATAATATAAAGAACTTACTAATGTGTTCTCTCACCCCTTCTTGAGTAAACTTGACAAGTTGTCCACCACTATGAACACTCTCTAAAACCTCATCATTTTCAGAATTACCATAGAAATTCAATGTCTCTTGCTTTTTGTCTTGAAACCTATATGGATACTTCTTACACAAATCCTCGATATGATTTCGCAATGTACTAGTCCCACCTTTAGATTGATGCTTATATACTTGTCCACAATAAATACATTCCCATCCTTTTTTATATCAAAATGAGCCCACACATCAAACCTTTTATGTCCCTTCTTACCATTTACACTTTGTTGCATATTCACAATTTCACTATTCATTGGAATTTTATCACCGGTCTCATTATTACTCTGTTCTTCTAAAATCGAATCCATATCTGATTATCTATATAAAAAAAAATTATATTATGCAACATGACCTCAAAGTTAATGTACAAAAGAATATTAATGTTATAAAAAGAAATTTAATCAATCATGTTATACAAAATTAATAGACAAAAATAATGTATTATGTGCAAAAAACATTGTTGTCACTGACTGCATTATTTTGTGGAATTCTGTGCAAAATTAATATATAAAAAATTATTTTGTGCAATTATTTCTTGAAGGAAAAAAAAATCTTGAAAAAATTCTAATTAGTCATCTAAATCAATATAAATCTTGAAGGAAAAAACCCTAGAATAGCAGCAAAACACCAAAACCTTTTTTTTTTCCAGTATTCAAATCAATGTAAAAAGAAATTAAGAAAATAGATAGAAAATTAACAAAGAAAACACCGTACATGAACATGAATTAAAATAAAGAATCAATATATAAAAATATAAATAGTAGAAATTCACGTACCTTTATTGTTAGAGTTTGAAAGAAGTAGAAATAACCTAGAAGTTAATTGGAAGTTCCACGCACATATTAAAGGATTAAGGATTTGATTTAAATTTTACAGTTGAGATAGGTAATTATCTAATTGAGCATTTAGTTAAGTTAGGTATTGAATTTAATTGGATTGGGTCTAATATGAAGGTATCTTTTAAAAGAAATTACAAAAAATCAGGTGTTTAAAAAATGATTTTAAAAAATCAGGTTTAAAGTTTAATTATTTAAAAATCAGGTTATCTGTGACTAACCGTTAAATAGTGACCTTAAAATTTGATAATTTGTGACAAAAAATTTGAAAATTTGTGACCAATAGATGAATTGTGACCTATAAACTTTTTGATCTGTAACCAACGAAATAAACTGTGACCTATAAAATTTTTGATTTGTCATATCAAAATAATCTATGACCATTTAATTTGATAATATGTGACCTATAAAAGTTGTAACCTATAATTATGTATTTGTAAGCGGTTTGGTGGTTCGAAACGGTTTGCAAAAATTAAAACCTAAACCAAACCACTTCAAATCAGTTTGGTTCGGTTTAAAACCAAAACGTTGACGGATCCACGTGGATCAAAACTAACGGTTTGAAAAAAAGGGTTTCGTTGGTTCAACCGTAGTAAAAATATAGGAGAAAGGAAAAGGAGAGAGAAGTAAGAGAAATGAGGGGAAAAGAGAAGAAGATGGGGAGAGAGAAAGGGAAGACAAGAGAAATTTTTTTGGGAAAGTAATAGCGTGTAATGCTTATGCATATGTTGACCCATTACTGTAATAACACAACGATGAACTAAAAATTCTATAATTTTAAATACGTCCATCTTTAGAAGAGGTCATTTTAATTACTTGTTAGGTTAAGACTCTCCCACTAAATTTATTATCCTAACATCTCATGTTATACGAAAATTTGATTCGTTTTAATTGGGCCTTCGATACCACCGTAGAAACATTCTATAAAAGTATCCCCATAATTTTTAACTTCTGCGTCCTCCCCTGAGAAGAAGAATTACTTTCTGGGAAGAAAACGTCGAGTGAGTCTTCTCAAAGAAGAGCGGCCAAATCTTCATCAAAGAAGTCCATGAAATCATATTGATCCTCCTAGCTTGATTGTTCCACTCCCTGTAAAATTAATCATGCATCTATAATGTAGCATAAAATACTGTATGAAAGGTTGAGATTTGGTTTCCATTTCGTTATCTAGAACAAAAACACCCCAAGGTTAGTCCGTAAAAGGCATGTAATCTCAAAGAATGGGATTAGTTCGACACTGACATTATATTAGTCTAAAGGGATGGTGATCATCATTCTATAGAAATATCCCCTGGTATTTTTGACTTAAATATTTAAGTCATGCATTACCTTCAGGGAAATTAAAATAATCCGTATTGGAATCATCAATACTAATTTATGTCCAATCCAATAACTAGAATTGTGCAACCCAACTTTAGGGAGACCGATAAAATTCTATCACGAATCTTACATGTCCTCATTTATTCCTAATGACATATATTTAATAAAAGGTTTTTAAAACAATATATTCTCAATGGCCTTCTTAGAGTACTTTACCGTCCAGTAAATTTATTTCTCAATATTTTAACTGTCTTTTAACTTTTTTCTTGATCTCTAAAAATGCTTAAAATTGTAGTCAAAAAAGGAATTTTCATCGTATTTGAAAAGGTTTAAACAAACCTCCTCACTTAGGAAACAAGATAGCCTACTTAACTCGGAGGATTACTTTTTCATCTTTTGGCCTTAGAATTCATAATAAAGAGACTAAGAGCGTCGAGAATAGTAAGCATTAAAGATTAAAGCATGTTTTAAAACAAAAATTATTATGTATCTTTTGAAAAAAATAATTTCTTACCAGGTGTTTCCTATTTTAGAAAATAAAATGAAGTGAAAGAGAATTACAAAGAAAGAGGAAGTAACAAAGAACTTACTTTTATTTAAAGAATTATTTTGGTACAAGTTGGCAAAAGTTGAGCCTTTTTTTTTGTAAGGGCTATATCATGTATTATAAGTTGAGCCTTTCAATCTCATTGGAGAACGTGACAATGCCTATGATCATCATCATTATAATAAATAGCATTGTTCAACGAGAAAACTCATCCGTTCCCAAAATTTGTCCAATGAGAGGTCCTTAAGAGTACAAACGATTTGAAAAAATCATATGTACAGGCCTTTCCCTTACAGTACTTTCATAGGTACCTACCTGATTGGACATTTTTGTTTCCAACTTCCAATGAAATGTGGACAAAGTGTCGTCAGTAAAAAATATGATAATGCACAACAAACAATTAAGCGCTACATGTGATTGTACTGTTGTGGCGTATAGACCACTTGCAATAATAGTGGAATCTATTGCTGATATCGTTGTCAAAAGGAATTCAGTGATAGAAAAAAATTCACTCTGTCCATCGCGCACAATAATTTGTCCATTGGAGATTTATTTATCAAATTTTGTGGTTTCTGATTGATGGTCATTTTAGACCACGTGCTAACTACTTTTAGTAAATGAATAATCATTTATACAACGTTGTTACAATATCATGCTTTCCATCCATACTTTCTTGTGGACCATTCTTACAAGAAAAAGCTTGTATGTGAATACAAAAGTACTCTGGAAAAGGAGAAATTGAAAAGATGGTAAGAAATAGGAATTAGATTTTATACAATGGTGCCCCATTAAAGTAATTTGCACTTTCATCTCCAGTCTTTTTATCTTAGACAACTGTGTCAGGTGCCTCAACTTTTAATAGATTGTCAGTATTCATCCATATGGAAGAAGAATAATGCTCCTTGTACAATGTTGGGTTATAACATTGGGTTACAGCCTCTCACAAGGGAGGTGGAGCCCACTATTATTTTAAACGCAGGACCCACATCCCTTGTGAGAGGTTGTAATCCAGTGTTGTAATTCATGTGTTGTACATGTAGCATTGTTCATGGAAGAATTCCAACCATTTTGTAAAAACGGCTTAGAGAATTTCTTTGCATCATATTATTTATTTGTTTCTTTTTCATGGAAGGTTCAAATCTGTGACATTATTTTGTAAAGCATATCTGCAAGGAAAACTCATTATTAGTGAATTATTGAATAATGTTTGCAAAGTGCAATTCATTATATATAATTGATGCACGATCTAAACGAATATAGGAATAGTCATATATAATCGATCGATCATTAATTATATCTATTTATTTTCTTTTCTCCATCCATTAATAATACCTCAAATATGTTCTAATCATAATCACTTATATATTGAAAATAAGAATATACAGACAATTTGGGTACATAGGTGAAATGAGGGGCTAGATCCTTATTGTGAATACTTTGCACTTGCTATGGTGTATGCCGAAGGGCTGAACCAAGAGTTCGTACAATTTCTTTCAGAGACAGCTTCGATTCTTTATCTATCTGTAGAATCACGGGTGCAATATAAATTAGTTAAAGATATGAGTAAAACAATGCCAAAAGTCATCATCTTAAAGATTAATTACCTCTGCAATAATGGTAATGTCAAGGGCAAAACTTCCGAATGGTGTGACATTAGTACTGACTATATTGAGTTCGAGCATTTCTACTTCACTTAGTAATCTCGAAAGAAAACCTTTGTGCTTCTTAATGTGGATCCTGAGATGAATGTGGTTGTTGCACACTCTAGCTTCTATTTCCGGCAATGGCTGCTCGTGGGAGCTGTTCCTCTCGTAAGATCCCTCATCTTCAACTAAAAGTTGCGATCTCTTGACGAGATCCACAGATTCTAGGTGTTGTTTCTTTACTTGTTCCTCGAGAGCATTCATGCGCTCTTGAAGGTGTTTCAAGTACTTGATAGCATCTCCAAGTATAGAAGTTTTATTCATCTACAATGATAATAATATATATCTCAAAGAATTGAGAAAGACAATTTCTTATTTCAAATCTAATTAGTGATTTGCAAAAGTTAGTTTTGTACTAACTAAATATATTTTTTTTTTTCAAAGTAAATCCCAATTTATCTCTTCACAAAATAACTTCCACAGCCAATCATGCTCTATGGTCTAGGCAAGAGCCTTACCCCTTAATAAATACCTAGCTAGGCTACCTCAAAAATGAACGGCAAAGACCGTATACCATTGTATGTTTCGAAAAAATAAGAATATAATCAATAATTCCCATGTCGTAACCTTGGCAGCACATATAATTTATTAACAGACAATAAGATTTTAGCTTTTCTGTAAGCATGTTCAAATCAGGGGTATTTGTTTGTGCTATGTTGCATTATATGAGTACAAGTGCTAAAGACAGATAAATTGTTTTGAGTAACAGCAATAGCTAAAACAAATCAATAATTATAGGAACTAACAAGATAGAAATAGTTAAAAAAAGGGTTAATGAAAAACCTTGTACCTTCTTGAGGCCAGGAACTATGGCTGCAAGAGCAGCAAATAGCCTGCTGAGAAGCTCACGCCGCTTTCTTTCTGCTATTATATGATCATTCGTCTGAGACGGCGGCCAAACACGACTAGTTTTCTTAGTTTTTTGCACGGTTTTTGTAACCTCTACTGGATTTCTTATATCTTCAGAAACTGCTGTCTTTTCTTCTTGATTTGAAGACCTTAGATACACTTGATGAGGATTTTGAGGAGAAATCACATTGCTAAAATTGAGAATAATCGGAGTGAAAGAAGTGGGGTCAAAATTAGGCATGGAAGAGTTATGATTGTTAAGCTTTCTCTGTTTGGATGGTGGTTCGATGGCCATTTCATTTGGCACTATGCATGAGGTAGGGCGTAAATTGTGGGTCGAGCTGCTTCTGGAAATAACAAATGAAGAAGAAAAATTACTTTCTGGGAACAAAACGTCGAGTGAGTCCTCTCCAAGAAGAGCGGCCAAATCTTCTTCAAAGAAGTCCATGAAATCATATTGATCCTCCAAACTTGAATGTTCCACTCCCTGTAAAATTAATCATGCAGCTATAATGTAGCATAAAATACTGAATTAAAGAGTAAGATTTGGTTTCCATTTCGTTATCTAGAAAAAGACACCGCAAGGTTAGTCGGTAAAAGGCATGTAACCTCAAAGAATGGGATTAGTTCGACACTGACATTATTGTTAAGAAATCCGAAATTCGACGAGCTGACCGGAAAAGGTAACCGTAACTTACGGTAGCCAAACCCCATAAAGGAAGTAAATAACATTCATTTGTCCGACCTGTGGAGGTGCGTATTTCTGACTATATAAATATCAATGGAGTTGAGGTAAAGTTTCATACCAGATCAGAAGACAACGAGCCCATCGAGAACTCCATTGAATAAGCTTGTTTTCCTGATTTTCTGCACCACCACGAACAAGAAGAAACTGCATTGGGAGGACAAATAAATTAATTAGTTCAGTTGAAACTAAAGAATTAGCATGCGATTTCTTGAATTAATTCTTCTATTTCTGTTTCTGATCTCTTTATTCGTAATACTTTTGATATTGATGGAGCTGTTATGAATTATTTTTTAAAGAAAAAGACAATATTTAATGCGCGCCACTCACCTTCTCGTGGCCTCAATATTCTTACGAGTTTTTACTCCTTATATAGGTAAAGTATATAGTCGTGTTTCTCAAAATGACACCTCTTCAACTTGGGTGCAATTCGGTAATTGTCCTAAGGGCTGATTTGGATAGGTTTGTCCTCCTGACTACCTCTGTTAGCTGTTTTTACAGCTTTGTGGACCTGCAATGTGTGGAGATAATAGCAGAAATGTACCAGCAGCAAGAAGGGAAGAAGAAAGACAGTAAAATGAGTGATGCAGGGGAAAACATGGGTGCTGGAAATAACAGAGGTGCTGGGAAGAAGAAGAAAACATGTGAAATTACTGCAAATCTGATTTCTTCTATCTTTTGTATAGCATCATTTTTACATAATAAAATGTGAAATTTAAACCTACTACAATACATAAGATCAACCCTACACTTGTGTATTTTACAGTCCTTGGATTAGACAAAATAAAGAAATATTTGTTTGACTTTCAAAACACATTACACATCAACATTCTCCCCTTAATGTGTTTTTCTTGAACTCCAAGTGCAGCTCTTAGTTACTGAAACTTTGATGTCGGAAGTCCATTTGTGAAGATATGTGCCACATGTTCTTCGGACTTACAATAGTTTAGTTCAACTTCTCCATCTTCAATTGCATCTCGAATGAAGTGATACTTGATTACAATGTGCCTTGTTCTACTATGAAAACATGGATTCTTTGCCATTGCAATAGCTGATTTGTTGTCACAAAACAATGTTGTGGCTTCTCCTTGCTTCTCTCCAATATCTTCCAAAATTGTCCATAGCCATATAGCTTGTGAAGTTGCAATAGAGGCTGACATATATTACAGATTGTTGCTTCTTGGATAGCCATGAAAACACTCCCGAGCCAAAAGAAAATGCATAGCCGGAGGTGCTCTTCATATCATCAACACAAACTCCCCAATCACTATCACAAAAGCCTCTTAACGTCACTTCCAAATTCTTTTCAAATCTAATCCCAAAGTTTAATATCCCCATTATATACCTCAAAACTCTTTTTCCAACACCAAAATGTTTATGAGTACTCATGAACCTTGAAAGCAAACTTGCGGCAAACATGATATCCGGTCTTGTTGCGGTGAGATAAAGCAAGTTTCCAATCAAACTTCTATAAAGAGTTTCATCAATCTTCTTTTCTCCACCATCCTTCATCTATTTCTCATTGCAAGCCAAAGGAGTTTCCACACATTTACATCCAAACATTCTAAATTTTTTAAGCACTTTTTCGGCATACTTCATTTGAGAAATAAACACCCCATTTTCATCTTGATATACTTCCATACCAAGAAAATGATGCAACAAACCCAAATCACTCATTTCATATCTTTTCATCATTTCAACTTTAAATTCTTCAATCATTTTTGCATTATTTCCCATAAACACCAAATCATCAACATGTAATGCAATAATAAGAATATCGGTGTTACCTTGATGTTTCACGCACAAGGTTGGCTCACTTTTGCTCTTCAAAAATCCATGTCGTTGAAAATAGACATCAATTTGACTATACCATGCTCTTGGTGCTTGTTTGAGCCCATACAAAGCCTTTCTTAGTTTATACACTTTGTCTTCTTCTCCTTTGATGATGAAGCCTTGATGTTGGTCAACATGTACCTCTTCTTTGAGTTCTCCATTCAAAAAGGCTGACTTGACATCAAGTTGGTACAACAACCAACATTTTTGGGCTGCAAGAGCAATGAGTACTCTAATGGTGTCTAGACGAGCAATCGGAGCAAAAGTTTCATCATAATCAATGCCGGGCTGTTGTGCATAGCCTTTCACCACCAATCTTGCTTTGTTTCTCTTGAATGAACCATCAGAATTATGCTTCACCTTATAGACCCATTTCACACCAATGACTTCTTTCTCACTTGGTCTTTCAACTAGCTCCCAAGTGTTGTTTTCTCAATAACTTCTATTTCTTCCTCCATTGCTTTTTTCCAACACTTTTCCTTCATTGCTTCTTCAAAGTTATCGGGTTCAATCACACAAAAGTTGCATCTTGCAAGAACATCATTTAAATCTCGCATTTTTCTTAGAGTTGAGCTTAATGATGATGAATTTGAGCTTGAGGGACTTGAGGGGCTACTTGGTGATGATAAATGTGAGCTTGAATGAACTCCATTTTCTTCATTTTGTACATCTTCAATGGCAGATTTTTGGGGCAGATTTATTGAAACTGGAATGCTTCTTTCAACTTCTTCTTTTTCCCAATTCCAAGTAGCATTTTCATCAAACAACACGTCACGGCTAACAAATACTTTCTTTCTCTTCAAGTTGTACAAATTATAGCCCTTTGATTGTGAGCTATAACCAATGAAGATACATTTTTCACTTGCTTCATCAAGTTTGCACCACTTCTCTTTTGGCACTTGAGCATAGCAAAGACATCCAAACACTTTCAAGTGTGTTACCGAAGGTTTTCTCCCATTCCAAGCTTCAATAGGAGTCATGTTCTATACCACCTTTGTTGGGCATCGATTTAGCAAGTGAAAGGCTGTATAAACCGCTTCGGTCCAAAAAGCTTTTGGAAGCTTTTTCTCATGCAACATTGATTTTGCCATCTCCATCATGGTTTTATTTTTTCCTCTCGGAAACACCATTTTGTTGTGGTGTATAGCCAACTGTCAATTGCCTTTCAACACCTTCAACTTCACAAAAATTGTCAAATTCGTTCAAAGTATACTCTTTACCATTGTCACTCCTCAAAACTTTTATAAAATGGCCACTTTGTTTCTCAACAAAAATCTTGAATTTTTTAAAGATTGTAAAAACTTCAGATTTTTGTCTCATAAAATAAACCCATTTCATTCTTGTAAAATCATCAATAAATATGATAAAGTACCTATTTTGTGAATGGTATGGTTATATGCATCCGTCCACAAACATCGGTATGCACCAATTCAAGTGGTCTCTTTGCTTTCCAAGCTACTCCTTTTGGGAATGGTTGACGGTGATGCTTTCCAAATGCACATCCTTCACAAACTTCATGTTTTTCTTCAATTTTTGGAAGCCCATGAACCATATTTTTTTGTTCCAATAATTTCAGCCATTGAAAGTTCAAGTGTCCAAGCGGTTTGTGCCACAACCAAGAGTCATTAGCCACCATTCAAAAAGCTTTGTCATTTGAATGCTTGAATTTGAGAGGAAAGCTTCTATTCTCCATTTTCACATTTGCTATTATTGAATTTCCAGCCTTTTTATCACGAATAATGCAATAACCATCATTGAAAAATTGAGAATAACTATTCTCTAAAAGCTGTCCAATACTTAGCAAATTTTGGTCCAAGTCCGGTACATGCATCACATCTCGAATAAGTCTAGAGCCCTTCTTCGTTTGAACTCCAATTCTTCCTTTTCCATTCACATTTACTACATCTCCATTTCGCAATCTCACTTTTGAGTTTGAATCTTCCATATCAACAAAGATTCCTTCATTTGAAGTCACGTGATTTGTGCATCCACTATCCAAGTACCATTAAGTTTCATTTGAACAATTTGAACTTGAGAAACATGCTTCATTTGTTGATTCCGATGCATTCAAAGAAGCATAAAAGAAACTTGATTCATCCTCCTTCTCGGCTACACAATTGGCTTGTTGAGTATTCTTTGCTCTACAATCCTTTTGTACATGTCCAAATCCTTTACAATTGTAACATTGTGGCTTTCCTTTAAACCAAAAATCATTTTCATCATGGCTACTGCTCTTGCAAATTTTGCACCTTTGGGATTGATTTTCTCCACTAAATCTCCTTTCAAAAATACTTCTACCTCTACCTCTTAGACTTCTTCCTCTTCCTCTTCCCCTACTAGTTCTTCCACCTCTACTTGACATATCCATCCTCTTTTCATAATTTTGGGGCTGCCTTAAGTTGCTATTTGATCCAACATTTAGTTTAGATTGAAATGCACTCTCTATTGATTTTTCGGAAGGTCGATTCAACTTTTGTTCAAATGATTTCAATGAACTCATCAACTCTTCAACTTTTAACTCTAGATTTTTTGTTTCTTCAATCACCCCCATAAGAGGATCATATTTTTCCGGCAAGCTAATCAAAATTTTTTCCACCATTTTTGTATTTTTAACATCCTCACCATATGACTTTATTTGATTCACAAGCTCATTAAATCTATACGAAAATTCTTTAACACATTCATTGTCTTTCATTTTCATATTTTCAAAATCTCTTCTAAGAGATTAGAGTTTAATAGCTCTAACCTTCAAGTCTCCTTGGTATTCCTTCTTTAGAATCATCCATGCTTCATTTGCTTTGCTTGCCATCATGATTCTTGGAAAGGCTAAATCAGCCACTACCTATGCAACATTGAAAGTGCACTTGCATCCCTTTGCCTTACTTCTTTAAGTTCCTTCTTCTTGACTATTGTTAGAACTTCATCATTTTCAGGTACTTCAAAGCAATTCTTCACCGTATCCTATAGATCCACATCCATGAATGAAGTCTTCATCTTCACACACCAAAAATCATAGTTTTGGCCATCAAAAATTGGAACAAAGGACTGCTGTAAACTTCCACTTGAACCACTTGTGCTTACCATTTTAATTTCAGCAAAAACCCTCTTTTTTTAACCCTTGATTCAGTTTTTTTTTTTTTTTTTTGTTGCAGCAGAGAATGAACCAAATCTGGAGGAGCCCTGATACCAATAATGTTGGCTATTTTTATAGCTTTGTGGACTTGCAATGCGAAGAGATAACTGCTGAAATGTACCAACAACAAGAAGGAAAGAAGAAAGACAGTAAAATGAGTTATGCAAGGAAAATAGGTGTACTGGGAAGAACAGAGCTGCTGGAGATGCAGAGGAAAAAACAGAGGTACTGGGAAGAAGAAAAAAATGTATGAAACTACTGCAAATCTGATTTCTTCTGTCTTTTGTACAGCAGGATTTTTACATAATAAAAGGCGAAATTTAAACCTACTACAATACATAAGATCAACTCTACACTTGTCTATTTTACAGTCCTTGGATTAGACATAATAAAGAAATATTTCTTTGACTTTCAAAATACATTACACATCAACAACCTCCAATTGGTCGGTTCGTTAACACCCGTATTGTGCCGTTGATCAAAAGCAATGGTTATGATCTCGTTTGGCCTTTAAAATGCATCTTTGGTTTGGGCCATAGTGTAATCGTATGTTCTGATTTTCTGGCTAAAGGCTTTCGGTTCTTTCTGTACTCTTCGAGCGATCTCTTCAATTTTTCTCCATAGTTTTTGCTGTTGATCTTGAATAGATCTGTAAATCCTATAATATCACTTGTATAACAGTAACTTGTGTCATTATTTAGGCCGCTATGACTGGTTTCTGTTCGATTGTTGTGCAATGAGGTTTGATAGATGTTTGGAGAAGTTTTAGGAGATCTTTAAAAGCTTGTGAGATCTGATTGTGGTTTTCTTGTAAGAGTTATGCTACACGTACCTAATTCGGTAAAACATTAGGTAAAAAATTATGTACAAATAGAATTTTCCTTCTTTTAAACACTCTCTCGAAGGCTTTTCTTGGTGCACATAGTGGAAGGGTTGTAACTCCGCCCCCCTCCCCCGAGTAAGCCATTGCTGAACTAAGTCAACAATTCTTATGTTCTTGCATGATTTCATTTTCTAGAGGTTTACTGTTTTTACAATTGTGTTATCATTTTGGATCGATAATTTTTTACAATTGGTATCAGAGCCTTATAAGGCTTATGAGAAATTTGGTTTTTTTTTTTTTTTTCCTTATAGAATTTGAAAATAGATTATCAAATGGCCTCAAGTTCACACCACCCTTTTCTAGAATATGTTAAGGGTTCGAGGGTCGAATTGTCACAATCCGATGCAAAGGGGAATTACTAGATTTGGAAGTAAAAAATGAGAGCTATTTTAGTTCAATAAAGGGTTGCAAAACCCTTGATGATCCTGAAACATTTTATAATGCTTTCAAAGCTAAACTCGCTGGAATTGAAGAAATGAATGAAATTGCTTACAGTTCTATAATACTACATTTTTCTGATCATATTGTTAGATAAGTTGATGGTGCTAAAACTGTTAGAGCTCTGTGGATTGCACTTGATAAATAGTTCCTCACTAAAACTTTACCAAATAAAATTTACTTGTTGGAAAAATTGTTTAGTTTTAAGATGAATCCTGAAATAGAGTTCGAAATTAATGTAAGTGACTTTAGCATTATAATAGTGGTTTAGTTTTAAGATGAATCCTGAAAAAGAGTTAGAAAATAATGCAAGTGACTTTAGCATTATAGGGAAGAGTCTTGCACATAATGACAAGAAGTTTGATGATGAAGATTGGCTGTTATCCTATTAAATTCTTTGCTCGAGTCTTATAAGGATGTCAGGAATCCTATTAAGTACTCTAGAGATACCTTAACACAAGCTATTGTAGTTGATGCTTTAAGGTCTATAGACCTTAAAGTTAGGAAAGAGTCTAAATCTTACACCAAAGAGGACAGTATGTTTGTGAGATGCAAGAGTGAGAAAAGAGAATAATTTCCAAAATAGAAAGAGTAAAAGTAAAACGAAATGGAGATTGAATTCAAGGGATAAAAGTAACAAGAAGTGCTATGGCTGTAGGAAGCTAGAGCACTTTAAGAGAGATTGGTTTGAGTGGGAAAAAGAAGAAGCAAAAGGATCAAAACAATGTGGAATTAAACAATGTTGTTGTTGTTCATGAATTGGATAGCATGTCATAATTGTGTCTAGTGAAGACATTAATCGAGACTAGATTTTAGATTCAAGCTGTACATTCCACGTGTATTGTCAAGTTATGGTTTTACAACTGTAGGGAAATTGAATCTAGAAAGGTTTATTTGGGTAATAATAATTTACGAACTATTACTGGTGTTGGGGATATAGCCATCAAGATGTATGATGGTATTATCAAGTAAGTAAGATATGTCCCAAATCTTAAAAAGAATCTCATTATCTTTAGGAATCCTTGAAGGTGAAGGACATATCTTCAAATATGAGAATAATACACTAAAAGTCATAAAAGGATTCGTAGTTGTAAGGAAATGACCTAAGAAAAATGGGTAGTACTACCTGATGGATGATTCTACTAAATGTTACCAAGGATAAATCTGAAGTGTTGCACAAAAGAATAGGGCATATAGGAAATAAATGTTTGAAATATTTGAGAGACCAAAAGTACTTGGTAAAGGTCCTATTGAACCTTTGAACTTTTGCGATACTGAATGTATGAGCGGCAATACGAACTTAGTAGCAAAGCTACCATCCAATGTATTTCACTAAACAATTCGATCCAGGGCATCTGCACATAAAAGTATAGCCCATATCTATTCCACAATAAAAGATGGGAGACTAGTAATAAACGTCCAATATCCCACCCAGTATCATCAAAGAAATCATGTACCCTCGCAGATGTGTGCTACCGGTGTAGGAATAAGGATGCCAATGTGGTCTTACCTATCCAGCAATCATGCCAAAAGAAAATCCGACCTACACCAAGGGCCCAACTAATTTCAGCCTCTTCCAAATAGGAGAAGCAGAGTAAGGAACTGCTGTAAATAAAGGGTGTGTCCCCGTAAGAACTGGGCCTAAAGAGATCTCTGAGAATGGAACAACCACCAAAGCTTCATGGAGAATGTGTCCACCACATCCTGTAATCTTCTAAAGCCTAGACCACCCTCATTAGTAGGAAGACAAATCTCCTTCTAGCTCCGCCAATATAAACATTACACATGTTCTTTGGAATCCCACTGGAATCGCTTAAAGATACTCTCAAGTTTCTTTAGGATAGCCTTATGGGGTTGCATGATCTGAAGAAGGTGTAATGGCGTGGAGAAGAGCACTGACCTCAGCAAAGTAATACGGTCTCCATATGATAGAAGTCGTGAAGCCCAATCTGAGATCCAACTCTTAACCTTTTGGATAAGGTCATCATAAATAAAGCTCTTCTTGGCTCCCTTAAAAAAGGGTACTTCTAGATAAGTGAACGACTGTTGCTGGTGTCAAAAACCAGTCAAAATCTCCAATTGTCTAATCTGACTAATAGATGTCCTTTTGGATAGTGTGAGCCCGCTTTTGTCCCTATTCACTAACTGACCAAATACCCCTTTATAATACTCCAGACAACCGAGAATCCTCCTGATAGACTGTTTCTGGTCGTTGATGAATAAGATCATATCATTAGCAAATGAAAGGTGTGAGACGAAAGTAATACCTCCATGTCGATAACACATACTCGGATACTCCTGAAACCTCTGAGTGAGTAGGCGTGAGAAGTAATTTGCAGCTATGATAAATAAGGATGGTAAGATAGGATCTCCCTGTCTAAGCCATTGTTAGGATGGAAAAAAACCACATGGGCCATTTAGGAGTACAGAAAAATGACACTCCGAGATGCACCGCCTAATCCTACTGACCCAAATCTGATCAAATCCAAATGCCTCTAATGCAGAATAAATAAAGCTCCAATCCAAGCGATCATATGCTTTAGTCATGTCTAGATTTAGCATAGTGTTACCCCCTCGCATTCTATCATCCAAAGTATGGAGAAGCTCCTAAACCAATATAATATTGTCCCCAATTAGGCGACCAAGAATGAACCCACTCTGTTGTAGAGAGATAATGCATGGTAACAGTGTACTCAATCTAGTGATCAAAAGCTTAGTAATAAGTTTATTGAACAGTGTACATAAATTGATGGGTCTGAAGTGGGTCCATCTACAAGCGTCGTCCCTCTTAGGGAGCAATGCTATAGTAATAGCTGCAAAACCCAGTGGGAGATGGCCGCCTTCAAGAAGTCCAAGACTACCATGTATACATCATCCTAAATAATGTCTCGACAATGTTGGAAGAATAGGGATGAGAATCCATCCAGTCCAACAGCACTATCAACATCTATACTAAACATTGCATCCTAAACCTCATAAATCAAAGGGATGCGATTTAGTGCCAAATTATCATCCTTTGTGCAAAGCCTGGGGATGATATCAAAACGAATGGAGTCCAAGGGCTGTGTAGTAGCAGATAGAAGATCATGATAGAATGTAATAGCTAAAGTCTGAATGTCAGTAGGAGTAGTTAAGACTTTCCTTGCATGCGTCCTAATGGACCTAATACGCGATTTGATCTTACGTCCTTCAACCATCACATAGAAATAACGAGTATTGTGATCTCCTTCACATACCTAACGTGAACCGACTTTTTACTTCCAAAAACCCTCCTCAATAGATAAGGTCCTGTTCAAAACTGTCCGTACATGATGCAATAGGTCACGATGCTCCGATATAAGGCCTTTATCATATACTATCTCAGCCTCATCTACCCCATCCTTAGCATTTCGCACCCATTGGAAAATATCTCCAAACACATGTCAATTCCACCAATGTAGTCCCTATTTCAGCCTAAAGAACTTTTCCTGAAGAGCTGCCATCTCCGATAGATGAGTAGGGAGCGACCACTTCTGAGTGACAAAGGATGAAAAATCGTGATGCTTGGTCCAAACGTTGAGAACTCTGAATGGTCTAGGCCCTAAATCATTACCAGAAACCCACTGAAGTAATAAAGTTCGATTCAAGTACCTCACTGTAGAATTAATGAGTATCCTATCTAGTATCTTTCTGACATGACCGTTGGACCAAGTATACTTTTTCCTAAGGAAACTAGCATCCTCTAAAGCACAATCTAACATCATATCAGAGAAAGCAGTAGTGCCTCGATCACGAATATTATAACCAGTGCACTCACCACCATATGTAATAGCGTTAAAGTCTCTCCCAACTAACCAATGGTCGCCCATATCATGGAAAATGTGGTGAAGACCCTCCCACAAATCTCTCCTAATAGCTATATTACACGAAGCATAAACATGAGTCGATAGATGGGATAAACTAGTCTGGGATCCTCAACTCTAACATGAAGGAACTGGGGATTATCAACAATAACAGTAATAATAGTCACTACATTCGAAAAAAACAAGATCTTGTTCGACTCATTATGAACTCCCGTGTTAAAGCACAAATATCGTCGAATATGTGCAGATCTATGCTGAAGAACAAAAGGCTCCAGTATAACCAATAGATAAACCTGAGTAGCTACATTAGCTACACCTCTCGCATTCCATATGATGGTACTCATCTGGATGTACGTGAAGTGGTATCATGTGATCGGACTCCTGGTCACAATCCTAGGAATTGAAGTACTAATGGCTTTCGAATTTCTTTTTCGACCAACGGGCACAAAACCATCCTCTATTCTACGAGCCATGCCTGCCAAGTCATCAACAGAAGATCGACAATATAAACCCTATTGATGATCTTCAGTATGAAAAAAAATCAGAATCTGACTGATTTGTAGATAAGAAAACCTCCACATTCTGCTGACAATGTACAGAGATAACAGGAACATCTGGCTCTATATAACCATGTGGCCTTTCTAACATATCCACCAAGAGAGGATCAAAATGTGTAGAACTAACCATCGTAGGTGTACTGTTGATTGGGTCCAGGGACTAAACTGCTAAATGAGGAGCCGATGTAATAACAGGAGAACTCTGTGTATCCACCCAATGGGAGCAACTTGAGAATGTTTTGATGGTAGAGAACTAGTAATATACGAATCAATATTGCTAATAACAGGTGGAGTAGTGTAAGACTATGAGCTATATGGTTAGCAGTTGTCTATGATGTAGTAACTGTAGTGACGAGAATAATATGAGCAATAGTGGTAACAGTTTGAGGAGTTGAATGAGAAATCATTTCTGATGTACTGTCTTGTATCCTTTGATTTCTCTTAATAGGTATCCACCTCATGCGAGGTACTGTCACAACATCCTTACCCTTACCCCTTCTCATTAGCCAAAACTGGATTAAACCTATGATTTAGGTCACCAATACCTGGGACCACAGATGGTGGAGATCCAAATGACCAAAGTGTCTACAATGAAAGCAAAAGTCTGGCACCTTATCGTACACAACAGGCTGCTAATATCCTCCCATCTTCTCCATTTCTATCCACACTCAATTAGGGAGTTTACATTCTAAATCGACCTCAATACTTACGCTCGCTTCACTTGGTCGTCTAAGGTCAGAAGCCGCTTCGTCAATACGAAGCGGAAGATTATTTGCTTTCGCTATAGCAAATAATGCACTCTTAGCCCAAAAATGAATAGGCAGTAAGGGAAATGATACCCAGCTAGGAACAATAGGAGTCTCATGTTGTGGAGTAAAGTTGGGGGTCCAATTAAAGACTCGCATATGACAACCATCAATATACTAAGTGGGTTTGAGGAATAATCATGAATAGTCATCTTCGTGCACCAAATGAATTATAATGTGTACATCATCAATAGAACATATCTCGTAATTGCTAAAAAAATCCAAAACACATAAAATTTTCGTGTACCTTGGGCATAGAAAGTTTGTGATGCACAAATTTACCAACAAGGGAACTGTGATGCCTGGAATCTTCGGGTGCTCGAAGAACATGCGCAAATGATTTTTTCTTATTTCTTTCAGCTTGAGTAATAGTAGGTTCACAATTAAGTGCAGTAGCATATGATCAAGGAGCTTGAGTAGTAGAAGAAATCCCAGATGAAGGAACAGATGATCTACTCGAAGCGTTGGGAATAGCAGCACTAAGGCGCACGTGAGACATCCTACAGGGAGAAATCTAACCTACTCTGCACATTTCTGGTCTGCTTGGTCCGAATCTGAGGTCCATTTACCAATTTAGATGCGGCATTATCTATTTTAAGTGATACCTGTGGATGGGGTCCAAAGTTAGATGAAATTTTCATCAAGCTATTGGCCGATTGCATGGGCATCAAAGGTGTAGTGGTAGGAGTAGAATTCAGTGTTGATGGTGCTTTATCAATTGTAGAAGCCAAACTACCAAATTTAGGAGTTTAAGGAACCTTAATCACCGTATGTGAAGAGATGAAACTGGGATTCAATTGAGCCTCGAATCATTCAATTGGCAATGAACCCATAATATTTTTACCTTCAATTGTAGTTGTATTGGTTGAATTTGGAACAAAAACATCCAAACTATTATCAATTACAACATCAACACAAACACCATGCACGACTTCACTAGGTAGAATCAATTCAGCTCTATTGGTGTTAATTGGATCAATTGGTTGATTATCCATGGAGTTACTGACCGCAATTGATGTTTCCATCATCAAATTAAACATTTTAGCAACATAGAGTCATCAAATTGGGCAGTACCGAATTTTTAACATAAAACCCTAATTTCTCCCATAAATTCATCAAGTTTTGGATAGAATTGGGCTAGACCCATGCATGGGTTAGGAGCACCAGAGAGCGGGGGAGGTAATCCATGTGGTCCACGACCATAGGTAATCATGAATCCATTCAGCGCCCTCGTGAGTCAGTGTCTGAAGTAATAATGCGGCGTCAATCCCCTCATCACGTAACTTGGAGTAGTTATCATTGGGAATATCACGTGTGTGGTAGAAGGAATTGATGGAAGCATTGTCAAACCGGATCTAGTGACCCCGAACAAATATTTTGAATTCTTTGTACTCCTTTACATTCACATAAAACTACTTCACCAAAGATATTGAAGCCACTCCTGGTTGCATAGCAAGCTTGTTCCACCCCAAACTATGTATTTCTCGGGAAATAGATGTTCAACATTCCTCTACGAAATGCAGTTCCGATATATCACCATTTGTTTATATCTTTCTTCCGCATTGAGGCTCACAAATCGCTGCCTATCATATACAGTACAGAGAATGACGCTGTGATTTTAGATTTCTTCTTGGAAGTAATGTTGTTTATGTCCAACGTAATCGCACAATAACACCAAAGGTACGCCGAATATCTCCAACCAATTCAAGCCTAAAATATCCTCCTTCGCTAAGGGTGACAATACCGAACAACCAATCTCAAACCACAATTTCAACGAACCCAAGGAAAGCACCAAATTTGACCATAATATACCACACGAAATCACATAGGCAAATCCTTAAACACCTTGTAAACACTAATCTCATTCATACACCAAATACTAAACCTTTAATACACCAAAGCAAATAAGAATCCACACCCTTATGTGGGATAAAAGTTCAACAACGAAGAACACCTTGGAAACAAGGTGGAATATAAGGAAGCTACCTAGACATAGAGTGTATCAAATGTGGAAAATATAATGTCTATTAAGAAAAGTAAAAGAGTGGCCAAAGAAGGCCTAGAGTTTCGAAATGGGTGTGTGATTATTGGGAGAGTATGGTGTGGGGGGGAAGAAAATGAGGAAAGATGAGGAACTAGGGAAGAATTTCGAAGGAGAAAGTGGAGAGGGATAGGAAGAAAGAAATGGAAAAAATGAACAAAAGGGGAGAGAGAAGCTCCTCCATTTTTTAAAAGGAATCACCGTAGCGCCAGTTGTTTTGTAATTTTTATTTATTTATTTTACATGCACCTCTAATGTAGTCTGTCGCCATTGTCATCTAGGTTTGATACTCCTACACTTCAGAATGTATCTATAAAAACACAAAAACAACATTACTAATGCAGCTGAAATGGAAAATTCCTATCTAATAAATTTAAAATTAAAAGAAAGGTATAGAACTAGGGTTGCCTCCCAAGAATCACTTCTTTAACGTAATTAGTTTGATGATGATGTGGATCTAAATTGATTCTCCAATGGAAATTTATTCGACATCTCGATCTTCTCCACCTTAATAATGTTTAAGTCATTAACCGTTTGACTGAAATATGGGTTCATATTTGCTTACCAATTCCACTGAACCATAGGGAAACACCTTATGGACCACGAATAGTCCCAACCACTATTATCTAAGCTTGCTCGAAAAAAGTTTCAAGTGAGAGTTGAACAGAAGAACTCATTCTCCTGGTTTGAATTCCCTCCTTATGATCCACTTGTTGTGCCATGGCTTCGTTCGCTCTTTATGTATCTTTGCATTCTCATATGCTTCATTTCAAAATTCATTAAGCTCGTCGAGTTGAAATAAGCGTTTTGTACATTATCCAGGTTCAACTTTTTCACAGCCCAATAGGCTCGATACTCCAATTAGACTGTTGAGTGTTGAACCCGGGAGGAGATTGAATTACATTCCTGTTATTTCCATATGATAGATTTTCGTGATTTCGAAGCCCTGGATGGTAGTGATTAGAAGAGTAGTTTTCTCTCTGATCGTAATTCATATTGTTAACATACTGAGCTCGTTCATTCGCTATTTTTGTCTCCTAATGTGCCATAACCGAATATGTCTTCTATTGATTACTCTGAGTAGTAGGTGTAGATATCTGATTAGTAAGCGATGAAACCCGAGGTGCTAGTGCAGTGATATTTTTGTCTCCTGATGTGCCATAACCGAATCTGTCTTCTATTCATGTAGACTTGCTACTCTCTTTACGCTTCATATCTCACTCGGCCATTGGTAACTGTTTGTAGCTATGTCACCCAATAGAGCATGTGCAACATCTGTTGTTTTAACTAATAAAATACCCCATATAGCTGCATCCACTATGGTTCTTTTTTGCCCATTTAGCCCATTGCAGAAGATCTCAATCTACATCCAATTCTGAAAACCATGTTTAGGACACTTTCTAAGCAGGTCTTTGAATCTCTCCCACGCTGCATAAAATCGCTCGAAGTCATATTATCTGAATTGAACAATTTTCTTCGAAGTTGAGTTGACTTGGAAGGTGGGAAATACTTGGTGAGGAATTTCTGTGCTAAGTCATCCCAAGCAGTAATAGAACCATATGCTAGTGACTGGAACCAAGCCTTGGCTTTATCCTTCAAGGAGAAAGAAAAGTGATGGAGTCTAATTGCCTTATCAGTAACTCAATTTATCTTCACTGTATCACAAATTTCCAGAAAAGAACCTATATGAATATTTGGGTTTTCTGTCGGAGCTCTCCCAAACTGGTTCTATTGTACCATGTGTATCAATCCTAGGCTTTAGTTCGGAATTTTTTGCGACAATGGCTGGGTGCGCTATACTTGAATAGTTGTCATTGACCACTGACCTGACGATGTCTTGAATAGCCCATTGTTGAATATTTTCATTGGCTGCTCTTGCTTCTTGTTCTACCATTGTTTCACGTTCGTTTCTTTGTATACCCCTGAGAAAGAGAAATGTGTGTTTTGGTTCAGAATCAACATGTAACAATTTAAAATTCCTGGTAAATTTATTTTTTACCTACAACGGCACCAAAAACTTGTCACGCATTTTCTATAAAGTGTTTTATACTACAAGTGTACGGTGTCAATTTTTGTAATATAATAATTGAGTTAAAGTGTCGAACCCAAGGGATTGTAATTTAATTCCTACTAATTACTATAATTATCTCAGCTTTTAGTTTATCTAAAAAATCAATTCTAAAGTCAATAATTTTATACTAAAATAATGTGGATGTGTGACAATTGAAGTAAAATAAGGCAAATTATAGGAGAGTTATCATTGTGAGAAGGCCTAGTGATTGATTTCACTTCACCATCAACAATGTTTTTCAACTTCTATAGTTACTTCTATCAATTTTTCCTGAATTTATAGGCGAGAACCTTAGGTTAATTCTACTTCCTCTCTCGAGTGCTAAATAAAACTTATTTGTATTATGAATTAAAACTACAGAAATTATCATGCACAAGTTTCTTAAATGTGATAAGCCTAAAAAAATTATATTTTTTCTCGAAATCAAGGTAATGTTATTCTCATATCACACTTAAATATCCCTCTCTTGAGTACCGAAATTTAAGGCATTAAATCATTCAATTATTGATCAGGTAATTGAAAGCATTGCAAAAAATCAATACAAATAAATTAAGGAAAAAATCAAACGAAATAATTATACTATAATCTAAACATGTCTCAAGATTAAGTTACATCAAACCCTAGATAATAAATTTAGTCTATGAATACAAGAAACGACGTATTAAAATCTAAAATAAATAACATGGAGAAGAAAAGATTAAGGAAAATCGTTTTGCCGTTTAAATTCTCCTCTGAATTGTTGTCGTTTTTGTTCTCAATGATTTATTTTTATTGCTTTCCTCCTAAGCCATCTTCTCCTCTTAAACTAGGTCTTCAAATTTGTATTTATAGTCTCATAAAGTATCAAGATGAATTGAAGTTGGACCAGGCCAAAAAGTTTACAAAAAATACGTTTCTTCATTTTGGGTGGTTACGCCGCGGCGTCGAATTTTTCCCCACTGGGCACTGCAGGGCCTAGCAACTAGCATCGCAGTGCCCAGCTCTTTGCTGAATTGGGGACCTTCTTGGGCACTTAGGTGACCACACGCGGCGCTGTGGCACCCGTTAATTCCGTCATGTTTTGCATCTGTTTTTCCCTCTTTTCCACTTCATTTTTTTCTTTTTCTTTCATCTTATCTTCAAGCCCACTTCTATGATCAACACTTGGCTCCATCCCAAGTTCCATAATATGCCATTTATTCCAAATTATTTAAACTACAAAACAACATGAACGAACACATCAAAATGCTCAAAAATGCTTAAGAACAAGCCGAAAACTATGTTTTAAAGGTATTAGTTCAATGAGTAAATTACACTCATCATCTCACAGGGTGAGTTTTGACACCTTTTCACATATAACTAAAAGACATTCAGATTATGTCCATGCAGATTTGTGTGGGCCTGGAAAACATCCCACTTTTTGTTGGAAATAAGTATTTTCTGTCCTTAGTAGATGATTATTCTAAAAAAGAATGGGCTTACCCTTTAAAGGCTAAATCTAAGAATTTTTATAAATTCAGGACTTAGCTTAAAATTTTGGAAAATCAACTGAATAAGTAGTTAAAAACTTTGAGAAGTGATGATGGTCTAGAATTTTGTAACTTAGAATTTGATAGCTTTTATAAGCAAAAGGGAATCATGACACAACATCCCAGTAGAATGGGGTTGCAGAAAGAATGAATAAGACCTTAACAATCAAGGTCAGATGCATGTTGATTAGCTCTGGACTGGCTTAAGGGTTCTAGTTTTTATCAATATGACTACTGCCTATCTACTGCCTATCTCATCAATAGATCTTCATCTAGTTTTGTTGAGTTTAAGACTCTACAAGAACTATAGATTGGAAAGCCTCCAAATGTAGCATATATAAGAACATTTGGTAGTGATGCTTATGCACATCAAGTTGAGGGTAAGTTGGAGCCTGCATCTATCAAGTGTGTTATGTTAGGCTCTCTTAAGAGGGTTAAAAGTTATACGTTGTGGGTTTTAGGGGCACAAAGTATTAAAATCATTAACATTAGGGATGTTGTGTTTAATAAATCTGAAATTCCATCTCTAAAGAACAAATGTGATAATTCTGATAAAACTGAAAATACTAAGTTCAACTCAAACCACACCTAGAGGGGGATGAATAGGTGATTATGCAGAATTAATTACTTAATAATTAACTAGCAACAAGTCAATATTAATTATCTCTAAATGATTAATCAAACAGACTATTTCCTATTTTGAAATACCGCAGTTATATGAAATCAATAATAAACACAAGAAATGATCACGGAAAAACCCCAACTAGGTAAAAACTCTGGGCACTTTGACGATCAACAATCCACTACAAACGAATTAAAACATACATTCTGCCAGACTCGACTACCACTAGTACTTTCTGACCTCCTAACTGCAATTCTAATAACTCTCCTAGATTTCATGCTCCTGTACCAACTCCCAACTACAGTATTCAAAGCTCTCTTGGATTACGCTCTCCTGCAGCAACTCCCAACTTTATGAATTCGTCTATCTCTTGTGGATTAACGAAGAATTCTACATTCTTCCACAACTGGAACTCCAGTCACATTTCCTTGATCTTCAAAACTCGGACAGATATGTAAGAAGCAACCGTTTGGTATTTAGATTATAAATATAATGTTTTTATCGTCAATAGCCAATCACAAAATGAAGGTTGAAAGCTAATTTGATGAAGATTATATGAAGAGAATATGTTTTTCACAATGTTCAACCTTAGAAATCTCATTCAGAGGCATTCAGTTATTTATATGTAGGTTAAGGTCTGAATGGCAAGATAAAAAACCTTAAGAAAATGAATTAAAAAAATTTCGGATAACCTTGTCGCTCGAGGGAGAGTTGGGGGATAGGCGAGTGACAGTGTGTCACTTGAGCGAAGCCCTGGCAACAAGCTAGTGACAGTGTTACGATTTCTGACGCTTGAGCCAAGTCTTGGCGACAGTCTAGAGAAATTGCGGTGCCCTTTTTTCCTTCTTTTCCATTCTCAAACCCTATAGCTAAAATAACA
Organism: Fraxinus americana; assembly: GCA_035079005.1. Taxonomy (NCBI): domain Eukaryota; kingdom Viridiplantae; phylum Streptophyta; class Magnoliopsida; order Lamiales; family Oleaceae; genus Fraxinus; species Fraxinus americana. The sequence goes on from JAVHZT010000044.1 coordinate 342,019, forward strand.
CAAGTTCCACTATTTGGACATTACTCCTTGACTTTTACAACATATTAATTTTAGTCCATTTTGTTCATAGACTTGCCAATTATATCAAATACCTAACAAGCTCCCCCTTTGACATTCTATGACAAAACTACAATATAAAGTCAAGGCCGTAGTGAAATAAAATTACAGCTTCAAAAACTGACACAACTAATAACTATCTGATCAAATTCTACTTTTCATTTATCAAAACTTGTTTCCTGAAATAGACCACTCAAATATCCAGTGTAAAATATATGTGAAATAGTTAAGTGTAAAAGCAATTCAAGCAGTTCATAGTGTAAAAGTGATTAACGTAGTTAATAACTCATAATACATCTTTTTAGTTTCATATCATAAGCTAAATTAAGACATAACATCAATACAACCCAGCATACCAAAACGAAACATTGATACTACAAAACATCAAAACTTAATCTAGGAAAAACGAAATTATCATTTAATCAAAATTTTAGATACATCATGTCAAGTAGTTAAAACATCATCAAGCGGAGTAGTTACTCTATCAAGACAATATATACTCTCCATTTTTGTCACAAAATGACAAGGGGCCAAGAATAACATATGATAACCTAAAAATGTAGTTGTTAGCAAGCATAAGTATAAGCAATGAATAGTAACTCTTCCCACGTACGTAACTCAAGTTAACATGGAGAAAATTCTATAAGTGACTCATATATGTAAAGTGTTAATAATTCATTGGAAATAGGACCCCAAACCTTAAATTTGTGAGAAAAGACACACTATACACACTGCCAATAAGTTTATTCCTTTACTTATGAAAGCCAAACCAATTAACGCACAGTAGAACCTATGCAGAAAAGCTCATTTATTAAGGATATTTTATTTCTCCCCCTGAATTAGAGCAAAATTTCTAATTCACAACATTCAATACTTGAAGCTCAGTATGATTTTTCCCATCTTAAGTGCAGGCTTCTCTTCATCAAGCGACTAACGTGACTCATGTAGCAAGCTTTAGGCCGGTTAACCCAAGTTAGTTTATCATAGGCTCCAAGTTCTGAGAAACCCCTCGGGCTTAAGATGCTCGAGTCAACTAGGCTCCAAAGAAAAACATAAGATATTGAGCCTTCTCTTTTTTTTTTTTTTTTTTTGTAAATACTAGGGAGAAACTTGAGCATAGGTCTAATACATATTTCATGTTCAAAGTTACCTTACTAACATATGATTGTCATCCCAAATCTCACACACTCAATAGAGTCCCACTAACAAGATCATAGTGTGCAGTGACATAAAGACCCCTATACTAAGTACTCCATGAATAACCGAAGGTAGAAATGGAAATTATGTTTCAGCTTATCGATCACCCTGTCCTGGATCACAACAAACAAGTTCAATTACATCATATGTTAAGCTATAAAAGCAACTTCCATGATTGTATATTTCAATTTTTCATTTTTAAAAATTATAAATAAAAATAATACCTTTTAAAAAGTAAAAACACAAAACAAAATACAAATAAGTGAGATGCATGCAAGAATAAATGAACTCAATGAGCTGCACATGCATGCACCTAAGTATCTGACTAAAGAGATACATGGATGCCCTTACATTTAAGAGTATGATCAATCTCACGACCTGTTAGGTCATTCTTTTTAACTTAAACATTTTTAGAAGTAGAAGTGATCCTAGTTAACTGAGTCATCATCTCAGTTAAATGGCTAACTTGATTGGCAAGAAAGTTGACCTTGCTCGAGAAATCCTAACTTTTATTTCTAGTCGTGAGTTTACGACAACTAGGTCTTGTGTGTCCTAGTTTGCCACAATGGTGACAAGTGGGAATAAACCTAGGTTCAAACCTACTCGGAGGTTGTTGCCGATATATAGGACAATTGACCCTACGTTGTCTAGTGGGTCTTGATCCAAAGACATTTATGCCTTTGGGTTCAGGATTCATAATATTTTGAGCTTTGTCGGTAGCTGGGACGAACATGGCCTTGGATGTCCTAGTAGTAGTATTACCATTTAGAACATAACCCAGACCATGCCTATTTCCAGCATGTTTGTTCATCCTCAACAGATTATCGAGTTTTTGTGTACCACTCATGAACAAATGAAGTTGAGTATTAGATTTTTTAAGATCACTTGTTAAATATTTAACTTTAGCTTCTAAGTTCTCATTGACAAATTTCAACTCATTCAGATTTTTGGTAGAGTCATGAAAGTCACCTATGAGTTTCTTTCTCTCTCGCTTTCAAGTTCGTTAACCTTTTTCAGAATAGTTTTATTGACCTTTTTGATTTTAAGACTGTACTCAAATAATTCTCGATAAGACTCATGAATATCATTCTCATTCTCAAACTCTTCCTCAGATTTTTCACTACGTTCTTCATTCTCAACATTTTCACTTTCCTTATCAGATTCAATCGTAGCTATAGATGTGAAGGTCATAAAGTTTTGTTCATCCTCATCATCAGAGGTATCACTCTGAGCACTCGAATATGATTCATCATCACTCAAAGTCACTGCTAATGCCTTACACCTTCATTTATTCAAGTTTTTCTTCAAATTCGGACATTCATTCATATGTAACCAAAACCCTGACATTCATGACATCTAATAGATTGGGTTTTCTTATTAGCAGTCCTAGATTTATTCTTCTCACGCTTATCATTCGGGAATTTACTAGGAACATCATTTTTTCGCTCTTGAGATTTTCTCATATTTGTCATCATCTTTTGGGATTTTTTAACGACATAAGCTATTTCATCATCCCTAATCGTCTCAACATCAGTTGACTCACTCTCTTCTTCTCTAATAGTGTTCATGGCTATGGTTTTAGCCTTTTTTGTTTGAGATATGGTGAGTTCATAGGTTTGTAGAGATCCTACGAGTTCTTCTATCTTAAATGCATCTAAGTTTTGCGATGTCTTTAGGTCTAACCCTTTCAGGTAGGAATCTAAAGACTTTTCTAATTATTTTAGACTAGATGATCTTCTCTCCTAGGTTAAACCTAGTGTTAACTCTATCATTCAGCTTCCCATAGAATTCATCAAAGGATTCATCATCCTTCATTCTATTTTCTTCAAACGTAGAAGTCAACGTCTACAGTTTAGAGTTTTTAACAGTTTTAGTTCTCTCGTGTGTGGTTTCTAATATATCCCAAACGTCTTTAGCAATTTCACACATCGAAACTCTCATAAACTCTTCAGTAAACACATCATAAACAGGGCAGGAATGCCCTTGCTATTCCAGTTAGACTCAGCTAAGTCATCTTTAGTCTAAAGTGAAATATTAGTGGGTGTAGGTGGTAGCAACTGCAGTTAAAGGTGCAGTCCACCCAGTTTGAACGCTCATCCAAATACCCTCATCCAATACTTTAAGAAATGCTCTCTTTCAAACTTTCCAATAAGTATAGTTGCTTTCGTCGAAAAATGGAGGCACAAACAAGGATTGATTCATCTAGAATAAATTAAGGGTCAGGAATCGAAATAAGGCTCTGATACCAATTGAAAATACGAAGTTCGACCAAAACTACACCTATATGGGGTGAATAGGTGATTATGCGGAATTAATAACTTAATAATTAACTAGCAACAAGTCACTATTAATTAGCTCTAGATGATTAATCAAACAGTCAAGTTTTCTAAGTTGAAATACCGTAGTTATATGATATCAATAACAAACATAAGAAATGATCATGGAGAAAGCCCAACTAGGTAAAAAGTTCGGACATTTTGACAGTCAACAATCCGCTATAAACGAATTAAAACTTATAATCCGTTAGACTCGACTACCACTAGTACATTCTGACCTTCTGACTGTAATTTCAACAGCTCTCCAAGATTTTGTGCTCATGCACCAATTCCTAGCTACAGTATTCAAAGCTCTCCTGAATTGCACTCTCGTGCAGCAACTCCCAGTTTTATGAATTCGTCTATTTCCTGTGGATTAATGAAGACCTCCACGTTCTTTAATGACTAGAACTCCAGACACCTTCCTTTGATCTTCAGAATTCTGACAGATATATAGGAAGCAGCAATTTGGTATTTGGATTATGAATATGAAGTTTTTGTCATCAATAGCCAATCACAGAATGAAGGTTGAAAGCTAATTCGATGAAGATGATATGAAGAGAATATTTTTTCACAATGTTCAACCTTAGAAATCTCGTTCAGAAGCATTCAGTTATTTATATGTAGGTCAATGTATGAATGGGCAAGATAAAAAGCCTTAAGAAAATGAATTTAAAAAATTTCTGATCTCGAGCGAGAGTTGAGCGACAAGTGAATTACATCAAATTCCTAACAAAAACTAAATTTGATAAGATGTTTCAGAATGAGGTAAAATTGAAAAAATATGATTTCATTCAATTTGAAGAAAATGGACCTGTAATTCCGAAACTGAAGAAAATATTCTTAATATTGAAAACACCTCTATTCAAGTTATCAGCTTTGTTAGGGATAGAAAGAGAAGACAAGCAAGACCTAATCCTAGGTATAAATCTCAAATTTTACTAATTTTACCTTGGGTCTTCGGAAAGGCTATAGAGCAAACTGAACCTTCTTTGTTTTTAAGAGGCTGTGAATGGATTGAAATCTAGAAATTTGGAATTGGCTATGAAAGAGGTAATGCAATCTTATTGGAAAATAAAACTTAGAAATTGGTGATGAGACCTAAGAACCAAAGAGTAATCCAATGCAATGGATCTATAAATTGAAAGAGAGAATTAATCCATCTGATCATTTGAGATACAAAGCTAGATTGGTTGCCAAAGGCTTTACTCAAAGAGAGGGGATTGACTACAATGAAATATTCTCACCCATAATTAAATATAAAACAACCCGACTCATTCTTGCATTAGTTTTTCAATTCAATTGAGAACTTGAACAATTAGATGTTAACACCGTATTCCTTCATAGGGAACTTGAGAAGAATATTTACATGAGTCAACTTTAAGGTTTTGAGGTGAAGAATAAGATTGATTTTGTGTTTTTCTTTAATATCATAAAGGCGAAAATAAGATGCATGTAATGGGAAAAATCAAGATAATTTAACCAAATTTATTCAATGTAAAAAGGAAACTCAACATTGAGATTCAAAATATTTATTGGATCAAGGGCTGAAACCATCATCCCCAACAACTTGATCTTTTCCATGCTCAAACCAGTCAACCATTTCAACCCAAAAAACTCATTCTTTACCTGAATAGAATTGAATTCACCAGCATTTTCCCTTGCACGGGAAGCAATTCTGCTTTTGCCACCCTTCTGAAATTGATGTAGTTGCACATACAAAATGAACCTAACTATAAAAAGAGTTGACCATAAAGCATTCAGGATATATATCATATTCATCAGATTAATATTGGAAGTTCTTAGCTTGATTGTGAAATCACTAAAAAGTATAGGCACAGGGTCTTACGATTCACATTCCCACTCTCCAGGATTAAGTTGCCTCTTTGGAGGCTTCTCTTTACACTGCAAACACCTTGTATTTCTATCAAAATTCAAAAAATTGCATTTGCAAAAGGTAAATCTCATGAGAAATAAAACAAATACTAGCGAAGCTACCCTATCTGAAACGACTAACAGACCAGGGACAAACTTAATTCATTGAATTATTACTTATCACACATCCAGTCTCCCTTCTTAGGTGGAAGATGATCCTGTGCTTTTGATAACTTTCTAGTATTTCTTTAAATAAGCCATCACAACGTAAGCACTTGACATTCCGAGCAAAATTTAGGAATTGGCACCTAGAAAATAATTGAAATTTTATTACTAGTCACACCACAGCAGAAAAAGGATAATGTGAACTTCAGAGCATTTACTTGGGGCAAATCCAGTCGCCTCGCTTCATTGGAACCTGGTTATGTATCCTTTCTTCTTCAACATCATTTCCTTCTATAGGTGAGTCCCATTTAGAGGTAGTCACTCTTGGCGGTTCAGCATCACATTCCTCAGCCCTCAAGTCCTTCATTTCTTTCAACAATTTTCTTACTGATTCCTTAACCCTTTTGTTCAAGCATGGCTTATTCTCCACCGAGCATTATACAGGATCAAGCCCATATGCCAACACAAAGCGCATGACATCCACAGTCCTACCACCTTCATCCTCACGTGCCTTGACATATGACAAAAAGTTGATAATTTTGCAATGTTTATTTATAAAATGTTGCGGAAGCTCAATTTTATAAAATGTTGCGAAAGCTCAATTTTGTACACTTTTTTTTGCAACATTCACTTATTAAAATGTTGCGATAAACCTCTTTAACAATACTTAACTATCAAATGTTGCCTTTTATGTGTTGCGAAAGCTCATTTTTGGCATAGTGACACTTCTCAAAAAGTCTTCCACCACACTAAATATAATACGTGAACCTTTCCTGTGTTTGTTTTGAACACTATCCAAAAGAAGTGCAATCAAATCTAGAGGAATATTGTCACTTTCTTCCAATGTAAATGTCATGATAGTCTATATGGATGTGAAGACATTCCCTAAATGATTTCCATTTAAAGCTACAAAAAAGTGTTGGAACATGTCAATTATCATACGTTCATAATCAAGGTCCAACATGATAAGGCAGTACTTCGCATTATCCATAATAATTAGTATCCTAACTACTGTAGCTTACAAATTGTTAGATGTACTCATGAGAAATGCAAATGTTGATATAATTGAGGAAAAAATTCTTGCATTATTTCATCACAAAAAGGGGGATCGGGTGATGTAACGCTGAATATTTCACCAAGACAAGAAACAACAATTACTTATATAGCAAAATCAGGACGTCTTAATAGTTTATTTGAGACAAATGATGTGCTAAGTATATTAATAGATGTGAGCATGGAAACAGCAGGAAATTGGTCCACTTGGGAAAGCAAATACTCAGTGTATTCAAATAACGATAAGAGCTCATTAAAAGACAATGAAAATTGAAGAAGTTTCCTTCCATTTGTTAACAAGTGGACTCCTAACTTTTGGTATTTATGTCATAACATTTTTTTTATATTCTTTAAAATTGACAAGACAAAACACTAAAATAAAAGTACATGTTCAATATAATAAAATTGTTACCTCATAAGACTCTAAAGAGTCCAACAATGCCCCAATTATGATTTTCCATTTGGCATAGCTATAATGGCAAGGCAGCAATTGAATCGTTTGAACGGCCGTCAAACAGCAAGAATAAAAATTCATTGTAATTAACGTTAGAAAATTCTCTATCTTTTTCTTTTTCACTTTTTTTTTCACACAATTTTTTTCGGAAAATGATAGTGGTACATCAAGTGATACATCAAGGTGTCCATAATGGACACCTTGCAGCCATCTATTGGAGGGAGTGCTAGTGGGACCGGCACTCCCTTCAATAGATGGCTGCAAGGTGTCCATTATGAACACCTTGATGTATCTCTTGATGTACATATAGAACAACCCATTTTTTTCCCTTTGTTTTCATTCTTTTTTTAAAAAACTAAAAATGAATTACAATGATAATAAAAATGCAAGGCCAAACTAAGGCCCAATACCAAATCAAAATACACTAAATAAAAATGGAGGCTCAATACCAAATCAATTACACTAAATAAAGATGAAGGCCAAATTGAGGCCAAACACCAAATCAAATACACAAAACAAAATAGAGGATGGTTATGTGTTTCGGGGTGTTCAGTTGTGTATACGAGATTGCAGCCTTCGTTTGAAATTGATTGAGGAGTTTCACGGTGAGGGTCATGTAGGGCGAGATCTCACTTTAGCTCTCATTAGTGCTTTATTTTTCTGGCCTACTATGTGCCGTGAAGTGGAGAAGTTTCTCTCACGGTGTAAGGTATTTCATGTGGCAAAAGGAAAAGCCACAAACGCTGGTCTTTATCGACCCTTACCAGTGCCTTTAGCTCCGTAGATTGATATTAGCATGAATTTTGTCCTGGTTTTACCACGCACACAGCTTGGTAATGACTCCATTTTTGTGTTCATGGATTGATTTTCGAAAATGGTGCACTCATACATTGTAAGCGTACCACTGACGCTATCAAGATTTCCTAACTCTTTTTCAGAGAGATTTATTACCTTCGTGGTTTGCCCACTTCTATTATGTCTGATAGAGACACAATGTTCATTGGTCACTTTTGGCGGAATAGTAGTACTTACGACCCTCAAACAGATAGGTAGTGAATCGATCTTTGGGTGATTTGTTGCGGTGTTTAGTTGGGGATAATCTTCATTCGTGGGATCAGTGGCTTAGCCAGGTAGAGTTTGCTTATAATCATGCTCGAAATAGGAGCATCGGTTTCGATCCGTTTCAAGTTGTGTATAGAATTATGCCCCGCAGCCCTATTGACTTATTGACTCTACCCTCTAAGACTCGGTTGCACGGGACGGCTGTTGACTTTGTTCGTAGTTTGCAGCAGGTTCATGAGGAGACTCGAGCTAATCTATTGGAGTCCAACGATCACTATAAAGATGCGGCTGACCGGCATCGACGTTCTGTTGAATTTGACGTTGGGGATTGTGTTTGGGCGGTGCGACTAAGGATCGAGTGCCTTCTCATGAATATTCAAAGTTATCGCCTCGTACCATTGGTCCAGTGAAAATTACAGAAAAGATTAATCCCAATGCCTATCGCCTTCAACTTCCTTCTCATATCCGGACTTCTGATGTGTTTAATGTGAAGCATCTTTTGCCATACCATAGCGCTAACATAGAAGACGGTGCTACCAGTTCTGATTCGAGGGCGAATCTCATTGATCTCAAGGATGAGGTTCGTGTGGAGGAATAGGCAGTTGAATATTTGAAACGCTTGGGCCCATAACCCTATTCCGAAAAGCTCGCCACGATTCCCATTGAATGTTTGAATTCATTTGCTAAGTCAAAACGGCACTTAATATTTCTTAGTTCATTATTTTCAGCATTTATTTATTTTGCTTTGTAATTCAGCCCATTAAGGGACTGGCCCAATAGATTATCTGTTTTTTTTCATATTTAAAACTCTACAACGTCTTGTAGGGTTTTTTGGTTGTTCATGAAATAAGAAAAGTTGTTTGTTTTCTTAAGAGCTATCAATTTCGTGTTGTTATTATTGTGTTTCTAGATTCGAGCTACATCACTTTTTAAACATGATGGAAATTCTTTATTGGTTGTAGTTTTAAACCTTTTTAGAGGTCGATAAAAAGGCCAAGAGTGACTAAAAGTATTAAATTTAAAAAATATTGAAGAAATTAATTTGCTAAACTCTAAAGTACTCGAAAAGAGCCATTACGATTATATTGCTTTAAGTTTTGTTATTTTATGCCATTAAATAAGTATGCTTCATCTACTCTACTTTGTTATTCTCTTGAATGTTTTAATGAATTTATTAATATTACTTTAGAAAAAAGGGAGATTGGTAGACTAGTTGTTATAGGCATCATATATTATCCGCAATAGATAAAAATAGAGGTAACTAATATTTGCAGATCAAGTGACAAATCACTAAGCGTTCTATCAGTTTCAGAGCTTCTTGATATAGGATCATGAAGATTTTAAGAGAAGACAAAAGAATAGTATTAGTAATAAAGACTAACTAATTATTTAAATTAGTAAGATAAAGACATAAGGACCATTAAAGACCTTTTTCATCTCTCCCCAAACTTCTTTTTCGTTTAAAGACATAAAGACCATTGAAGACCTTTTTCATTTCTCTCCCCAAACTTCTTTTTCATTTATCACCCAAACTGGTATGAGAGCCTGTTTTCAGTCCAAATCACATAGTATATGAAAAGAGTAGAAAATCTGAAAAGAAAGGATAATTTATACACAGCGTCTTTAATTTGTACTTTGATAAAAAATTTTAACATCTTTTACATTTTGAAGATAAACAGTATTGTAGACTTAATTGTAAACATAGGAGAAAGCTTAGAAAGAAATATATCAACAACTAATAAAAAGGTAGAAAACTGTACTAGAAAATATAAGTAAAAGCTTAAAAACTTTAGAAGTTTTGTAATACAAGTGAAATAGATATAAAAGTTCCCTTATAAAAATCTTTAAAACAAATTGAAGATTTACAAGAAAATTGTAATAATTTACAAAATATTAATTTAGACGAATTAGAAATTAGAATTAAATACTTTAGGGAAAAAAAAAAGTCAATAAATACTCCTAAACAAGACCTAGATATCTTAATAAATAAGTTAGAAATTTTAGATTTAGGAAAGGCTAAAGAATATAGTAGATTTAAAAAGACTAAATGGATTTATACAGAATGGACAAAGGATGGCAAATTATAGCTCGTAGTAGTAGAATATTAGAATATCCTTCAATAAAATTATTAAGTAGAAAGATGAAATCAGAAACAAGATTAGAATCCTTAATAAATGTAGAATAGCATATAGAAGCTTTTAGACAAAATAAATTAAAATTAGCAACGGCCTTAAAAATAATAAGAAATGATATATTTTTAGTAAATCGTTAATATATCAACATTATGATGAAAGATATGTTTCATGCACACGTGAAGATCAATTTACATCCTTAGATTTAATAGAAAAATAATCTTATAAAGAAATTATTAATAAAAACTTTCATCTGACTCTTTTAGGATTAATTATAATATGAGTAAAAGGACTACATAGAGAAGTTTTAAGAGCCAAAGTATTAATATTTTTATATGATAGCAGATTTATAGATATAGAACAAAGACTATTAGGAAGCATGGAATTAGATATGAATAATAAAGGAGGAATAGTATAATTTACCCTATATTATTTAGTTAAAACAAAAAGGTTTTATAAAGAGATTAAAATATAAAATCTAAAGGATATCAAATGAAAAGAGACGAATATAATTTATTAATTTGTGCAGGATTTATACGAAGACTTAGTGAAAATAGTATAACTAATTATAAATTAGAAAATAATCAAATAATTACTTCCTTAGGACAAAAAAGGTATAAAAACTATCCCACCTACCAGATTGGAATTCAGGAAAAAAAATTTAAAGGACCAATATTGGTAATTGAAGATAATACCATGTACAAAATAGTAATGGAACTTGATGTATTAGATTTGAAAATTATAATTACCAAGTGGAACACACGAAGGATTATGAAGATGAATACGAAGAAGAATGTAAATATATTGAACTAGGAGACTATGAAAGTGAAGAAGAAATTAATACATTAAATAAAGATAGTGAAGACGAAAGCAAAGACAATGAAAAAGAATTTAGATATATAGATATGGAACATTATAGGAATCTTGGAAAATTTGGAGAAGTAGAAATTAAAGCTTTATTAGAAGAAGATCAAGAAAATGTAAAAATTAAGATGGAAGAAAGTAGCAAAAGTAATAAAAAATTTAAAGCAGAAACAGACACAAAATCTGAAAAAAAGAAGAGAACCTATAAATAAAGAATATGATATTGGAGGGAAGTACCCTTTTCCCCTGCAAGGTTATATCATCTGGAAGACAAAACAAAATATAAAATTTTATGAAAAAGACTAATAGAAGAAGGATGTTACTTATCCATAGCAAGTAATAAGAATTAATTTTATAAATAAATAATTATGAACCTCAAGACAAACCTAGTACAATAACTAAGTAAGAAAATTCTATGATTAGAGCATATAATAAAGTACATATACAAATGATCGTAGAAGAAATGTGGACTTACTTAAAAACTTAGAAAAGATATCGTTAGACATATTTTTTACAGCTAAAAGACTAAAACCAAAAGAAAATAGATTAAAAATAGCCCAAGTGGAAAATCCTAGAAATTTTACAAGCTTTATTAGAGAAATAATTATAGAATTTGACCCATAGTAGAGACAACGCTTATGAACAAAATAAAGCTTTAAAAGAACAAGAAAAATTAAGTATTAGTAATATGAAGTGCGTACAACCATGATTATTAAATTTGAAAGATTAGTTAGTGCAGCAAGACTAGCATTAGATGTTCCTACACATCTAACTACAAATAAAAGAGGGAGATTTCCGATTACTGTTCACAAGCCGTTTTCGAGCCGACTCCCACTCAGCCATTCCATTCAGCCTCAGTCGTTTGAAAGTGAATTGGGTCTAAAAAATATAATCTTTCTTCCAGAACATTCATTTCGTTGTTTAGAGAGAAAAAATCAAGAGTTTCCTTCCCACAGCAGCTAGTGCCGTCGCATCTACCCCGGCCCTTTAGAACTCGGCTCTCTTTCCCAACCGCCGGCACCTACTGCCTTCTAATTACACAACCATCAGATTTCGATTTCTCATTGCCAACGTTCCAAACTTCGAAAGCACCATAGCCACCGTCGGCATCACCGTAACCATCATTAGGAGTGAGTGGGTTCATCGCTAATGGCGGAGAAGCCTCAACCTTTCATGTTTTATACTGCTGAGTGTGTGGGGTACCCATGGAGTTTTGCGACTTTGGACCCGATTTTGAGAAGTGCAAACCATGGTTGATCCAGAACTCATCGACTATGTACCCAGATCTCCTCAAAGGTTACCCGAAAAGCCAAACCCTAACCCCATCCATTTTGTATACACAAGCATTTCTGATTTTGTTATTCTATATATATTGTTGATTGATTTTCAGAGTGCTAAAGATTAGTGATTGTGCGAATTTAATATTATTATTATTTGCTATAAAGTGTGCGTGTTTATTTTGATTCTTGATTTTACAGAGTTTTTATATGTTCTTTTTTGTTTGTTATGGTTAATGGTATGCTGTGATATGTTCAATTATTATGTTTTCCTAATTCGACTGCTCCTTCTCTATCCCCTTTTTGTGTGTATAAGGACGTGATGTTTTATGCTCATTGATTTTATATATAGGGAGTCAGTAGATCGCTGTTCAGTTTAGGGTGACCATAAACTAATAACATAAACAATGCAATGAATGAATTTATTCTTTTTATGGACCCACGATGATGGTTGGGGAATATGATCTTCAGACAACAATGACCTCATAGTCTAAATTTTTTCCTGGCTCCAATAAGTGACTATTACACCTCATAACTCTTTTTACACCATGTTGCTGCTGTAGTTTTTTAGCACCTTCTTGGTTAGATGTAGGAATTTAAGTCTTCAAGAATAGAGCACTTTTTCCTCTTCATTATAACATCCTTTTTTCATTGGCCAGCAAATCTTCCTTTATGAATAATTATTTCAGGTTCTTTATTATTGCCCTAAACAGAGATGACTTCAAAGAGGATTCAGAAAGAACTGAAGGACTTGCAGAAGGACCCTCCTGTATCCTACAGTGCAGGTTTCTTTCTCACCCCCCAAATTTTATTTCCATGTCAGTTTCTCTGAGTTATAGCATATGTTTTCCAGTAATCTCCCGATTCTTTCCGTGCTAATGGAAATCTGAAATTCGTTTTTGCTTTTTCTGTCTTAAGCTGATAAGTTCTTGTTTTATTTACTCAAATTGAATATTTGTGGTTCACAAAATTGACATTACTCTTCCGACGAGGAAAATAATGGAGGTTATTGTATGCACACTAAAGCCTTTTATTAATCAATCATGAATTATGTGGATGCGAAATCCATGTGAAGGTATTCTCCTGACTTGCCATGGGCCCAGGATAAATTGGGCAATGGTTACAACATTTTAGACTTGCAGGTAATTTTTGTTTTCTCTTCTAAGTTTCCTCATCATCAATGTTGCTTACCTTTTTTATGATGCATTTGATTTCTTGTTTGTAGTTTCCAGTTGTTTCATTTATTTATTTCTCTTTTCAAATATGTACAAAGACACTAAAGAGAACCCTATGGACTTTATTTCGGACGAATTGACATCAATCTAATGCTAAAATTTGATCATTTGTCTGTCAGTTCTGATTCAATTGCAAGTTTGATCAATAGACGCTTTAGCGGCTGCCTTGAAGATGAAACCACTGAGATTCAGTGTTAAATTATTTGTTTTTGTCTTTGAGCAACTTCGTTACATTGCCTAATTTAACATCAACTTTGTCCCAATATAACATTGAACTGCTTCTTCTTTATCTAATGAATATAACATTTCTTTTTATATTGAACAAGTATGATCATTCCCTCAGGTCTCTGTGCATTCTTTCCTAGCCGTGTAGCATTACAATAAAGTCAAGTCGGCACTCTCATCACTAGGAATGTAACCAGTATTTTCCACGAGGAGTCATTTCCCTGGGAAAATTTGACAGACTAGAGAACCTTGTTGGTTTTTATGCTATAATCATCGTTGTGATGCAAGTGGCATCATATAATCAGTGCTCAGTAAATTGCAATGCATTGATGTTAATTATATTACTCTGTTAGCATTTATCTTTGTGGATATAACTCAGATAATAAATATCTCTTATGTTTAAGTTACTTCTGCATCAGGAGCCAATCCTGATTGGGAAGATGATCTGTGCATAAGATCTGTTGGTAAAAACTTAATTTGTAGTTTTTTCTTGCTTAAGGAATATTTACTTCCTGACTAATTTGCAAGTTCTATTTTTTTAACTTACATTATTAGATGGTTGTGTAAAAATCATCAATTAGCGATTTGCCCTTTTGATTGTTGATTTGGAAGCTAAAATATAGGAAGCTTAAATTTTGATGTCGAAGATTTAATATAGTCCGCTTTAAATAAAATATTATCTTGCTCATAGCAACTTGTTCTACTGTAGAGTATCTTATTCTGGGCATCATATCACCTTCATATAATTTGATCTTTTTTCAGTTATTTGAAAGCCGTATGTGATTGTGTGTCACTTTTGGCAGGTTATCAAATTGCTGATTTTGAAGTACAAGAGCCTGATGCCAAAAACATCTTTTATTTGAGAGAAATTGATGATGCTGATAAACTTGTAGAATCAATCAAAGCAAAGAAAAATGGAAAGGCTGTGGTTGTTGGTGGATGATACATTGTTCTCGAGCTCAGCGCAGATCTAAGAGTCAATAATATTGATGCGACTATGGTTTACCCCAAACCTTGGTGCAGTAAGTTGAAAATCGTAATTACATTTTTCATTTCTAGGTTGTTCAAAACCTTTGATTTTATAGCTTATGTGAAGGTGACGAAATGATGTAGTGTAAGCTATAATCGATCCAACATGCATTATGTAACTTGAGTTTTCTGACCTACCCATAACTTCTCTTACATTTTTGCATTTGCAATGCCTAGGATTTTCAGAGCTGGCATAGCTGTCTTCTACGAAGGTTATTATGCAAATAAGGAAGTCAAAATCTTCAAAGGGACATTAGCTGTTGGGTTTGGCACTAATGAAAATGGAGAAGTGTGTTCTCAAGCAGATGAAAATTCTCAATTAGTTAATTCTTCATAAGATTCATAGTCAGGACATTAGGTAACCTGTCACATCTTTTAGGTTACGGCTGTAAAACTTAAGGATGGGAGAGTGCTGTCTTTGTTAGATTCTTAGTTATAATGGTAAGTGGTTTTACAATTTTAGTTTTCAGAATTTAGAATGTCTCAAACTATTTGGATTTGTTGCACATGGTCGTAGCAGTTTTTGTGGACTGATGTTATCAAATTTTATCGTGCAGTTGAAGAATTCGCGTGAGAAGAAAGAGAAGAAAAAGAAGAGGACAAACTAAGTTGGCTGAGCAACAATGATGCAGACAGTATGTTGGATGACTTCCTTGTCTATAAATTTTCTTTCCTTAACCATTCAAACATTCTAGCAATTGCAACTTATTAGGTTTATGCAATGTGAGTACTTATTTTCTGCCTACATTACTGATGAAACTATTGAGATGCCTTTTTCGGAAGATTAGTTGTATCAATTTGCAATCCTATTTATAATGTCATAACATACATACATACATTATAACATAAAATCAATTTTTCATTGTAACAGAGATTACAAACATTACCAAAAATAACTAAAAATCACTCCGCGCCATTAAGTAGCCAACTAAACTGCAACACGTGCGTTGCACGTGCATCCACTAGTATTATATAAAAAGATACCATCACCTAGCAATGATAATATAAAAAATGATGTAGAATCAGCGCCTAGAGTAGACGGAACAACTATTAGTGTTACTATAAAATTTATAACTGATAAATTAAAGGAATATTGTATAAATGAAGTAGTTAGAAAACAAATAAAGAAATCAAATTATTCTTTTTGTTTAGATTTATATACACCACAAACTTATGGTTATAGAAGATGAAAGAAAAAATTACATGAGAAAGATCAAAATCATAAATATAAAAGATGAAGATTTGGTGGATCTCAACATTTGAATTAAATTTATTATTAATCAATGGTTTAATATGACATGTCATCGGTGCTTAGTATAAAATAAATATCGATATTCATAACAATTAAATTTTTTAGAAGATTTGATTTAGCATGGTGTCACACTACTCTAAATCACATGTTCAATTTTCGTTTCAACTGATTTATGAAAATTATGCAATTTCCAAACATTTGACGAAAAATGAATCTGACCTCCCCATAAATAGTTATAATAAAATTCAGATAAATAAATGATTCTCGCTATATAGCAGCTGAACACTTTTAAACAAAGTTGTTTAATGTTATTCTCATCTAATTAAATCTCGATCTTTAGTGTTTCATCTAATTAGATCTTAGTGTAAATTTCATATGTAACTTCTCATTGCGAAAAGGTAATTAATAAGAAAGAGCAGATGGAAAAATTATTAATTCTAATATTACTAAATTGCACATGATGAGCACTCGATACATTCAATTACAATGACAATAATCGATATATATATATATATATATATATATATATATATATATATATATATATATATATATATATATATATAACTGATTGATCATTAAATACATCCACTTTATTTTTTTTTTACTTTTCTTCATCTACTAGTAGTAAGTATGTGCTTTGTACATCTTATGTATCGGATGAATGATATGCGTAATATTTTTGGAAATACTAATATGTTTTCAAAAGTAGTTAAGCTAATTGATATTGTTAAAGAAAAATTAAAATTTTTAAAAAGAATATACATGAATAAAACTTTTTTATGAAATTATGTATATAATGTGAAAATGCTAAATAAATTGAAGTATAATATATTGATTACATTTCTTTATTCACAATTTTTTGTTAACGTCCCACACCTTTTCTTCTTCTTTTTTTCTGCATGCACCAAGGCTTTTATTTTTTGCATTGAAACTCCGCGAGAAAATGCTACATACAGTTGCACATGAGATAATATATGTTCAGGAAGGTATTCCAACAGTAAGCACTATTCGCCTTGTTAATAATCATTACGAAACATAGACGCACTGAAAATTTTGTTCCTTAGAATTTGAATGGATATCCTTCATGATTTGCTGGAGTAAATGGGATGCGTTGAAGGAAAACTTGTTTTCTAGCATGTTGTTCAGCTATTATTTCACCATGGATAATGTGTCTCTTGAAATCACGACAAATCATTTTTGTTCCATTACAAAGATCGTTAGATGGGTTTAGATTCCTTTAGAGCGTCGCTGTATAATTTCTTTTCTATATTAACTTATGTGGTTGGATACCATTTGACAACAACGTATTTAAAAACTCCTCTTGGTAAAATTGATTTGTATTATCTATTGTTTCATCAAAGTTAACAATTTTTTTTTTTTTTTTTTACTTTCTTTAGGAAATAACCCAATTAGTTTGTAATTAAGGTAGTCAACATACTCATTTTTTGTGAAAAATTTCACGTTGGAACACTGCACTGATTAAGTATGACTCCAAAGTTTCAGAATCATCACCTGTAATAACTATCTCCTTGGTTAGTTGATGAAGTCATCATCTATGTATTGGTGCTATTACATTGCCAATTTGGAACAAGTATTGTACAAATTGATTGTTGTTTTGAGCACGCATATTTTGATTTAGTTGCATCTTTTTCATTTTCTCCCAAATATTATCTAACCAAACTTTGGTTAATTGTTTGTTGTCTTATTGCTTTTGGGATGACATATAGTACTTGTCAAAAATCTCCTCCAAATACAAAAACTTTTCTACCAAATGATTCTGAATGATCCACGATATCTCTTAAAGTTCTATAATGGTTTCTATTGTGTTTTTGTTGACCATTTATTCTTCATCCCATATTATGAGCTTTGCATGTCAAACCAATTCTTGTATTACTTTTCTTAGATATACTATACATTGTTGATTTGTTAGTCTAGAGTGGAATATTGACTCTTGAATGGGCTATTCTACCTCCTAACATTACTAATGTTGCTGCACCTAAAGTTGTTGTCTCCAGTGCTATCATCTTCTGAGATCGAACCATTGCCATAAAAACACAGTATAAAAAAATTTCTATATGGCCAAATCGATTGACAAAAAACATACCTTCGTTCCCACTATTCATTCTTTTTAGTATAACATGAAAAGCATTTTTTTTTTATTTGAATTTAGATATGATGCTGCTTGAATATCAACATTTGGAACTTCAACAGAGCAATCATCTAAAATTTACTTTACATTAGGTTCATTGTTACCATGGAAGGTATCAATAAGTTGAGGCAAATCATAGGCATTAATAGTTTTTCCCATATAATGGAAGAAAAATTGTATATCTCATAGAGCACATTGCATGTGAAGAACAATTTACAAAAAATAACATGCCTTGAGGATGAAGAACTAAACATGTCAAATTATCAAAGATCAACCTGAATTGACAATAAGATAGCATATCAAAAATTAGTAAATTCTACCATTTCTTGCATGTGAAAAACAACTTGCATATTTATGTCCATAAAATTGAATTTTTACCCTTTATGCTTTATTGTGAATGGCAACTACAAAATATATTATAGAATTCTTACTTTGACATAACAAAATTCTTATCTAGTATGTTTGAATATAAATATGTCAATTCAAATTTAAAAAGTAAAGTATGTACACATGTGAATATTAGAATGCAAAAATCAATGCATTATTTATATTCATTGAGTATATCTAGAATTTAAAAAAGTTATACTTCATTTAATTTAATTTGTTGAAAGTAGTGACACATTTATTCTCATGCATTGGTTTGCCTAAATCCAATTAAAAATATTCGATTCAATTTGATTCAATTTGATTTTATTATATTCTGTATCATTGGAGATATACACCTCTCTTCTAATAATCACGTGACTGCCAAAAAGTAATGATGATTAAAACTCGTAAAAATAATTGGTAAGAATTTAAAATCAAAAGTTAGTTATAAATTCTATTTCTTTGACAAGTTAAGAAACAGAAACACACAATTCCCTTGACAATTAACTTGATTTATTTTCTGAAAATAGTTTTTTGGGTAGAAGAGATAATGAGAGTGAGAGAGAAGATGGTGGGGGTGGGAGAAATAAGTATAGGAAATTAAAATGGATAAGTAACATGTAATAAAAATTCGGTGGGACTTGTTGCTATCAAGTATGTCTTTCCATCTTATCATTTTATGTTACTGAAAAATTTTAATTAATTATATATTAATTAATTAATTAATATTTAAAGAATATAATTATGAAGATTACTTTTATATATTATAATGTTATTACTACGAAAAGAAAGTTAGATTAAGAAGATTGACGGAAAAATGACCAAAAAAAGTAAGGACAAAAGTGGAAATTAAATATTTCATTAATTGGGTATTGTGCGAGGCTATATTGCTTTAGTAAGTGCAAATGCTGACTATATGTCAAATGCCAAAATATTTTTTTTACCTCCACTCTTTTTTATTGGAGCAAAGATTATTGTTTATATAGAATTCAGCACTCAATCTTCACATTTTATATTCCTCAGGACATCATATGCAATTATTCTATATGTCCTTTCTTCTATTTGATAGTTTGTTACTTAGATAGGAAATAACTTTCCTTCGTTTGTTGTGCTTGTTTTCAGCCAGTGCATTTATACCGGGATTGCCCTGCGTTTCAATTTGAGTTTTAATAGAATAAAAGTTTCAATCCTTCGATTCTCGATTTCTTCAAGGTATCAGAGCAGGAAGATCTTGAAGATAGGATCTGATGCATACTGATTACTAGTGATTCAACTTGATTTCATTTCGGATGGCTGAAAAATTCGAAGAAGGTACTAATTCACAAATAAATGGAGATCAAACAAATGGAGGTCGTCGCAAAGCTGATGGAGGAGATCCACTTCAATTTGGTAACTCTGATCACCCTGGCATGTTACTTGTTACTGTGCCTCTTACTAGGAAGAACTTTCTAGCTTGGAGTAGATCAATTAGAATTGTACTTGGTGCTAAAATGAAGCTAGGGTTTATTGATGGAACTATTGAAACTCCAGCTAAGAATTCACCTCAATTTGTAAAATGGAATAGAGTCAATTGCATGATAACTTCGTGGATCTTAAACTCTATTTCAAAAGACATTGTTGATGCTTTTTTGTACACTACTTCTGCTAAAAGCTCTGGAGTGAATTAGAAGAGATATTCGATGGTTGTAACGGTCCACGATTGTACCAGATACAAAGGGAAATTTGCTCGATAACACAAGGTAATCAATCAATATCTCAATACTATACAAAATTGAAAGGTCTGTGGGATGAATTAACATATCTTATGCCATTACCTGAATGCACCTATGGCTCAGCAAAAGTAGTGTCAGATATAACTTCATTTAATATGTTGATGCAATTTCTCATGGGACTAAATGAAGAATATGAACAAGTTCGATGCCAAATTCTAGTTATAGAGCCCTTACCTACTGTTAACAAGGCTTGTGCTAGGATCCAAAGGATTGAGAGGCAGAAAGAGGTACGCATAGCCTTTGGTAATGAAACTGAAATGAGTGCAATGTTTTCTAAGACAAATAATCTGAAGAAGGATCAGGGAGGCAGACCTATGGGAGGAAAGAGTTATGAAATGATAAAGAGGGAAAAACAATTACTATATTGTACTCATTGCAAGGTAAATGGTCACAACAAGGATGGATGCTTCAAACTTGTAGGATATCCAAATTGGTTCAAGCAATTAAGGAATCAAAATAGATCTGGAACTATGAAGCATTCAGCAAACATGGCTAATACACCGTTTGGTACTAATCAGGAAGTGACAGATAAGTTGCAGAATTTTAATCTGTCTGAGATAATACAACAGGAATTGGTAAAAATGATGAAAGGAAGCACTGGAGGTGACATGATTAACTTTGCTCATTTTGGTGATTTTGCAGGTTCTGTACTCATACCCGAAGTCATTCTCACTTTCAATGCTTCAAACTTGTTAGAAGTAGGCTCTTGGATATTAGACAAAGAGGCATCTAATCATATGTGCAACAACTTAAATTATTTACGGAACCCAAACAATGCATTTCAACCATTCCTGTATGTCTTCCTGATGCATCCATTAATTTTGTTTAGAACACTGAAGACATCCTAATTCATCCTGCCATTACCTTGAAAGATGTTTTGCATATCCCTACCTTCAAATTTAATTTGTTGTCTGTCAACAAGTTAAAAAAAATTCAAAGATAAAGCTCACATTTTTTTTATGACTATTGCCTTTTACAGGACCATCAGACTGAAGAAATCAAGGCAGTTGGTAGACTAATCAGAAATCTCTATATTCTAGACCAAACTTCTTTTTCTCCATCAACTCTAAATAAATTCAGAACTTCATAGTGTAATTCTATTCTTCCTCAGTGTAATATTTTTCCTGTGTCGTCAAATGTTGTTATTGATAGATCTTTGAATCTATGGCACAAGAGATTTGGACGCGTTTTTCCTAAGGCTATGAAACATTTAGAAATTTTGAATATTTGTGATGATGATTGTCTTCCACATTGTGATATTTGTGCCATTTCCAAACAATCTAGATAACCCTTTACAACAAGTACAATACAGACCAAATTAGTATGGAAATTGATTCATATTAATCTATGGGGACCTTATAAACAAGCATCTGTATCAAGGGCACATTATTTTTTAACCATTGTTGATGATCTAAGTAAAGCCACTTGGACATTTCTCCTCAAACATAAGACTCAAGTTCTACAAACCTTTAAAGCCTTCCATCAATTTCTTAGAACTCGGTTCAACAAAGATATCAAGTCTGTAAGATCTGACAATGACGCTGAATTTGTCAGCTCTGACTTTCAAAAATTTCTTGTTGACAATGGTATAATGCATCAAAAAACTTGTGTTTACACACCTCAACAAATTGATGTTGTTGAGAGGAAGCATAGACACCTATTGCAAGTTGCGAGATCTCTTATATTTCAAGCAAACTTGCCTAAATTCTTTTGGGGAGAGTCTATTTTGATGGCTACATATATTATTAATCGTTTACCTACTCAGATTCTTGATTGGAAAACATCATTTCAGATCCTCCATAACAAAATGCCTTCATATCAGAACCTCAAAAGTGTTTGGGTGCCTATGCTATGCTATGCTACTAATACTCAACCTTTCAAGGATAAATTCTCCTTTAGATGTTTTAAGTGTATTATGATAGGTTATAGTCATGGTACAAAAGGATTCAAAGTCTATGATCTTGAGAAAGGGCAGATATATGTCTCAAGAGATGTTGTCTTTCATGAGAATATATTTCCCTACAAAGGTAACTCTATGCCTGACCAAAATCTACCACTCCGCATTCCAATATTTGATCAAAACCAGTCAGAACCCATTCCTGCTAAAGCTTCTAACCTTCCTGCTAATCTGCCTCCTGCCACAGGTAATCTCAGTGATGGTTCTTCCACTACTAGAGAAACATTACCTCCCGATAATTCTAGTTAAAATCAACCTTACATCAGGAAGAGCACCAGACCAAAAATTCCACCTATATGGATGCAAGATTTTGTGTCCAATCTTAACCACACTCATCACATTCCCATCCCTTATTCCTAACCTTCTGATTCTAGTTCTTCATCCTTCACCCCTAACACTTTTCCATACTATACTTCACTTAGTTTTAACACTGCATATATTGATTATTTGGCTAACATCACCACCATCCTAGAGCCAACTTCATACATGGGTGCAAGTACAATGAAAGAATGGTCAGAAGCTATGAAGGTAGAACTTGATGCTTTGGAGAAAAATGATGCTTGGAGTTAACCTCCTTGTCATCTGGTAAGAAACCAACAGGATGCAAGTGGATTTTTAAAGCAAAATTAAAGGCTGATGGCACCTCGGATAGATGTAAAGCGAGGTTAGTTACAAAGGGTTTTAATAAGTTCCTAGTATTGATTTTTTTGAAAGTTTTTCCCCAGTAGCCAAACCAGTGACTATCATATTATTCATTGCTATTGCCACTGCAAAACTTTGGCCTATTTTTCAACTTGATATTACCAATGCATTTTTTTATGGTGTGTTGGATGAAGAGATGTATATGTAGCCACCTCAAGGATATGATCAGGCTATTGAAGGACAGGTTTGTAAGCTCAAAAAATCCCTTTATGGTCTGAAGCAAGCAAGCCGATAATGGAACTCTAAATTATGTAAACATCTCATTGCATTTGGTTTTCAACAGTCCCAACATGGTCATTGTCTATTTATTATGCACACTTCTTCTTCCTTCATTGCACTATTGGTATATGTCGATGATTTGCTTCTTACTGGTAGTGATGAGTTAGAGATTAATCGGTTTAAGGCCTCTTTGCACAAGGTTTTCACCATCAAGGATTTGAATTATGCTAAGTATTTTCTTGGCATTGAAATTGCGAGATCCACAGACAGCAAATACTTAAATCAGAGGAAGTTTGCCCTTGATCTTATCACTGATGATGGTCTCTTGGGTGCTAAGAGCACTCCTACACCATTACCTAAGGGCCAAAATTTTTTCGCTTCTGACCAGGAACCTCATTCAGATTTTGAGCAATTTAGAAGACTTATTGGCTGCCTCCTTTATCTTATACTTACCAGACCAGATATTACTTTTGGTGTTCAACAACTAAGTCAGTTTGTGCAGAGTCCCTCAATCGCTCATTTGAATTCAATATTGCATATTTTACGTTATATTAAAGGTACTCTGTCAAAGGGATTATTCTTTCCTGTCACTAATACATTTGTTCTGGAAGCATTCAGTGACGCGGATTGGGCGACTTATCCTGACATTCGCCGTTCCTTAACTGGTTACTGCATCTTTTTTAGAGGTGCCTTAGTATCTTGGAAAGCAAAGAAATAGACCACAGTTTCCAGAAGTTCGGCCGAGGCAGAATACAGGAGTTTGGGAACTACGGTTTGCGAATTACAGTGGATTCATTATATTTTATAAGATTTTCGCATTTCAGTTTCTCTTCCAATTCCCCTTTGGTGCGACAATCAGGCAGCCCTTCACATTTGTGCTAATCCTCTTTTTCATGAGCGGACTAAACATCTTGATATAGATTGTTACATTGTTTGCAATCAGTTCAAGCTAGGTTTTGCTCTTCCCTGTCATGTTTCTACTAATGACCAGATTGCTGATATTTTCACCAAGTCCCTACCTGCTCCATAGTTTCGATTCTTACTATCCAAGTTGGGCTTGATGGACTTCCATCAATGTCCCACTTGAGGGGGATATAGAATTCAGCACTCAATGTTCACATTTTATATTCCTCAGGACCTCATATGCAATTATTCTATATGTCCTTTCTTGTATCTGTTTGATAGTTTGTTACTTAGATAGGAAATAACTTTCATTCGTCTGTTATGTTTGTTTTCAGCCAGTGCATTTATACCGGGATTGCTCTGCATTTCAGTTCGAGTTTTAATAAAATAAAAGTTTCAATCCTTCGATTCTCGATTTCTTCAGTTTAAACATATATGAAAAGGCTGAAAATCTAAATTTGAAATTCGCCTTTGAAAAGTTTTTCTTCGATTCTTCCTTTTTAAATATTGTAGATAGATTAATAATGCTTCAAATACTGTCTAATTATGAGATCACGATTAACTCAAGTGGTAAGAGTAAAGTATTATCAAAATCAATAAGCTAAAGTTTATATATTTTTCTTATCATAATCACTTATTTTTTGATGAAATAACGCAATGGATCATATACATGCCCTTGGAATCGCGGGCTAGTTCCTTATTGTGAATACTTTTCACCGGCTATTGTGTATGCTTAAGGATGGAACCAAGAGTTTGTACAATTTCTTTCACGGTCAGTCCGGAGTCTTTCTCTAGCTGCAGAATAACGGGTTCAATATAAATCAATCAATGATCTGTAGAAATATTATAGTGCCAAAATCATCTTAAAGATTAATTACCTTTGCGGTAATGGAAATATCAAGGGCAAAATTTCCGAATGGAGTGACATTAGTATTGTCTAGAGTGAGATTGAGCCTCTCTATTTCATCTAATATTCTCTGCAGGTAACCTTTGTGCTTCTTAATGCTGATCCTCAGATGAATGAGGTTGTTGCACGCTCTAGCTTCTATTTCTGGCAGTATCTTTTCGTCGAAGCTGTTCTTCTCATAAGAAGATCCCTCATCTTCAACTAAAATCTCAGATCTCTTGATGAGAATCACAGATTCTAGGGGTTGTTTTGTTACTTGTTCCTCAAGTCTATTCACGCGCTCTTGAAGGTGTTTCAGATAGTCAATAGCATCTCCAAGTATAGAGGTTTTATCCATCTGCAATACCAATAACAAAGAGTTAAAGCAATACTTGGAAACCATGCCACGATTGACAACTCGTTCAAAAATTATAAGTAATTTGCCGAAGTTATTTGATGCACTAACTAAAATTTATCATTTTTCAAAGTAAATCCCAATTGTTCTTTTCATGAAATAACTTTCACAGCCAACCATGCTCTATGGTCTAGGCAAGAGCCTTACCCCTTCACACGGCAAAAAAGGAGGGGCAAGAAAGTGAAGTCCATTCATTCAAAGGACCTAAAGAAACTAGTACCTACCTAGATACCACAAAAATGAGAGATATACATCAAATCACCAACCGTCACACGTATGCCACATAGGCAGACTACAATAGTGAACGAATGCAAATAGCATCTATAAGGGACTATTTAGATGAAAAGAAAAAAGAAGTTAATGAAAAACTAAGTACCTTCTTGAGGCCAGGAACTATTGTTGAAAGAGCAACAAATAGCCGGCTAAGCTGCTCACGCCGCTTTCTTTCTGCAATTATGTGATCATACGTCTGAGATGGCGGCCTAATACGACTAGTTTTCTTAGTTGTTCGTGCGGTTTTTCTAGCCGCTAGAGGATTTCTAAAAGTTTCAGAAACTGCTGTCTTTTCTTCTTGATTCAAGGACCTTAGATTCACTTGCTGAGGACTTTGAGTTGAATTCACATTGCTAAAATCGAGAATAACTGGAGTGGAAGAAGTGGGGTGCTGAAAAGTAGGCATGCAAAAGTTGTAATTGTTAGGCTTTTTCTGTTTAGATGGTTGTTCAATGGCCATTTGACTAGGTTCGGTGTACGAGGAAGGGTACAAGTCACTGGTTGAGCTGCTGCTGCTTCTGGAAATAACAGATGAAGAAAAGGGATTACTTTCTGGGAACAAAATGTCGGGAGTCTCTTCTCCAAGAAGAGCAACCAAATCTTCATCAAACACGTCCATGAACTCGTATTGATCCTTGAAAATTGAATTTCCCACTCCCTGTAAAATTGATCACACGCAGCTATAACGTAGCACAAAAAGTAGTATTGAAATGATTTCTCTTTTTGATGCTAACTCATATTCTGGATTTTAACCACATATTAATTAATTTTGTCAGTCGGTGACTCAATCCTGGGTGTTCTTTTATTTGTCACAATGCATTAAATATCTTTTTGCTTAAATCTCCCCCGTTCATATTGAATGCTAGCAAATTTGACACAATATCGAGTGTATTTCGCGTTTCTCCGTCCGACGTCCTTTCTTATTAAAATAGCATAAGCTTTCTGCATGCGGTGGGGAAGGAAGAAGGGTACATATAATTAATGATAAGAAACAATTTAGCTTCGAGTAATGCGCTAGTAATAATTATCAATTTATTTAGTCGTCAATCACTGTTATATAATTGAATGAATTGTGATGAATTCTTTCATTTCCATTTCATTATCCAGAAACCATAAAACAGCACGGAATTCCAAAGAATGGACTAGTTTGAAGTTGCCAATACCATGGTTGAAAAAGAAACGATAAGTTACTGTAGCCGATCCCTATAAAGGGGAGAGAGAGAGAGAGAGAGAGAGAGAGAGAGAGAGAAATACAGTAAATTATTCTCATTTATCCGACCTGTGAAGGTGTATCACAACTATATAATTAATGTATTCGAGGTAAAATTTCGTACCAGTTCGGAGGACCACGACGCCGTTGAGAACTCCATTGAATAAGCAATTTTTATCTCAAATTCTGCACCACCACGTACAAAAGTAAACTCAAAATTAATTAATTCCAACTGAAAAGCTTCGTGCAAGCTCAATGGACTCGCAATAAGAAGCTACAAGACACGAAAATGATATTATATGCATAAAGTTTTCTCTTTGTTTCTTTTTTCTTTGTTTGAAATACTTTGGACGTTGATGAAGAATATCCTGTTGTAATTTCAATTTTTGAAGGGGACGGGAGGGAAAGGATAAAAAAAAAAAATAAGATAAAGATTTAACATAATAGCTCACCTTCCTCGAGTCCACAATATTCTTACAAGCTTTGTCTCTATATATAGGGATATCATAAGAATTGTCCTGAAAAGCCTTTTCCCAGTCTTTATCATTCCTCCATGGTAATTTGAGGATGCTTTGTAATCTCAACTAGAATTTACATTTTGGGTAAATAGATGCATCTCTTTATCATTCCTACACGGTAGTTTTATGTTCAAAAGTTCGTCAAAATGGCAGAAAACAACTTATTTTTCCATCATAATTTTAAAAAAGAAATAAATAAAAAAGTGCAAAAAGATATTTTGCCTCAAATTATTAAAACAAATTGTTTTTTTTATATATAAATCACTATCAAAGACAAGACATACAAATTAATGGAAAGTTGAACATAAAAATTCGACGAAAAAGTCAAGGAAATAATTGTTACAATGAGCAAAATTTTATAAGTTTAACTGCAATTAAAATGTAGTGTATTACGTAAAAATTGTGTTGTCAATATAACAATCATTGTGCGTGTATTTGGGGATGGGATATGTGAGAATCTAAGAGCCCATTTGACAGGCTCTATTTATTCTTTCTACTTCTTGTAAAAGAGGCTTATAGGAAAAGCCATTTGAAGTCAAATTCTTCTAAATACCTTTTTAATTAGAGAAAACACCTTTTAGAAAATTATTTAACTCAATGGTGATCGTTGATTTCAATTCAATAATCCTTTATTTAAATTTAATAAATAAAAATTGGAGAGGTATTATAGTATATGCACGTTTTGGAAAAGACATGAAAATGATTTGAGATTGGTCCCAAAATTTGTGGGCGAGAGAGCTATTGAATAGTACGAGGATCAATTATTCGTATCTTGAAGCAATTCAATAATCCTTTATTTAAATTTAATAAATAAAAATTGGAGAGGTATTATAGTATATGCACGTTTTGGAAAAGACATGAAAATGATTTGAGATTGGTCCCAAAATTTGTGGGCGAGAGAGATGTTGAATAGTACGAGGATCAATTATTTGTATCTTGAAGCAATTCAATAATCCTTTATTTAAATTTAATAAATACAAATTGGAGAGGTATTATAGTATATGCACGTTTTGGAAAAGACATGAAGATGATTTGAGATTGGTCCCAAAATTTGTGGGCAAGAGAGCTGTGGAATAGTGCGAGTAATGACTCTTATCTCGAAGCAATACGACAAATACATGTGATTGAACTGAATGGCCCATATGAACATCGACCCATTTTAAAAATATCATAAAGTTCAGATTAGCAATTGTAAATTTTTCACAGTGAAGCAAGTGGCCCCAAAGGATAGCACATCGTATGTACAATTAATAAATCAAAAACCTTTTCTTCTCGTTATGTTGCCAAACAGTCAATACAAAGTTCATAACAATTTTTTTTTCTTTGTTTACAATCGAAAATTCATCAGCTTTTATGTAACAACTATTTTTAAAATGTTTTGCTTGTAAAAGTTTTATAGGTAAATGCTCTTTTTAAAATGATGGTTTGACCTCTAACATGTCGCTTCGACTAATGTGCTCAATCCACTTTAGCCTCTTACCTTGGTTGCCTCGATTAGACCAAGTTAGCAAAGTGATGTGGATTGCAGGCCTTGAATGGTTTCTTGCTATTTCTTTTACAATAGTCCTTCAAATATATGAATAAATGTTTATATAAGGCGTAAAATTTGGCAGGAGCGTGAGATGAATAATAGATGTGGAGAGGACTTACAAATTGCCTCTAAAATTTAATTTGACGAAGGTGATTTAGTGATTGATGTACAATATCTAGTAGACCAAGTTGAAGAAATGACGATGCTATATCTTGTAGTTTACTATGATTGAAGAAGTAGCGGTGTGTTCCAATGGTACTCATCCCAAGATGACATTAAGGCAAAGTGAAGTTGCCTTGTTGGTAAAGCGTAACAGTGTTAACAAGGATTGTAGAGCATGAATCATATTCAAAGAAGGAATATGCAGCCGAGAAATCAAACTAAACTATTTACAAAATAATTTAAAAAGGGGCTAATTACAGCAGCGATACCAAACATTTTATTTAGTAGCATACTTTGACCAAACATTTCATTTATGTCACTCACCGTACTAAACCTTTCATTTTTACCACCAACAGTACCAAACCTTTCAAAATGTCCGCAACTGAAGTCTAAATGGATGATTTCTGTTAATTTAACCGTTAGTTGACCAAATAATTGATTTTGACAGTAATGTTGACTGATTTTAAAAGGTTAATAAAATAACCAAAATCAAATAATTAAATTAAAAACTTATTCCACCTTTCTTTTCTCCATCCATCCCACCCATACCACCCTCGCCCCAAATCTGCAAATTCGGTTTGAAACTTCGAGAATACTTCAACAAGCTCGGGAATGGAGTCCCCAGAACTTTATGTGCGCTCTACTATAATGGCAGTGGCTCTAAGGAACTCTGCTTGTGCATTTAGCCCAAAACTTCATCTTGGTTGACCATGGAATCAGAAACCCAAAACTTCATCATCTTCCCACCCCCACACTTACCCCACCTTCCCTTACCCAACTCCAACCAAATGAACCAAAATCCACCCACCTCCACCGTACCGACGTCTAGGCAGGCTGCAATGACCGCCACAAGCGCCCCTGCAAATTAGCAACAAGAAATGGACTTTACCAGAAACTTGTTTAGACGTCATACAGAAAATACGTAAACCCTTTTCAATCTCTCATCTCTTCTTCTCCTCTTTGGTTGAGATGGTCTCTTCGACAAACCATTTCAACAGGAAATCTATATTTTTATCGAGATGCTTCATTTCTCTTCGATTGTTAAGGTCCAAATCTCTAATCCGACCTATTTAGATCTACATAGTTGGGCAATAGGTTTCTGACACCTCGAAGATTCGAAGATGTTGATTTCCCAAATTTGCAGATTTAGGGTGTGGGTGGTATGGGTGTTATGGATGGAGAAGAAAAAATGTGGAATGAGTTTTTAATTTTAATTATTTGATTATGATTATTTTATTATTTAAAAAATATAAAATTACCATTTTAACCTTTTAAAATCAGTTAATATTATTGTCAAAGTCAATTATTTGATCAACTAACGGTTAAACTAATAGAAATCATTCATTTGGACTTCAGCTGCGGACGTTTTTAAAGGTTTCGTACCTTTTGTGGCAAAAAATGAAATGTTTGATACAATAGGTGGCACAAATGAAAGATTTGGACAAAGCCTGCTACTAAATGAAAGGTTTGATAATGCTACTGCAATTATCCCTTAAAAAAAAATCTTACTTTGTGTAGAGAAATCTAATTCATTAACTTAATCAATATTCATTATTGACTATATGATCTAAACGATTTGGCATACCAGCGAGTAAATGAGACTATATTTGCATAGTTGAATTTGATTAATTTTTTTTTTAGCGAACTTTTCTAATTTTACGATTACATTTTGTATTACTTGTATAGCTTTAAACTTACGTTCAATAAGTTTTATTTTAGACGTTGTATTGAGAAATATTCATTATTGACTATATTTGGATAGTTGAAATTTGTTAATCTTTCCTAAGTGAACTTTGATAATAGTTAGGATTAAATCTTGAATTGTTTTGTAGCTTTAAGCTTGTATTAGTACGGATTCTTGTTAAACATTTATGTTAGATTGAGAAATGATTACTTTATCTTCTTTGAAAGAGGTTACACCACATCCCACGAAGTAGGCCATGTGGCAGCTAACTAAGAAATAGCCACCAGCTACTCATGGCCGGCACTTCACGTCATTTTGCCTGCCGGCCTAATCGAGGCAATCAAGACAAGGCCGAAGTCGATTAAGTACCTACGCCAAAGCGATATGTTAGAGGCTGAACCTTCAAGTCCAAAGCGAGGTGCCACGAGTTGTTGTAGCATATTTTCGAAGCAATGAATCTTCATTTCACAAGGCATCTTCCATAACATCGTTTTGGCCGAAAGATCTAATTTTGTACGGGAACTTCCATGTGTCTGATTGATTTGACAATTTTGCAACAAATGTTTCTCAGTCAATTTTTAGTTTACTTTTCAAGCGACATACCTAACACATAACAGTACGTTAGGAAGGCTAAGAATACCAAAGTCATTCGGGGCGATGGTTTTTATCGGAATCACCCTTCTTAACGTGGATGGATCGCATGCCCATTGCCGCAGCTAGTTCTAATCCGATAAGCAAGGCTTCATACTCAGCTACGTGGCAAATCTGATTGGTTGACGTCTTGAAAAATGTCGTGGGCCTCTAAAGCATTAAAATACTTGGCCATTCTCTCACCATGGCACTTTTTAGTGTATTTAAAGTCGTCTCTGATTTAGGATCGCTATATATGACACTTACGAGGTCTAACCTGTGAGCCATTAAGATGAGGTCACATGTCACACATCCAGCAGTAAAAACTTCTTCCTTTTAATTTCTAGACAGTACTTTTCTAGTTTTGTAATGTGTATCAAAACAATTTAAAAGATTTTGTACCATCCATTATATAAAATTATGGGAAGCAAAGAATCAAAATTAAGAGAGAGAGTGGAAAAAAGTGTCTATTTCATGGAAATATGTGGACTGCATCAATCAGTTACAATGTTGGATTAAGACAGATTATTCTAGCAGAGGAAATTACAAGAAATGTTCACATTCACATGATCATTGATAAAAATGTCCAAAATTTATTTAATGTCCATTTTATAATAATTTATACCAAAATACTCTTGTTAACAATTTATAATTTCACAATAAAGGCAAAAATGTGCATACAATTAAAAAAATTTGTTGGCTAATAAAATTTTAATATATTATCTACCCTACTTATTTCAAAAGTACACATATCAAATCACAATAAATGATATTTTTCTCATTGATACATGTATGTCGAGAATTACATTTCAAATGTCAAGAATTTTATGAAATGTAGAAAATTCTCGTGTTCAGAATGAAATCTCGTTCTAGACAAATGAAGTATCAAGATAATCAATGTTCAACTATCGATAACAACTTCTAAAATGTCGAGAATATCATATTCATGTAGCTTCTCACAGAAACTATTTTTTCTTCTCGAAATTCGTGACAAATTGAAAAAAAAATGCGTCATTTTTCATTAAGGTTATAATAGACAATTTAGTACTAAATTTGG
The DNA here is from genome assembly GCA_035079005.1 of Fraxinus americana. Taxonomy (NCBI): domain Eukaryota; kingdom Viridiplantae; phylum Streptophyta; class Magnoliopsida; order Lamiales; family Oleaceae; genus Fraxinus; species Fraxinus americana. The sequence continues at coordinate 374,648 of JAVHZT010000044.1, forward strand.
TCATTTTGGTAGGAGTTATCAAAATAGGACACTTTTCAATTAACAAAAATGAAATTAGACGTTTTCGAAAATTCCCCTGACGAGAAAACAATTTGACCGCTCTAATAATTTCTGTCTTACAGTCACAAATACATAATTGATAAATATTGTGGACAGAAACATGGATCAGATTTGAGAGGACAACGTGAAATTAAAACACATGCTCTCTCTCTCTCTCTCTCTCTCTCTACATAATTGATAAATATTGTGGACAGAAACATGGATCAGATTTGATTGGTAAATATTGTGGACAGAAACATGGATCAGATTTGAGAGGACAACGTGAAATTAAAACACATGCTCTCTCTCTCTCTCTCTAAATTATTTTTTGGTTTTTAGATTATAAACTTTGTCTGGCAAAACTTTTTTGGAAGATTTTAATCAGATTTCCACCTGTTGAGCCGCAATTGTTGATTTCTTGTGAGAGGCTGGGCCCCACCTAACGGTCCAAAAACTGATCAAAAGCAGGAAAAAATCGCGGCCAGACATCCTCTAAATACAGATTCTTATTCGCACGTTTGTAAATTTACATTAAAGTTACTTTTTCTCTCTCTCTCTCTAAATTATTTTTGGTTTTTAGATTAAATACATATTCTTATTTGCACGTTTGTAAATTTACATTAAAGCTACTTGCCATTGGTCCCAAAATTTGTCGAATGAGAGACTTACAGGTGCACGAAGAATAATGCACATCGCCAAAATATATGATATGATATTTAAGCGTTAAACGTGATTGAATTGTTATAGAGTGTAGACCATTAGCCAGACTTGATTATAATGAAAGAATATCGTTGTCGATAATATAAATGAATTTATTAATAGAAAATTTCACTACTTTTAAAAATTGCAAATAATTTTTCCATTTCCAATTTATTTATCAACTAGATCAGTTGTGCGAGATCAAAAATTGTCACTACTGCAAAATTGGGTGTGTACCGAATCGATAACAATTTTTTAAGCATAGTTCTCCACGAAAATTTTAAATTTATTTTCATATGTTTGCATGAGAATAAAATTTTAATCATAATTTTATTCCTATAAAAGATTATTATGCTTAAACTGAAAATAAAGGGAAAAATAATAATATTAGAATAGAAAGAAAACAGTCATATGTATTTATAAGATAATGAATAGTTCAATCAATATAAAAAGGAACATTGGCGAAAAGAGGAAATTACAGTCAGCCCTATATTTTAAGATCCAATTTCAAAAATCATATCCAAAGTTTGTTTATTCAAAAATCAGGTTATAATTAAAAAAAATTAATATTAATAATCTAAAATAAAAAATCATTTATCACATCTTTATTCACCCTAACCTCTTGTTCTCTCTCCTCTGGTAATCTCTCTCATCTCTCGCCTCTCTCGTCTTCTCGCCGCCATCGTCAAAGACCTCGCAAGGCCTGTCGATGCTTATGTGAATAGCAACGTCGCAATCTGTGTGGTGGTTCGTCGCAGCAGCGTCGCGATCTGTGCAGTGGTTCGTCTTTTCTTTTTTTTTTCTTTGATGAGGTGTGCGGTAGTTTGGGGAGCGTCGTGATCTGTGCAGTAGAGGTTTGCGATCTGTGTGGTGGTGGTTCATCTTTTTTTTTTTCTTTGATGGGGTATGAGATGCAACATGAAGCTGAAAGAAATATAGAGCAATCTACGAAGATCTCCCTTATAGTGCAGAGAGTAAGAACAGGAAACATGAAATTGAAGGACGTTATAGGATATTTTTATCATCCGATTGAAGATGCTGACAGGAAATTGATGTCCCATAGTGATGAAGAAGATATGCCGCAGGGACGGTTGAAGAAGATGATGCCAGGAAATTGATGTCCCATAGTGATGAAGAAGATGCTGCCACGAAATTGATATTTTTATCAGCAGTGATGACGGTTGTGGCGGTGGTGGGTGGGTGGGTGAGTGGTATGGGGGTGTTTGTCACTAATTATTTGGTTGTGGTGGTGTTGTGGCTGGGTGAACGGCGGTAGTGGTGGTTTTGTTGGTGTTGCGGTGCAGGCGGCGATTGGTGTGGTTGTTTTTTGTTGTTATTGTGGTGGTGGTAGTATTGTAACGGTGGTGGTTTGGGTGGTATTGTGGCGTTGGTGGGGTAGTATTTGTGACCAATTATTTGGTTGAATTGTGACCAATAAATTGGTTGGTGTGACCAATAAATAATAAATTGTGACCAATAAATATTGTGTGACCTACAAATTTATTAATTTATGACCAATAAAAGTAATATGTGACCTATAATTTGATATTTTGTGACCATAAAATAAGTTGTGTGACTTATAAATTTTGTGATTTGTGACCGATGAACAATTGTGACTTTTAAATTTTTAATTTGTGATCGATGAACGAACCGTGACCTATAAGATTTTTGAATTGTGACCAAATTGCACAGATCTGTGACCTTTATATATTTATAATTAAATATATAATTAATTAATTAAATTTTAATGAAAACTTGATTTTTGAAATTTAAAATTTCAAACCTTAATTTTGAAATGATGATAGTTAAATACCTTATTTATGTATTGCTGCCTGACCTATAAAGATTATTATGCTTAAACTGAAAATAAAGGGAAAAAAGTAATAATAGAATACAAAGAAAACAGTCATATGTAAATTTAAGATAATGAATACTTCAATCAGTATAAAAAGGACCATCGGCGAAAATGGATAGGTGCCTGACCTATAGAGTTGCTATACAAATTACTCTTGCGTAATTGATCATTTGGATGTTTGTTAGAGTTGGACATGGTCCGATTTAGTTCCGTTCTGAAAAAAATCGAATCGAAATTTTCGAGTATTTAGTAAGTGAAAAACATCGTCGGGTCCAAATTTAATTATGGAACCGTTCGGGTTCGGTTCCATTCGATTCGATTCGGTTCGATTCTCAAGTTTAGTACAATAATTAATTTTTTTATATTTATAACAACGCTACATTAATTCGACTATAATATGTTCAATCTTAACTCTTACAAAATAACGTAGTCTAATCTGGTGATATCTTTTGCATACTTCTTTGTTGTGCTCTTTATAGATATGATTGTTGTTAGGTTTTAGATGTTTTATAATTGACAATTCTGTAAACAAAATAACTGAATTGTACTATATATAAAAAGTCAATGAGTAATGTACAAATAGTTGAAAATAGGGTTAGTAGATCTAGGGTTTGAGAATGACAAAAAGAGAAAAACAACACTGATTTTCACTAGACTGTCACCAGGTTTGGCTCGAGCAACAAAAACAGAAACATCGTTACTGGACTATCACCCCTCCTTCGCTCGAGTGACATTCTGTCGCTCAATCGTCGCTGAACCCTTGCTCGAGCAACGTGGTTATTCGGGAAATTTTTATTTCACGATTTAAAAGCTTTTCACCCGGCCCATTCGTTTCCTAACCTACCTATATATATCAAAACACATTTGTATGAAAAGTAGAGAGGTTGAACATTGCGAGAGTTTCATCTGTGAGAGATTCATTCTATTTTATCTTTCAATCTTCGTCTACATTGATTATTTTGGTGAGAAAAACATAGTTCCTATCTTTCCTCTACATCTGGTCAGAGTTCTGACGATCAAGGGAATTTGACTGGAGTTCCAGTCTGTGAAGAACAAGGTGTTCTTCGTTGATCCACGGGAAATAGACGATTCCACAAGACTAGGAGTGATGCAGGGTAGCAGATTCCATGGAGAGCTTTGGCAACAGCAAGTAAGGATTGGTGTAGGGGAGCACGGGATCCAGGGAGAGCTGTAAGAAGTGCAGTCGAGAAATCAGATAGTACGGTTCGTCTAATCTGATAGACTGTAAGTTGTTTGAATTTTTTATAGTGGATTACCTGGCAAAATGCCCGGAGTTTTCCCAGTTGGGTTTCTCCGTTATAATCCTGAAGTTGATATATTGCTTTTGTTATTGTTTATTGATTGATCATATAAACTGCAATATTCAAATTTAGGACTAAAATGACTTACATGTTTAATCATCTAGAAAAGAATTAAAAAGTTACTTGTTGCTATTTAATTCGTAAAATATTTTTTAATTCCGCATAATATACATATTCACCCCCCTCTAGGTATTGTTAAGGTCGAACTGCGTAATTTTCAATTGATATCAGAGTCTTAATTCGATTCCTGAAAATTTATAACATCTAGATGAGTCAGTCATTGTCCATACCTCCGTTTTTATGAGAGCCTTCCTTAACTCTTTTGATTAACGTATTTGAATTAGCGTTCAAAATGGGTGGACTCCACCTTCAACAACCGTTACTGGTGTAGTCACACCTACATATCTTTATGGACTAAAATTAACCTAAATGAATGCAACTGGAACAATAAAACATTACTTGCTCTGTTCATGGCTATATATGCATACTCGAGCACAGTTAACTTCCTCGCCAATCAGGTTAGCCACTTAACTGAGATGATGACTCGATTAACTAAAATCACTTCAAGAAGTGATCTGGAAGGTCGTGAGTTTGGTCATACTCTTAAAGGTAAGAGCATTCATGGTTCTTCATGATTTGGTCCATAGGTGCATGCATATGCTGCCCATTGAGTTTGTTCATTTGTACATGCATCTCGTTCATTTGTGTTTTGTTTCATTTTGGTTTGTATTTGTTTCCTTTTGATATTTTTTATATTTAAATAAAATAAAAATAATTTTTTAGCTCTAGACAGTTTATCATGTTCTTCAACATTGCATGTGTGATCGAGTATGCCGTTATCAGACATATACTGTTATTTCCATCACTTGGTTCACTTCTCTATGGAGTATTGAGTATATATTTCTCCATGTACCATCTACATAGTACACACTGTGATCTTGTGAGTGAGTCCGGATCACATGTATCAAATTTGGGATGGCCGTCACAAGTCAGTGGGGTGACCTCGAACGTGAATTGACCTCTATATAGATGACCTTGCACGTGATGTGTTTCCCTGCATTATTTGAAATAAAAAAAATGAAATTTAAAAACAAAACACATATTTGATTCATCTTTTACTTTTGTTCGAAACATATTTGATTTGAGCAATTAAGCCCAAAGGGTTTCTCATAACTTGGTGCCTATGATCATCTGACTTGGGTTAACCAGCCTAACGCTCGGTACATGGGTCAATTTAGTCGCTAAATGGACAAGAGTCTGCACAGAGATATAATTCTCGAAAAAAGTGATATAAAAAATTATATGCTCATCTTCACGCGGAGAAAATAAACTTAGTCATGTATTTGAACTCGTTTTCAGGTCTTAACATTACATTTGGATTTGACTTTCGTTAGTAGGGATCATACTTACTTAACAGTTATGTTTGCATGTCTTTTCTCACAAATTTAAGGTTTGGAATCATTTTTACCAGAAAATTATGGCACTTTACACGTATGAGTCACTTATACACTTTAACTCTATCTTAAACTTCGTTGAGTATGTGGGAAAGTCCTTATTGATAATGCTCGACTTCTAAATGTATGCATGATTGTGATCATCATATTGATAAGAGCTTAATTTACGTAATTTTATTTTTTTTAAAGAAAAACAAAAAATAAAAACAAAGGGAAAAACAAAATTTGCTTAACTTGTTCAAATTGCGTACTCTTTAAAAAAAATAAAAATAAATTGGTTCTATTTTTCTTAATTTTTAAAATTGAAGTGTTATTTCTGTTAATTACATTTTCGCTAGTTTATCGCTGGAACTCACTTGAGTGACAGCAGCAAAAGTTGTCTCGCTCGCTTATCGCTCGATAGACAGGCCGCAAATTAGAATTTTAAGGCTATTTTTCAGGGTTTTTCACGCATTCTTCCAATTTTTCCTTTGATTTCTCCACATCCTTCCTAACCCAAGCCAAATTAGAAGCTTCTCCACCTCTTAAACACTCAAAATCTTTACTTAAACATGGTATTTCATCAAAACATCAATCTTCAAAGGTAAATTTCGAACACTTTTCTTTTGTTTTGCTATTTTTCTTACTTTAGCAAGTATGCTATTATTTTTCTTGTTGATTTGGTAATTTTTTTGAGTTTTTGATAATGCATTCCATATTTTGCACATTGTCTTCGATTATCATCATTTGTTGCTTGTTATTTCGTCAAAAATGAATTTTTTTGTGTGGTTTTGGCATTTTTCTTTTGGGTTTCTTGTGTGTTTTCACTAGAATCACTTTCATTGCATGTTGTGAGTTGAGATTTGGAGTTGTGGGGACCTAGGGTGCTTACTTTTTATTTTCGGCATAACTTTTGTTTGGTTGGGCGGTTGTTGTGTTGATTTTTTGTTGTGGTTTGAAGTTGTGGATCGTTAGTGGTGTTTTTGTTTAGTTGTATTCGTTTGGAGTGTCAGGTTGGTAGTTCGATACATGAATTGTGTCTTTTGCATTGCGTTTGATGTTGGGAACACTTGGTGACGTCACGTCCCTATGACATGACATCACGTCCATACGTCATGACATCGCGTCCCTGCGTCGTGTCATTGCAGCACTCGTCATTTCTTCACGTCACCTACGCCTTGGCATCACTGTATGTTGTTGTGTATTAATGCTAGGGTATGTTGCATGTTAACCTATTTACCTCGTTTTGCGTGCAATCATGCATCTCATGCATATCACGCATTATTATAGTTTTTATCACCATTTTTAATGTTTTTGATTCACTTCTTTACAGATGCCGCCTAAGAGAGCACGCACAACCGCTGCCACTCCTAGTACCTCCTCGTCCTATAGTAGGTCTAGGTTTATCTTGGCTGTGGGCCAAGACACTTCTGGGTCGCTGTTTTCTCTTCGTCCCATTCTTTTTTAGCGCGAGGTCATTTTGTCTGATCTATCCCCCGATCTCGCCGCTATTTTCTCTTATCGGGGTTGTGAGCTCTATAAGTTGAGTTGGTACCCCCGCCTAGCCTACTCATTCACGAGTTCTATGCTAACATTCATGATGCTAACAGTTCTTCTTTTAGGGTTTTTCTTCGAGGTATGACAGTTAAGATTACTCAGGACATTATTTCGAGTCTTATTCATATTCCCCGGGTCGTCCACCCCCTATTTCCTACCCTACTCCTGATTCACTTCCGACGGACTCGTTAGTCCGTTCGACGGTGTTTAACACACCGTTGGAGAGAGGTCCATGTGAGATTCGCACTGGTTCTCTCACGACCAAGAGCTAGAATCTGTTGCGCATTGTGTGTACGAATCTTTGGCCTTTCTCCCACACTTCATCATTACCGATGGAGAAGGCTCGTTTTCTTTATGCCCTTCTGCATAGTGATTCCATTGATTTACCTTCCTTCATATGCCCACAAATTTTGAGGGCCTTTTGTACTACAGGGATGAGGGTTGGGCTGCCCTATGAGTGTTTGATATACCGCTTAGTGATAGCCTTAGGAGTCAATACCACCATGGTGGGTTTCTCAACTGATTGGCCATACCACCATCGTCCAGAGTAGGTCTCATGCTTCTTCTGAGCAAGCACAGCCAATTGACCAGACTGTGTCAGCTGATCAGATTGATGACCTCAGTTCCTTTGATCCCTTCGATTTTCCTTTTTTTTCATCTGTTTATCCGCCCTCCGATATCCCATCTACTTTTACTTCGACTCCCCCTCCGTCCGAGTCAGTTCATGCTCCTTCTCCTGCGTATACACCTTCTGCTTCTGCTCTTATCAACCCTTCAATCGCTCTTTTGGGTCAGATCACAGTGCTCATCGAGCAGCAGGCTCGTATGATAGCGAAGATTACGCAGCTACGTGCTACTGTTGATGCATACACTGCCGAGTTCGCTACGCTTTGGGGTGCTGTCGGATACATTCAGCGTGGACTTTGGTGGATTCGTCGCCACTGGGATGATGCTGCTTCTAAGGAGAGGACAAACTTTGATGATGCCGATGCTTCCTAGTTCTAGGCTTATCCCTTATCATTGTGTGACAAAAATGGAGAGTAGATAGATATAGATTTTTGGCAGTATTATATTCTTGTTGATATGGGAAGAGTAGATAGTATATATCTAGATCTTTTTAATTATGCTTACATGATGTATCTATTTATCGAAAAACTGGATGTAATTAAATTTTTGATATATATACATATAATGATTTTTGACTCAAAGGCATTTTATATTTTTATTTTAGTTCTGCTAAATTAAGTTTGATAGTCTTTGTGGTATGTTGGGTTGCATTGTTACTACGTCTTGATTTAGCATGCATATTAAAACTGAACAAGTCTAATTGATTCATAAATTGCCTAAATTATATAAACTGCTTGAACTGTTTTATTATACTGTCTTCCATACATTTTACATGGGTATTAAGTTATTTGTTTCCGGAAACAGGTGCTGATTAAAATGTAGAATTTGTTCAAGTCAGTCAGTTTGTCATAGGCTTTGAATTTGTACCTTATGTTTGACGACTGTCGTGACTTAGTTAGTAGTTTTGTCACATATTGCCAAAGTGGGAGTTTGTTAGGTTTTAGATGTTTTGTAATTGGCAATTCTGTAAACAAAAGGACTGAATTGTACTATATTTAAAAAGTCAAGAAGTAATGTGCAAATAGTTGAAAATAGGGTTATTAGGTCTAGCGTTCGAGAATAGCAAAAAGAGGAAAAAGGCGCAGATTTTCGCTAGATTGTCGCCAAGGTTTGGCTCGAGCTACAAAAGAAAATATATCGCCGTTGGACTGTCGCCCCTCTTTCGTTCGAGGGACATGTTGTCGCTCAACCGTCGCTGAACCCTAGCTCGAGCAACGAGGTTGTCCGGGAAATTTTTATTTCGCAATTTAAAAGCTTTTTACCCAACCCATTCGTTTCCTAACCTACCGATATATACTAAAAAACATTTGTACGAAAATTGGAGAGGTTGAACATTGAGAGAGTTTCATCTGTCAGAGATTCATTCTATTTTATCTTCCAACCTTCGTCTACTTTGATTATTTTAGTGAGAAAACATTGTTCCTATAATCCAAATATCAAACTGTCTTTCCTCTACATCTGGTCAGAGTTCTGAAGATCGAGAGAATTTCACTGGAGTTCCAGTCTATGAAGAATAAGGTGTTCTTCATTGATCCACGGGAAATAGACGATTCCACAATACTAGGAGTGTTGTAAGGTAATAGATTCCACAGAGAGTTTTGGTAAAATAGCTAAGGATTGGTGTAGGGGAACACGGGATCCAGGAAGAGCTGTAAGGAGTGCAGTCGAGAGATCAGATAGTACGGTTCATCTAGTCTGATAGACTGTAAGTTGTTTAAATTGTTAATAGTGGATTGCCTAGCAAAGTGTCCGGAGTTTTTCCCAATTGGGTTTCTTTGTGATCATCCGGTACTGCCTTTGTTATTATTTATTGATTGATCATATAAATTGTGGTATTTAAACTTATGATTGAAATGACTTGCATGTTTAATCATCTAGAAAAGAATTAAAAAGTGACTTGTTGCCATTTAATTCGTAAAATAGTTTTTAATTTCGCATAATATACCTATTCACCCCCTCTAGGTATTGTTAGGGTGGAACTGCATAATTTTCAACTGTTAAAATCACAAGAAGAAGATAGCGAGTTTACAATAATAGAACGGCAGAAACGACACTACGATAGAATAAGAGATTTTGGTAAAACTTAGTTCAATTTGATTAAGTTGGGTTTGGCTGAAAATTGAAAATAGTAAAATCATATTTTACGTTTGAGCTAAATTAATTAGTTAGCAAATTTATTTTGCAAAAAAAAAAAAAAATTTGACTTATTTACGACAAAAAATTAGGAAGATTCGGTTCTTATTCGATTCTTCGATTTTAGGTCTAGAACCGAGAACCGAACTAATTCCGTCGGTTCTTGATTTAGATATACATTCGGGTATTTAATTTAAGAAGAACCGCTCAGTTCGGTTCAATTCGGTTCGGATCCAGTTCGATTCGGGAGTTTTGTCCAACCCTAATGTTTGTCATCCAATTGACAGTTAAAAAGGTCAAAATTTTATATGAAGATTAAAATGTCCTTGCTTTAGTTAACTAGTTAATATAAAATGAGTAAAAATTTTAATAATTAAAGGAAAAAAAATTGTTTCATTCTATCAACCAGTTCCCCTTGCGAGCATCTTGACGCAACGTTGGATTATTTAAACATTGTGTCATATAAGCAAAATGGAATACATTTGACAAAAAGTATAGGAACTCCATCGAGATGATATGCCAATGAAAATACATATTTTATTGATCCCTGCTTGGATTCGGAATCTATGTTGAACTCAGCATAATTTATATTCTATGTGCAGGTTTAACATACGATTTTGTTGTTATTATTAAATGTCAGTTGGATGGAAACCATACAAAAAGACCAACTCTGACCATTAAATGAATGGCTAAGAGGCACGTATGCAGTAAGATTTTGAATGTAAGGACCATTTGCACAGCAACCACAATAAATATGGACCATTTGCACCAATTCTCCATATAAAAACTAAAAATCTTTAATGTTTCTACTAAGACAGCCGCTCATACTTTAGATCCACTGTGGCGGAGTCATGTGGGGTTCGTTGATTATAATTTAAATTAAAGTCAATTAAAATATATGAATTTTTTATTTTTAATATTATGTTTTGTGTTTAGAAAAGTTTCTCGTAGTTATATTAGGCTCGATTGGTTTTGTCTCATGGCCCCATCTACTGTCTACTGACATAGCAGAACGATAAAAAAAGTTGACTTAGAAAGGCGATTGATTGGTAGTAAGAATTTTGTGTGGTTTGATCAATGTCACGTCATGGAGGTGGGGAGAAACCTTTGCTCTATACAACGTATACAGAATTGGAGGTGGTATTTGATCAAATGTCAAGTTATGGACGGGATAATAGATCTTCAACATTTTCACGTGTTGGTATTGCAAGTGTTATGTTCTAGATTCAATCAACTTTGGAATATAAACACTTTTAATATATATTATCGATGCATATTTATGGCAATATCTATTATTTAATTTAATTAATATTCTAATAAATTAAATAATAGAATCTATATATTCAAATTTTAGTGATTTGTTAATCACAAGGAGTTGTGATTGTGAAATACAAATTACATACGATTGAATCTTAAATCATATGTGGTCGTATATAATAATCCTATATCGCAAACCTTAGAAAATAGAAATTAGTTCATGCTAAAATTGAAGAAAAGCTTCATAGAATAGTTTGACATTAAAAACTTGAAAGAGGTATGAAAGTAAAAACTCAAAAATTCTGCTTCCCATGTTATGGTGTCGCCTTTCAACCTCTCTCCTTTGAATGTCCCTCTTCCCGTATTCTCGTGTCGCCCTCCAGCCTCCCCATAAACCTCTCCTCCTTCCTATCTTTCAAGCCATCTTTACAAGGAAAGAAAAATCAATCCAGAATCCGCCTCCTCAATTTTGCAGATTTTCAGCCTTATATTGTGGGCCATTTTTCGCTAGGAAAACGTAGAAATTTCAAAATTTATATTTCAGGAGAAATTGTAGCAAGTTAAATTAGCTTTCCAAAGCCTCTTGAATTAGCTCCATACAATGTCGGATGAGGGAGGTACGGTGATAATACTAAAGACAGTGCAGATACGCTTCCAATTTGGGATTACTTTAACCCCACAGTCTTCCACTGATTTGCTCCCTTCATCCTGCCTCTCTTTTCTTTTGATTGAGCTGGGTCAAACCCACTTGAAATGAGTTTTATCTTTTGGGCCTTGAGCTTTATCATATTTGGCTTCATTTCTAGAGTAAAATTATTAATGCCACAATTAGGATTGGTCATTGTTCAACTATAGAAAAATATCATTAACAATCCCCAAACCCCTCTTACCAAATTTTGTTATGTTTTCTATTTTAACGTTTTAGCATATTTTTAGTTTTTATTTTTATTTTTTATTAACTAGTTGACAATAGTCAATAGTGGTTTGTGAACCGTAGGCAAACATGGAGTTTTCATGGACCATGGTCAACTCCTTTTTTTATTTTTGGAAGATTTGCAAATGTGATGCTAGGATGACGACTCTAAATATAAAATATTTAAAAAAAATAGTTGGACAATATTTAAATGTGCCCTAAGTACTACATGAAATCATATTATTTATATTACATGCAATAACTAAAATTAAAAAGTTAAATATTAGAATAATGAGTTACTTTCTATTAAGATCTTGGTTTATAGTCTCAAGCTCGACTTTTGTGTAAGTGCTTCATGGCTCTTTTAATATGATTTTAAAGGTTTTGCTTAGTTTCTTTAAGTTGACTTTACATGGTATTTTCACTGTCTTCCTAACTTTAACCTTACCCTTATCAAAGTAGTACGACTCCCTTTGATCCCCCAATTCGAACTCAATAATATATACTTCAATCACATCATTTGATTTAATCATAAACTTAATTTTTGAGCAAGCATGAAGTCGGAGGGTTGCATTCTAATTCTATCTTCTTTGAATGGTACAATTCCATTGGTCTCTGCATGCTCTTTATGCTCTTTTCCTTTAGTTGTTAGTTACCCGGGTTAAATGACCGATCTAATGTCCAAAATTTCGGATAATTGTACAAGTTCTCATGAGAAGTCTGCCTTTCTTCTTAAGGATTAGTGGGATGGCTACTATTATAACCTTTTGGCTAATAAAGATTCATGTGTTCGCGCCCAGCCCGAATTGTGTGTTTGTTCATATAGATTATACTGCAGTAATATATGATGTGAACTTATTTGGGCTATCATCTTCCTATATCTTTGCTTGGCGAAGAAATCTCAATCCTCCAAAGGCATGCCATCTTCATCAATTTTGGAATATGGATCATCTGAGAGAGATTTATTTTGTTTAACATGTACTTGATTGCCCATTATTGTCTTCGGAAGGCAAATAATACTCATCAACTTTGTGTTACGCCTTGGCATCATCAAAAATCTATAAATAGGTATAGATTCAAGCAAGAAAGGGGACAGAAAATTGAATACACATTCCTTTCAAATAGCTATTTCTCTCGTGGCTTTTTTCTCGGTAGAATTCAATTATTATTTTTTTTTTTTAATAAAAGAGGGCGGTACCTCCGAGATTTTATTAATCTGCTCTCACTTGAGGCGGAGGAATACTGCGGTTACATGAAAATAATAAAATCAATAAATGAATAAGTACTACTTCCCTTACGGTGAAAATAAATGATGAAGATTAAAGCAGTAAACGAGGAAGTACTACTTCTTTTACAATAAGAACTAATGCAAAATAAGGAAAAAATAGGAATTGGAAGTAAAAATAAAAAGTCAAACTCTTGCACTGGGTAATTCATGTCTGTCAATTTGTACTAGTGCCCTACTATGTCGTGGTAGATCATGTGGTCCATATATTTGATATCTTCGATGATCCCGACCCTCCGCAGCAAAAGCATCTGCAACTTGGTTTCTTTCTCTGTAAATGTGAGAAATTGTATCTGTCGAATGATATGATATTTGTGATACGTCTGGTTATGTCCTAAATTCAGTTAGTTGAGGAAGGAAAAATCCTGATTATGTGTGAGGAATTTTTTTATCACAATTTCAAGTTCGACAAATTAGCGCAATTTGTGGGAAACTAAAACAAAGTTAACTACAATCTTAATCCTTTTTTCAGGGAAAAAATATCAAAAAATTGTTTGAGAATGAGTCCAGCGGAGATAAACCTTGTCCAATTAGAAACATTGGAGGCTGGAAAGAAAAATCCCAATGATAACCAAGAAGATAGTGATATCAATACAAAGAGACACAGGAGGAATCCCCTGGAAAATTACGTGCATGCGGCTCTCTGATGAAACATCACTGCCACATAGAAAAATTTCCACCGCACGTGCCATACAAGAGATGGTCGAAAGTTTAAGGGCATCAACCGCTAAAAATGCATCCGTATGGGCAATGGCAGTAAATCCTTCGAACCCAAGTTGGATTTGCATTTAGAATCTGGAGAGCGATTCTGAACCAAGAACATTTTTCTTCCGTCCAATGAGCAGCAACCGCAATGTTAGAATCTCCAACCCGTAAGATAGCCTACCTAGCAAGCATATATAGGAATGCCAGATCATGATGTCTCGAGCATTATTGATAGGTTGAGAAAAAAGGTAAATTCTTATGGAAAGAGGAATACTCGTGATTTTTCCTCTGGTGGAAGGAAGACAGAAAGCTTGCATAAGGTTTCCTATTATGTCCCCCAATACGAGGAATACGAAGAGGCCTGCGAGGTCTTGTGAGCTAGATGACGATGATGAAAGTTACCGTTCTTAAAAGAGATCATGGAGATTCCCATTCCTGATAGTTTTATTCAGCCAAAGGCAGGGAAACATAAAGGGCAGGGTGACCCCTTGTATCATTAAAATGAAAACATGACCTAGACAAGCCAAGAAAAGTGGGTCCAGCAATAAAAGTGCGAACCATTCTGTTTAACATTGATTAGCTCAGCGAAGAGATGGTACAACAAGCTCACGACATGGTCAATCAAAAGCTGGCAGCTTTCTTTGGCGCCTTCACTAGAAGTTGCCTTTGCAAAGCTCCTACTACCAAACTTAATAATATGAGGTCAATGAAGTAAGAAATCATTGAAGAGCTAGCTATAGTGTCGTGCTTATTGCTTGGGAAACCATATTTGAAGAAAAAGCAAATGATGCCTTGTGGAATGGACTACGAATGGAAACTCCCATTTAGAGGAATATTCGCTATAAAAACCTGCCACATATTACTAGCTCATCAATCTAGCCAAAATTCTCACGAAGGAAACCATATAGAACATGAAGAAGATAGAGTAGGGACGAATGGAGAAGCTAAATGAAAAAGAGGAGAGAAAACTCTTATACATAGGTAGATGCCACTAAAAGCTCACAAACCAAAGTTTTGCAACATCCATTGTACCAGGGACCAAGAAGTGGAAGTTGTTTCGAAATGATTAAGATTATCCATTAACGAAGCCAACATGGAGGTGCGCAAAAGGCTCATACCCCCAATCGAAAGCCTTCTCAAATAAACTAAGGGTCCGTTTGATTACAAATTTGGGAAATATGTGGAAATAAAATTTTTTACAGAGAATTGAATTGTTTAGAAATTGTTTTACTGAAAATTGTAATTAACTGTGTTTGATTGGTATAATTTTTCACTTGAAAAATGTTAAAAGTTTAGTGTCCGTTTGACTTCGTTTTTTTATGAAAATTGTCCATTAAAGTGATAATTTTTTTCTACCATTGGGTCTAGAATTTGTTCCAATTGCAAAAAAAAAAAAAATTGAAAAAAATTATCATACCGAATACTATATTTGTTTGACTTTGTTTAGTATGGAAATTGTCAATAAAAGTGAATTTTTTTTTGACATTGTGTCTAAAATTTTTTCCAATTGTAAAAAAAAAAAAAAAAAAAAGGAAAACCAATTTCCCATAAATCAAGGAAAGTGGCACGTGAGAGCCACAACAAAACAAATTGCCCAATAAAAAGGCTATCAAACACTCAAAAAGTGGAAATTGGAATTTCTTTTCCATTTTCCATGGAAAATAATGGTAAATCAAACATAGCTTAAAGGAAAGGGCAAGGACAAAGGCCAGGACCTAGAAATTCTTGGTTACATATTCCATTGAATGCTTAGAATCATTAGCCATCAGTCAGGAAGACCAATACTATCATTGGTGAACCATATATACGAGGAGTGATGATGATCTCAGAAAGGAATTAAAATAACGAAGTTTGACCCAAACTACACGTAGAGGGGAGTAAATAGGCGATTATACGGAATTAAGAAATTAATAATTAACTAACAGCAAGTCACTATTAATTATCTCTAGATAATTAATCAAACAGTCCAATTTTCTATGTTAAAATTGTGCAGTTATATGAAAACAATAACAAACACAAGAAATGATCAAGGAAAAATCCAAACTGGGTAAAACTCGAGGCACTTTGCCAGTCAACAATCCACTATAAACGAATTAAAACTTACAGTCCGCCAGACTCGACTACCACTAATACTTTCTGACCTCCTGACTGTAATTCCCACGACTCTCCTGAATTTCGTGCTCATGCACCAAATCTCAGCTGCAGTTTTCAAAACCCTCTTGGATTGTGTGCTCCTGCGGCAACTCTCGGCTTTGTGAATTTGTCTATCTCCTGTGGATCAACGAAAAGCTTCTCATTCTTCAATGACTGGAACTCCAGTCACCTTCCCTTGATCTTCAGAACTCTGACAGATATGTAGGAAGTAGCAGTTTGGTATTTGGATTGTGAATTTAATATTTTTACCGTCAATAATCAATCACAGAATGAAGGTTGAAAGCTAATTTGATGAAGATGATATGGAGAAAATATATTTTCTTAATGTTCAACCTTGCTAAAAATCGTTCTGAGGCGTTCTGATATCTATATGTAGGTTAAGGAATGAATTAGCCGGATAAAAAGCCTTTAAAAAGCAAATTAAAAATTCTTCGGATAACCCTGTCCCTCGAGCGAGAGCTGAGCGACTGGCGAGCGACAGTGTGTCACTCGAGCGAAGTCTTGGTGACGAGCGGGCCACATAGTTTTTGTTTCTAACACTCGAGCCAAATTTTGGCGATAGTCCAGTGAAATTCGGAGTCGTTTTTCTTTCTTTTTCATTCTCGAACCCTAGACCGAATATAACTCAATTTCTATTATTTGCACATTAATCCTTTACTTTTACAACATATTAATTTTAATCTCTTTTATTCACAAACTTGCCAATTACATCAAATACCTAACAAGCTCTCCCTTTGGCATTCTATAACAAAATTACAATCTAAAGTTAAGATAGTAATGAAAAAGAATTATAGACTCAATGACTGACACAACCAACAATTGTCTTGATCGAATTCTGCTTTTCATTTATCAAAACTTGTTTCCTAAAATAGATAACTCAAAAACACAATGTAAAATGTATGTGAAACAGTACTAAGTCTAAAAGTAAATCAAGTAGTTAAATCTCATAATACATCTTTTCAGTTTCATCTCATAAGCTAAAATAAGACGTAATATCAATGCAACCCAACATAACAAAATGAAACATCGATACTACAAAACAACAAAAACTTAATCTAGTAATAACGAAAAAATCATTTAATCAAAATTTGTAACTATAAAACATCAATACTAAAATTACCATTTAATCAAAAGTTGTGATACATCAAGTCAATCATATACATCCCAAAAATATCTACTCCAAAATATCTACTTCCCTTTTTGTCACAAAATGACAAGGGGCAACCTAGCAACTAAGCTGCATCGTCAACATCATTTGTATCTGTCCACTTGTCAGAAGCTGCATCATCATCCCAATGGCGACGAATCCATCGCAGCCCACGCTAAAGATATCCAACAGCACCACGAAGTGCAGTAAACTCAGTAGTGTGTCGATTAACTGTAGCTCGTAGCTGCGTAATCTCCGTCATCATATGAGCCTGGTGCTCGATCAACACAATCATATTCCCTATTAGTGCAACAGAAAGGTCAATGGGAATAGATGAAATATCAGCAGGTGGAGGAATAGACTCAGTAGGAAGAGGAGCAGAAGTAGAAGAAGAATATCAGTGGGGGGAGGAGCAGAAGAAGTAGTATGGAAATTCGAAGGATCAAAAGAAATAAGGTCATCGATAGGATCAGCCGGCACAGTCGGGTCAACAGCTAAGCCAGCTCAGAAGAAGCACGTGACCAACTCTGAGAGATAGTGGTATGGCCAATAGGCCAAGAAACCCACCTCGTAACCCCCTCAAGAAAGCTCACTTTTAGAGTTGTCACTAATCGATAAATCAAACATGCATAATGCATCCACACCCTCATCCCTGTGACTCGAAAAGAACGAAGAATCTGATGGTAAATGAATGAGGGTAAATCAGTAGAATTGCCATGCAGCAAAGCGTAAAGAAACCGAGCCTTCTCCATAGGCAATGAAGAAGTATGGGAAATAGGCCACAGATTCGTGCATACAATGCACAACAGAATATGTCGATCAACAGGTAAAGATTCAGTGCGGCATCGCACCTGGACTACCTTCCAACAGTGTGTTAAACAATGTAGAACGAACAAAGAGTCCTCTAGAAGTGTATCAACAAAAAGATAATGAAACAAAGGATGAGCAACCCTAGGAATATGCACTAGACTCGATAAGACATCGGGTGTGATCTTAACCGTCCTACCCCGAGAAAAACCCTAAAGGTCGATCCGCTAACATCATGAATGTTAGCGTAAAATTCTTGAACTAGAAGGTTAGGATGAGGCGTTAACTCAACCAACAATGGCTACCAATCCCGAGAAGTGAAAATAACAGCGAGGTCGGGTGAAAGGTCAAACATAATGACCTCGGGCTCAGATAAAACAGGTCTCAAAGAAAATTGCGACCCAAAAGTGTCCTAGACAGTTGCAGAGATAAACCTAGACCTATTGTATGAAGTAGAGGTACCATGTGTCAGAGCAGAAGTACGAGCTCTCTTAGGCGGCATCTGAAACGTGTAAAACTAATATATCAATACCTCGTTTAAACAAAAAACACATGATATGCAAGAGGTGCATGAATGCACGTAAATCGATGCACCAATACATATGCAACATACCCGATGATGGAAGCACATAATGGTGTCATGATGCCTAGATGGAGGTGACGTGATGCAATGAAGTCATGACATCGTGACGCCCTGACTATAAGACGCGATGAAGTGACATGTGAGACTCGATGACGTGACGTATGAGATACGATCAACATGACGTCAACTCGCGGTGTCAACACCAATTGCAATACAAATGACAGCAACATAACTAAGCGAACAACACCAACGTGACCAAACATGTGAATAGGTATCAACCAAACGATAGAAGCATCAGAAACATCGAATCGTTGTAACAGACATGTGGCGTGAGTGTACAGACCAATGAACTCTAGTACCATACCAACCAAAAACACCACATTCAACACCATTACAAAACATCAACTACATACAACTCAAAGCCCCCCAAAAAATCCATCAAAACAACCTCAAAATCAAGAAAAAATATGCCCATAATGAAAAGTAAGCTCCCAATTTCCCACAACACCAATTCTCAAATCAACAACCCGTAATGCATCCTCAAAAACTATCCAAAATCACCAGAAATAAACTAAAAAATGATAGACATGCAAAAAAAATACCACAATTCATGTCAAAACTGGCCAAACAACCCATTTGTTGGTGTGAAGTTGTGTAATGAGTGATAATAGTGCATGATAATCACTAAAACAAGAGGGCAAATGCCAAATATTGAAGCGAGTGTGGCCAAAAACTAAAAAACCCCAAAAGAATTGCTAAAACAAAAAAAGTAGGGTTTTAGAGAGTTACCTTTGAAAGTTCGTTGATTCAATGATATTGCACCACAAAAGAATGATTTGAGACGTTGAGAACTTGACAAAAACAGAAATTTGATGTAGGTTGTTGAAAATTGAGAGAAATCAAAGGAAAAATGGGGAAAAATTGCGAAAACCCCTGAAAAATAACGTTCAAATTCAAATTTACAGGCTGTGCTCGAGCGATAGTCGAGCGATAAGCGAGCGAGAAAGCCTCTGCTTCTATCGCTCGAGCATATCTTAGCGATAAGTTAGTGATAAACTTTTGATCAAAATAACACTGACCTTTTTTTTTAAATTAAGTTTCCGACATACAGATGAAGTCAAACATGCATGTGCCCACATGTAATGCGTTATCAATAAAAATTTCTCACGTACTCAATCAAGTTCAAACGGAGTAAAGAGTACAAGTGACTCACGTGTGTTAAGTGCCACTATTTTCTCGTGAATATGACTCATAACCTTAAATTTGTGAAAAATGATATGCGAACATTACTGTTAAATAAGTATTTTCCCTTACTATCGAAAGTCAAACCTGTAAGATGATTAGAACCTTAAAATAAGCTCAATTACACGAAATTTTTATCTTTTCTCCCACTAAATATGAGCATATATTTTTTATGTCATTTTTCTCAAATAGTGCATCTTATGTACGGACTTTTGTCCATTAAACTACTAAATGACCTATGTAACAAGTTTTAGGTCGGTTAACCCAGTCAGTTGACCATAGCCTAGATTATGAGAAATCCATCGAGCTTAATTACTCGAGTCAAATAGGCTTCGAACACGAGTATAAGATGAACCAGCTTTTTTAAAAAAAAATACGAAACAAAATCAAAACAAAATACAAATAAGTAAGATGCATGCAAGAATGAATGAACTGCACATGCACACACCTAAGAATCTAATCAAGGAAAAACATGGATACTCTTACCTTAAAGAGCATGATCCATCTCACGACCTTTTAGGTCACTCTTTTTAACTCAAATCTTCTTAGAAGTAGAAGTAATTCTAGTTAACTGAGTCATCATCTCAATTAAATGGCTAACTTGATTAGCGAGAAAGTTAACCTTTCTTAAGAAATCCTGACTTTTACTTCTAGTCGTGAGTTTACGACACCTAGGTCTTGTGTGTCCCAGTGTACCACAATGGTGACAAGTGGAAATAAACAGTAGGTTCAAACCTGCTCAGAGGTTGTTGCCGATATATAGGACAATTGACCCTACGTTATCTAGTAGGTCTTGATCCAAAGACATTCGTACCCTTGAGTTCACGATTAACAGCATTCCGAGCTTTGTTGGTGGCTGCGACGAACGTGGTCTTGGATGTATTTACAGTAGCATTACCATTTTGAATGTAACCTAGACCATGCCTAATTCTAGCAGGCTTGTTCATCCCCAACACATTATCGAGTTTCTGCGTACCACTAATGAACGAATGAAGTTGAGTACTAGATTTTTAAAGATCACTTGTTAAGGATTTAAATTTGGCTTCTAAGCTCTCATTAACAAGCTTCAACTCATTCAGATTTTTGGTAGAGTCCTGAAGGTTATCTATGAGTTTCTCTGTCTCTCTTTCAAGTTTGTTTACCTTTTCAGTGTAGCTTTATTGACCTTTTTTATTTAAAGATTCTCCTCAAACAATTCTTAATAAGACTCATAAATATCAGTCTCATCATCAGACCCTCCCTCAGATTTTTCACTACATTCTTCATTCTCAACCTTTTCATTTTCCTTATCAGATTCAATTGTAGCTATAGATGTGAAGGCAATACAATTTTATTCATCTTCACCACCAAATGTATCACTCTGAGCACTCAAATCTGATTCATCGTCACTCAAGGTCACTGCTAATGTCTTACGCCTTCCTTCATTCAAGTTCTTAGGACATTCATTCCTATAGTGACCAAAACCCTGACATTCATGGCATCTAATAGACTGGATTTTCTTATTAGCAGTCCTAGTGGTATTCTTCTCACGCTTATCATTCGAGTATTTACTAGGGATATCATTTTTCCATTCTTAATATTTTCTCATATTCTTCATCACCTTTTAGAATTTTTTAACGAAATACGCGATTTCGTTGTCCCAAAGAGTTTCAACATCAGTTGACTCACTATCTTCTTCCCTAACAGCGTTCATGGCTATTGATTTAACTTTTTCGATTGAGAAATTGTGAGTTCATAGGGTTGTAGAAGCTTAATTATGCAATAAGATTTGGATTCATGGCTGGTGGTTAATAGAGATTCACAATTGGTGGTGAGTCGGGTGAATGTCAACTTCACTGCAGGTGACAAAAGTTTGGCAGCTTACCTCAAAAATGTTTTGAGTTCATTTTCAGTTTTCTATTTTGAGGGTTTGTATTAAGATTACTAAAATTGCGTTTGATTTATTATATTGAAAAATTATTTCTTAATAGAGAATATTAGAACACAGTTTCAATTTGAAATTTTGAAAATTGATTTATGTAATTTTATTTCATGAAATTTGATTGTTCGATAAATACAAAACAATTTTATTTTAATATATTATCAAGTAATATTTACATTTTAAAGTTTGTGAATTTTACAATATTTTTTTCGCTACAAAAGTAACATAAAAACAATTAATAAATTGAATTCAAAATATAGGAAATAAAAATAAAGTTTAATGATGTAGATTGAGAATATTTAATCTGTGTTCATTTAAATATTTGTTTAGAATTTTTATAATCATTAAGAGTTTGAACTTTTTTTATTTTTTTTATAATTGTTATTTTCTAGAAATTTTTTGAATTTTTTCATAATTTTTACTTTTTGTTTTATAGAATTTTACTTTTTTTTTTTTTGGAATTTTAGATTTTAAAGTTTAAATTTTATGTTTTTTATTTTTTATTATTTGTATTTATTTATTTTTTTAGTTTTATTTTTAAAAATTTAAAATTATATTAGAATTTTGTATTTTTAGTTCTTAAAAATTTTATTTAAACACTTGTTTTTCATGTTTTAAGCATTTTCAGAATTTTCACAAAAAACATCCAAAACGTAAAAAATGTGTTCTGAGTTTTATATTATAAATTTATCGTCGTTTTCGAAAATAACATACCAAACATTTATTTCAATGTTTTTACAAAATTGAAGACAACAAACCAAATGCACCCTTAAATTCTAAATGTCCACTTTAAAGTTAATTCCATCTTTATGGTCATTATTTGGCCAAAATGATGTTTTAAATAGTGATTTTTAGGAGAATTTGTGATTAAAAAGTATGTGTTGAATATTTTATTTATTGAATTTGTGGTTGAAAATGAGTATGTAGAATAAAGAATCTTCAAATAATGGTTATCAAACAGTCAAAGTCACCTAAATGCAATGTTAATCAAGAAAATATTTTAAAATTTCACGGATAAATGGATGTTTAGGTGTTAAATTTTCAAGTTTAGTCTATGAAGTACGAAATAATCTTATGAAACTTCTCTAAAAACAACTGGGACACGTGATTTTATTAATTTTCAAAGTTAACTACTTTGTTTTATAAGGAGTATTGAATAAAATTTACCGTCACTAAATAGGGACGTGCTAGATGTACTCACTGATTTACTACATGCCTTACTTAATGCTGATGTGGCTGGGTCTTTGAAAATTCAACACAGACAAAACAAAAAAAAAAAAGAAGCAAAAACCCCAATCAAAAGGTGCCAAAACTCCCGTCATTTCTATGAAGGACCAAGCAGGAAGAAGTCTCCGCGAAAATGGAGCAACCCGAAACTCGGCCGAAGTAGCCGGCGACTTGGACGACGGCGACCACACGCTCGGCCGACCCTTTATTTTTCCCCCACACGTTGACCCCGAAACATTCTCTTACGGAGATGAAGGGGAAGCCGGCAACTCCCACGCCGGCAACAACATGGGTAAGATGTTTTCAATTTAATCTTCATTATGTGGCCGTATGGGAAGCTTAACCGGTGGTGAAGGGCTGATTGGTGAACACTCTCTTCAGAGAAGACCACCACCGCACGCTTGCTTCCCAATGTCACTCGGCCGCAAAATAGATGCAGATTCTACCAAAGCAATTTCGCCTCCTTCACTCGACCACCATGCGTAACTCAATTCCTCTTTCCCCTTAGAAGACAACCAATTTGCACAAATTCATCAGAATTGCACTACCTAAACAAATGTACTCTACAATTGGGTCCCGTGCCCGTTTAGCAATAAATCTGGGCTATAACAAATTAAGTTGGAGGTAGCCATATATGGTGGAAATATATGCAATCTAATGGATCCCTCTCCAATCTAGAAAGAGGAATCTGATGACAATTGTAGAGAAATTGATTCTTGAAGAAGTCTTGGACAACCTTAGTTTTTACAAAAGTCATTGGAATAAAAATCGCTTAAATCAGAGCTTTAATTACGCTTTTGGGTTGGAATTTTCAACAACTTGGAGCCTTATTTGTTGGTAGTTAATAACCGAAAAGGAGCCTCTGTGTTCTGGAAAAGGAGAGCTTGAAAGATGAAGATGTAGAGCTCGAAAACTCTGGTAAAGGAGGGATGAAGAGCTCTGGAAAATCTGGTAAAGGAGGAGCTCTGAAAAGGAGAAGCTTGAAAGATGAAAGAGGGATAGAAAGTGAGATTTGATAAGAATGGTAAAATTCTTATAAATCTGGAACAAATCTTTCTTGTATGATTTCAAGTTTGTAAATCATGTTTGCTTTGGTAATAAAGTGTTAGGGAGAGGTTTTCTTCCTGTTCAAAATCTCCGCTGGTTCATATTCTTGCTGGTTTATTCCTGTTTCTTCGGTGCATTTTATTCTGCATTTTTCATCTGTTGCTGCTGGTTTTTTGCTTCTGTTCTGGTTTATAATTGCTGCTGGTGATGGTGATGGTTGTTGCCGTGGCGTGGGGTGGAGGTGGAGGTGGAGGTGGAACTGGTGAAGTGAGAGAGGAGTGGAAGTAGAGGTGTCAAGACGGACGGGCCGGCCATGACCCGTGAAAACCGGCCCGTGAAAACCGGGACTGCGGGCTGACCCGTGACCCGTGCGGGCGGTTCACGGGCCAAGAAGGTGTAACCCGCGGGCTTCGCGGGTTGCACCCCCAAGGGCCGCGGTTAACCCGCGACCCGTAAAACAAAATTGAAAAAAAAAATAAAACAAAAATTAAAAAAGGGGGGGGGGGGGAGAGAGCTAAACAAAAAAAATTCAAAAAAAGGCGTAGCCTGCTGCATGGTCAATTTTCTTTTTTAAATTTTAACTAATGGTAATATAAATTTTGTAACGGTAATATCATCCCCTTCATCGATAAATTCCAATTTATTCTTACATTTATTTTTACAATACCCTCTCATTAGTTATTATACATTTATACTTCATAGTTCATACTTGTTACTACCTTACTAAAATTACAATTATTCAATTGCAAATATCATCATCATCTTGATTATATTTCTTTCTTCTCGGTTCTCACTAGTCACTACTAAATTTTTTAATCCTACTATATTATGGATTCTCCCGATTCTTCTTCTCAAAATCCTATTTTCAATGATAGTTGCTCTCCATATGGGTCAAACCGGAAAAATTCTATATTTTTATAATTTTATTTATACAATCATATGGGCCAAACCTAACGAATCGGCGACCGTGACTAAGATGGGCTCGAATTTATGGTCAATGGCTGGGCTCAGGTTGTAGTCCAAAATTGTGGGCCGACCCGTAACCGGCCCGGAACCCGCAGCGGGTGGACTTTTTTTCACGCGGGCCGTTATCGGGCTCACATGTTGGCGGGCCGACCCGGTCCGGACCACCCGGATTGACACCTCTAAGTGGAAGGGGAGGAGGTGAAAAGGGAGAGAGGAGTGCAAGTGAGAGATTATCACGTGATTTTCCTTTCAACTCAGAGCTGCCGTTTTGTTTGACTCTCCAAAGTGCCATGTCAGCAGCAAGTAAACAATTCGGGCAAATTGTGTAGTACATCTAGCTTTTTCCCACTAAATAAGGTCTGGAAAACAAAATGAAAACAGTGCACTGTACACCCAATAAACCATTAGAACAATGCAACAAACACCAGCGATAA